>CM075449.1:0-5000 GCA_037832335.1 Carallia pectinifolia | reverse complement strand
TAGGGTTTAGGGTTTAGGGTTTAGGGTTTAGGGTTTAGGGTTTAGGGTTTAGGGTTTAGGGTTTAGGGTTTAGGGTTTAGGGTTTAGGGTTTAGGGTTTAGGGTTTAGGGTTTAGGGTTTAGGGTTTAGGGTTTAGGGTTTAGGGTTTAGGGTTTAGGGTTTAGGGTTTAGGGTTTAGGGTTTAGGGTTTAGGGTTTAGGGTTTAGGGTTTAGGGTTTAGGGTTTAGGGTTTAGGGTTTAGGGTTTAGGGTTTAGGGTTTAGGGTTTAGGGTTTAGGGTTTAGGGTTTAGGGTTTAGGGTTTAGGGTTTAGGGTTTAGGGTTTAGGGTTTAGGGTTTAGGGTTTAGGGTTTAGGGTTTAGGGTTTAGGGTTTAGGGTTTAGGGTTTAGGGTTTAGGGTTTAGGGTTTAGGGTTTAGGGTTTAGGGTTTAGGGTTTAGGGTTTAGGGTTTAGGGTTTAGGGTTTAGGGTTTAGGGTTTAGGGTTTAGGGTTTAGGGTTTAGGGTTTAGGGTTTAGGGTTTAGGGTTTAGGGTTTAGGGTTTAGGGTTTAGGGTTTAGGGTTTAGGGTTTAGGGTTTAGGGTTTAGGGTTTAGGGTTTAGGGTTTAGGGTTTAGGGTTTAGGGTTTAGGGTTTAGGGTTTAGGGTTTAGGGTTTAGGGTTTAGGGTTTAGGGTTTAGGGTTTAGGGTTTAGGGTTTAGGGTTTAGGGTTTAGGGTTTAGGGTTTAGGGTTTAGGGTTTAGGGTTTAGGGTTTAGGGTTTAGGGTTTAGGGTTTAGGGTTTAGGGTTTAGGGTTTAGGGTTTAGGGTTTAGGGTTTAGGGTTTAGGGTTTAGGGTTTAGGGTTTAGGGTTTAGGGTTTAGGGTTTAGGGTTTAGGGTTTAGGGTTTAGGGTTTAGGGTTTAGGGTTTAGGGTTTAGGGTTTAGGGTTTAGGGTTTAGGGTTTAGGGTTTAGGGTTTAGGGTTTAGGGTTTAGGGTTTAGGGTTTAGGGTTTAGGGTTTAGGGTTTAGGGTTTAGGGTTTAGGGTTTAGGGTTTAGGGTTTAGGGTTTAGGGTTTAGGGTTTAGGGTTTAGGGTTTAGGGTTTAGGGTTTAGGGTTTAGGGTTTAGGGTTTAGGGTTTAGGGTTTAGGGTTTAGGGTTTAGGGTTTAGGGTTTAGGGTTTAGGGTTTAGGGTTTAGGGTTTAGGGTTTAGGGTTTAGGGTTTAGGGTTTAGGGTTTAGGGTTTAGGGTTTAGGGTTTAGGGTTTAGGGTTTAGGGTTTAGGGTTTAGGGTTTAGGGTTTAGGGTTTAGGGTTTAGGGTTTAGGGTTTAGGGTTTAGGGTTTAGGGTTTAGGGTTTAGGGTTTAGGGTTTAGGGTTTAGGGTTTAGGGTTTAGGGTTTAGGGTTTAGGGTTTAGGGTTTAGGGTTTAGGGTTTAGGGTTTAGGGTTTAGGGTTTAGGGTTTAGGGTTTAGGGTTTAGGGTTTAGGGTTTAGGGTTTAGGGTTTAGGGTTTAGGGTTTAGGGTTTAGGGTTTAGGGTTTAGGGTTTAGGGTTTAGGGTTTAGGGTTTAGGGTTTAGGGTTTAGGGTTTAGGGTTTAGGGTTTAGGGTTTAGGGTTTAGGGTTTAGGGTTTAGGGTTTAGGGTTTAGGGTTTAGGGTTTAGGGTTTAGGGTTTAGGGTTTAGGGTTTAGGGTTTAGGGTTTAGGGTTTAGGGTTTAGGGTTTAGGGTTTAGGGTTTAGGGTTTAGGGTTTAGGGTTTAGGGTTTAGGGTTTAGGGTTTAGGGTTTAGGGTTTAGGGTTTAGGGTTTAGGGTTTAGGGTTTAGGGTTTAGGGTTTAGGGTTTAGGGTTTAGGGTTTAGGGTTTAGGGTTTAGGGTTTAGGGTTTAGGGTTTAGGGTTTAGGGTTTAGGGTTTAGGGTTTAGGGTTTAGGGTTTAGGGTTTAGGGTTTAGGGTTTAGGGTTTAGGGTTTAGGGTTTAGGGTTTAGGGTTTAGGGTTTAGGGTTTAGGGTTTAGGGTTTAGGGTTTAGGGTTTAGGGTTTAGGGTTTAGGGTTTAGGGTTTAGGGTTTAGGGTTTAGGGTTTAGGGTTTAGGGTTTAGGGTTTAGGGTTTAGGGTTTAGGGTTTAGGGTTTAGGGTTTAGGGTTTAGGGTTTAGGGTTTAGGGTTTAGGGTTTAGGGTTTAGGGTTTAGGGTTTAGGGTTTAGGGTTTAGGGTTTAGGGTTTAGGGTTTAGGGTTTAGGGTTTAGGGTTTAGGGTTTAGGGTTTAGGGTTTAGGGTTTAGGGTTTAGGGTTTAGGGTTTAGGGTTTAGGGTTTAGGGTTTAGGGTTTAGGGTTTAGGGTTTAGGGTTTAGGGTTTAGGGTTTAGGGTTTAGGGTTTAGGGTTTAGGGTTTAGGGTTTAGGGTTTAGGGTTTAGGGTTTAGGGTTTAGGGTTTAGGGTTTAGGGTTTAGGGTTTAGGGTTTAGGGTTTAGGGTTTAGGGTTTAGGGTTTAGGGTTTAGGGTTTAGGGTTTAGGGTTTAGGGTTTAGGGTTTAGGGTTTAGGGTTTAGGGTTTAGGGTTTAGGGTTTAGGGTTTAGGGTTTAGGGTTTAGGGTTTAGGGTTTAGGGTTTAGGGTTTAGGGTTTAGGGTTTAGGGTTTAGGGTTTAGGGTTTAGGGTTTAGGGTTTAGGGTTTAGGGTTTAGGGTTTAGGGTTTAGGGTTTAGGGTTTAGGGTTTAGGGTTTAGGGTTTAGGGTTTAGGGTTTAGGGTTTAGGGTTTAGGGTTTAGGGTTTAGGGTTTAGGGTTTAGGGTTTAGGGTTTAGGGTTTAGGGTTTAGGGTTTAGGGTTTAGGGTTTAGGGTTTAGGGTTTAGGGTTTAGGGTTTAGGGTTTAGGGTTTAGGGTTTAGGGTTTAGGGTTTAGGGTTTAGGGTTTAGGGTTTAGGGTTTAGGGTTTAGGGTTTAGGGTTTAGGGTTTAGGGTTTAGGGTTTAGGGTTTAGGGTTTAGGGTTTAGGGTTTAGGGTTTAGGGTTTAGGGTTTAGGGTTTAGGGTTTAGGGTTTAGGGTTTAGGGTTTAGGGTTTAGGGTTTAGGGTTTAGGGTTTAGGGTTTAGGGTTTAGGGTTTAGGGTTTAGGGTTTAGGGTTTAGGGTTTAGGGTTTAGGGTTTAGGGTTTAGGGTTTAGGGTTTAGGGTTTAGGGTTTAGGGTTTAGGGTTTAGGGTTTAGGGTTTAGGGTTTAGGGTTTAGGGTTTAGGGTTTAGGGTTTAGGGTTTAGGGTTTAGGGTTTAGGGTTTAGGGTTTAGGGTTTAGGGTTTAGGGTTTAGGGTTTAGGGTTTAGGGTTTAGGGTTTAGGGTTTAGGGTTTAGGGTTTAGGGTTTAGGGTTTAGGGTTTAGGGTTTAGGGTTTAGGGTTTAGGGTTTAGGGTTTAGGGTTTAGGGTTTAGGGTTTAGGGTTTAGGGTTTAGGGTTTAGGGTTTAGGGTTTAGGGTTTAGGGTTTAGGGTTTAGGGTTTAGGGTTTAGGGTTTAGGGTTTAGGGTTTAGGGTTTAGGGTTTAGGGTTTAGGGTTTAGGGTTTAGGGTTTAGGGTTTAGGGTTTAGGGTTTAGGGTTTAGGGTTTAGGGTTTAGGGTTTAGGGTTTAGGGTTTAGGGTTTAGGGTTTAGGGTTTAGGGTTTAGGGTTTAGGGTTTAGGGTTTAGGGTTTAGGGTTTAGGGTTTAGGGTTTAGGGTTTAGGGTTTAGGGTTTAGGGTTTAGGGTTTAGGGTTTAGGGTTTAGGGTTTAGGGTTTAGGGTTTAGGGTTTAGGGTTTAGGGTTTAGGGTTTAGGGTTTAGGGTTTAGGGTTTAGGGTTTAGGGTTTAGGGTTTAGGGTTTAGGGTTTAGGGTTTAGGGTTTAGGGTTTAGGGTTTAGGGTTTAGGGTTTAGGGTTTAGGGTTTAGGGTTTAGGGTTTAGGGTTTAGGGTTTAGGGTTTAGGGTTTAGGGTTTAGGGTTTAGGGTTTAGGGTTTAGGGTTTAGGGTTTAGGGTTTAGGGTTTAGGGTTTAGGGTTTAGGGTTTAGGGTTTAGGGTTTAGGGTTTAGGGTTTAGGGTTTAGGGTTTAGGGTTTAGGGTTTAGGGTTTAGGGTTTAGGGTTTAGGGTTTAGGGTTTAGGGTTTAGGGTTTAGGGTTTAGGGTTTAGGGTTTAGGGTTTAGGGTTTAGGGTTTAGGGTTTAGGGTTTAGGGTTTAGGGTTTAGGGTTTAGGGTTTAGGGTTTAGGGTTTAGGGTTTAGGGTTTAGGGTTTAGGGTTTAGGGTTTAGGGTTTAGGGTTTAGGGTTTAGGGTTTAGGGTTTAGGGTTTAGGGTTTAGGGTTTAGGGTTTAGGGTTTAGGGTTTAGGGTTTAGGGTTTAGGGTTTAGGGTTTAGGGTTTAGGGTTTAGGGTTTAGGGTTTAGGGTTTAGGGTTTAGGGTTTAGGGTTTAGGGTTTAGGGTTTAGGGTTTAGGGTTTAGGGTTTAGGGTTTAGGGTTTAGGGTTTAGGGTTTAGGGTTTAGGGTTTAGGGTTTAGGGTTTAGGGTTTAGGGTTTAGGGTTTAGGGTTTAGGGTTTAGGGTTTAGGGTTTAGGGTTTAGGGTTTAGGGTTTAGGGTTTAGGGTTTAGGGTTTAGGGTTTAGGGTTTAGGGTTTAGGGTTTAGGGTTTAGGGTTTAGGGTTTAGGGTTTAGGGTTTAGGGTTTAGGGTTTAGGGTTTAGGGTTTAGGGTTTAGGGTTTAGGGTTTAGGGTTTAGGGTTTAGGGTTTAGGGTTTAGGGTTTAGGGTTTAGGGTTTAGGGTTTAGGGTTTAGGGTTTAGGGTTTAGGGTTTAGGGTTTAGGGTTTAGGGTTTAGGGTTTAGGGTTTAGGGTTTAGGGTTTAGGGTTTAGGGTTTAGGGTTTAGGGTTTAGGGTTTAGGGTTTAGGGTTTAGGGTTTAGGGTTTAGGGTTTAGGGTTTAGGGTTTAGGGTTTAGGGTTTAGGGTTTAGGGTTTAGGGTTTAGGGTTTAGGGTTTAGGGTTTAGGGTTTAGGGTTTAGGGTTTAGGGTTTAGGGTTAGGGTTTAG
>CM075448.1:22052704-22466695 GCA_037832335.1 Carallia pectinifolia | reverse complement strand
TCATCAAGATATGGTCCATCAAAACACAGCGTTGAGTCCAATTGTACTAATTTCGATTGGTGTATTTCAAAACAACTGTGGTCTATTTAGGCATGCAGGAATGTTCACATTGTAACGAAAAGAAAAAAAAGGTGGAAATTGGTAAGGTGGAAATTGCAACTCTAAAAATGGAGTAGAACTCAAATCAAAGAGAATTCAAGTCATACAAAGTAAAGAGAAATAATAGATGGCAGAACTTAATTAGAAAAAAAAAAACATATGAAATGAGAGATTAATTATGGGTTTAGCTAATTCTAAAAACATAAAACCTAGTAAGACAATTAGAACAAACTCGCATATGGTAACAACGGTAATCAGATGGTCGTGAAGAGGTTGAGCTTTTTTGATAAAGGATATGAATAAAATTCCAGTTTATATGTTTATTAAAGAAAAAAAGAAGGATATGAATAAAATTCCAGTTTATATGTTTATTAAAGAAAAAAAAAGGACAATTTCTTTGGGCTTACCAAAAAAAAAAAAAAACAGAGCTCACAATCCACTGTTGTACAAATCGGACCGAACCGGTCGGTCGGACTGGTTGAACCGGTGGTTTGGGCCGATTTTAGCAAAATTTGAGGGATGACTCGGACTGGAAAAAACCAGTCAAAAATCTGTGAAAATCAGATCCGTTGGACCGGTTCAATGAAATTGAAAAATTTATAAATTATAATTTGACTCCAAATATTATTTAAATTATAATTTGAGTACTAAATTTAATTAAAAATTTCAATTTAGTCCTAAATTTGATTAAAAATTTCAATTTCATCCTTAAAATTAGAAAAATTAATACTTAATTACTATCTATAATACGCATTCATAATAGTACTGATCGACCTATAGCTAAAATCCTTATTGCAGGATTTACAGGACAGCTAAAAGGATGGTGGGACTACCATCTTACTGAAACAGACAGACTAGACATTTTGAACTCTATAAAACTTGATGATCAAGAGAATCCTATTCTTGATACATCAGGAAACCCTTTCCCGATTCAGTATCCACACTGATTCTAACTATCTCCTTACATTTTGTAGGAGATCCATCACATTTGAAAGACAAAAACGCTGAACTTCTATCTAATCTTAGATGTAAGAAGTTAAGTGATTTTCAGTATTACAAGAACACCTTTCTCACTAGATTAATGCTTAGGGAAGATTCCAACCAATCCTTTTGGAAGAAAAAATTCTTAGCAAGTCTCCCAACTCTTTTAGGTGAAAAGGTTCGTAATAAACTCAAAGAAACCATAGGAAACCTCATTCCTTACAATAAACTCACATATGGTGAATTAATAAGTTCTACCCAAAAGAAAGGACTTAAAATTTGCCAGGATATTAAACTCCAGAAACATTTGAAATGGGAAATGGCACGGACTAAATAGGAACTTGGAAGTTTCTGTAAACAGTTTGAGTATACTCCTATTCTAAATGATTCTAAAAAACCAAAATTTCCTTCTAAAACCTCTTTTTCCAAAAACAAACGGTTTTCTAAAAAACATTTTCCTTCTCAAGATGTTTTTTATAAACCACATTTGAAAAAGAAACGTTTTCCTAAAACAAAACATTTTAAACCCTCTTTTCCTGCTCCTACTACTTCTAAAAACGTTGTCTGTTTTAAATGTCATAAAACAGGGCATGTTGCTCGTTTTTGTAAGTTCAATAAACAACTTCATGAACTTGACATCACTGAAGATGTTCGCCATAAACTACAATCCTTACTTCTTGACATTTCAGGATCTGATGAAGTTTCATCAAATCATTCCCCTGAAATTAATGAACTTACAGACACTAGTAGTAAGACTAGTTCTGATTCTGATATTGATTCCCATAAACAAGTTAATGTTCTTACAAAAGACCAAGAGTTCATTCTCCAGGTCATCAAGAGCATTGACAATCCTGAAATTCAGAAGCAGTATTTATTACAGCTTCAACAATCGTTAGAAACCCCTCTTGCAACTACGGTTACTGCTTTGAATTCTAAAACTCATCCTTATGATTTAACTACTATTTTGAACAAAGCTAGACATTCTAAATCTTCTGATCTCTCTTTATCTCAATTACAATATGAGATCAAGACTATTAAACATGATTTAAAACTTTTAAAACAAAAGCAAGCTTTGTTCAAAATAGTAGTTAAATCATAAGGATGAGTTTTAGAATTCAAAGCAGTAACCGTAGTTGCAGGAGGGGTTTCTAAATCTTCTGATCTCTTTATCTCAATTACAATCTGAGATCAAGACTATTAAACATGATTTAAAACTTTTAAAACAAAAGCAAGCAGACGATTCTATCACTTTGCAAATGCTTTTACAAAAAACAATTGTTGTTTCTGATAATGAACAAGAAGCAGATGTTCACATTGCAGATGACAACAATGATTTTTTAAACATTCTACGGGAAATTACCTCCCAAAAATATTTAATTAAAATTAAAATCGTTTTTTCAAATGATTTTGTTTAGAAACTATTGCTCTGTTTGATACAGGCGCAGACCTGAATTGTATCAAAGAGAGTATAGTTCCTAAACATTTACATCAATATACCTCTGAGAAACTTTCAACTGTTAATGCTTCTAGATTAACAATCAACGGTAAGGTTGATGCTTACGTTGTTAATCAAGGTGTTAGTATTTTAACTTCATTTTTATTGGTAAAGGATATCCATCACACTGTGATTGTAGGTACTCCTTTTATCAATATGATAACTCCTTACGAGGTAGATTATCATGGTATTTGTTTTCAAAATACTAAAACCTCTCAGAGACATAAACTTGTTTTCATTGAAAAACCTAAAACCAAGAATCTTCATTTAATAAAAGCTCATAGCATTTATTACAATGAGATTAATAATTTGATTAAAACTAAGAAAACAGACCTTTCTGTTTCTTAAAACCACTGTGACCCTAAAACAAGTTGAACATCAACTTGCCTCTGATTTTGTCAAAAAGAAAATTTCTGCTTTACAAAATCAATTTGAAAACCAATTGTGTTCTGATTTACCTTCAGCCTTTTGGGACAGAAAACAACATGTGGTTGACCTACCATATGAAAAGGATTTTGATGAACGTCAAATTCCTACCAAAGCTAGACCAGTTCAGATGAATGCTGAACTTTTTAACCACTGTAAACAAGAGATATCTGATTTGCTTAGTAAGAAGCTCATCAGACCTTCTCGTTCTCCATGGTCATGTGCTGCATTTTATGTCAATAAACATTCAGAATTGAGCGTGGTGTTCCCCGTCTTGTCATTAATTATAAACCATTAAACACTGCATTAAAATGGATTTGTAACCCAATCCCCAATAAAAAAGATTTGTTAAATAAGTCGCATTCTGCATTTATATTTTCCAAATTTGATTTAAAATCTGGTTTCTGGCAAATTCAAATAGCCTCAAAGGACCGTTATAAAACCGCCTTTACTGTTCCATTTGGACAGTATGAATGGAATGTCATGCCGTTTGGTTTGAAGAATGCACCAAGCGAATTTCAGCGTATCATGAATGATATTTTTGCTGCATATTCATCATTCATCATTGTTTACATTGATGACATATTGGTATATTCTCATTCTATTTCTGAGCATTTCAAACATTTAAAACATCTTTTTTGTCACTAAGAAAAATGACCTTGTCATTTCTAAACCAAAAATGTCTCTCTTTCAGACGAATATCCGTTTCCTTGGCCATCATATCTGTCAAGGAACCATCACTCCTATTCAGCGATCCTTATCTTTTGTTGATAAGTTTCCAGATCAAATTCTTGATAAAACTCAGTTGCAGAGATTCCTTGGAAGTCTTAATTATGTTCTTGACTTCTATCCTAATCTTAGTCAACTTTGTAAACCTCTCCATCAGAGACTTCAGAAGAATCCTCCTTCCTGGACAGATGAACACACTTCTACTGTCCAAAAAATTAAACAATTAGTCAAGGAAATTCCTTGCCTATCTCTTCCTGATCCCCTTGCCCCAAGATAGTTGAGACTGATGCTTCTGATCTTGGATACGGTGGAATTTTTAAAACAGCTTTCTAATGGACAGGATTACATCATACAATATACTTCTGGCCATTGGAAAGGTGCTCAAACCAATTACTTTACTATACAAAAGGAAATTCTAAGTATTGTAAAATGCATTTCTAAATTTCAAGCTGATTTACTCAATCAAAAGTTTTTACTTCGTATTGATTGTAAATCTGCCAAAGAAATTTTGCAAAAAGATGTTAAAATGTTGCTTCTAAACAAATATTTGCTAGATGGCAGGCTATACTTAGTATATTTAATTTTGATATTTAATATATTAAGGGAGAAAACAATTCCTTGCCTGATTTTCTAACCCGAGAATTCCTTCAACACAGGCCCTCTCCATCATGCCACCTAAAAAATCCAAATCCAAAACAGTTGACAAAGGTAAAGCACAAGTTTCAGATGAAACAGTGCAAAGCCCCTCTCCTAAAAAAGCCTCGGCTCCCACTAAACTAATGGCTGCTGCCATTAAAGCCATTAAAACCCCTTTGGACCAAAATCCCAGAAACCATTAAAAAATCTTGGGCTGATGTGATCCAAGAAGAAGAGGATAAACAATTGGAAGCCACTATTTCCAAAGAGCTAACAGTTCAAGAATGGGCTACTAAATTAGCTCAAAGCCCGAAAATTCTTCAGGCCCTCCAAAATCTCACTAAACAACCCCAACCTGTTGCAGCAAAACCCTCAGGTATGGTTTCTAAACCCGCTTTAAAACAAAAAGAGATTGTCTCAACTTCCTCTCAGGAGAAATCTCAAAATGAATTTCTAAAACCTTTATCTTCGGATAAACGTTCTGATTTTCATCCAAAAGAATTTCATCAAAATCTCTTTCTGGTTGAAGATTCTTTATATTCCTACTAAACTTGGCTCTGATACCACTAATAGCCCTAGGATCTGAGAAGGAGTAGACCAGAACAAATAACAATGAAAGAGAATAAACAGAAAAAACAGAGGTGTTTTGGGATCTATAGGCATTAGCAGCCATAGTCATTTGGTGTAAAATGCCCAGAATGTTATATTTTGTCATTCCGTCTATGTTCCATTCATAGATAGAATTGGCACTGTACTTGGTTTGGGTGTTTAACTGTTTAGATTGGTCATCAATATTTGGAGCCCTAGACATAGGAATAGTACAAGGAGTCCAAATGAGTTTATTAAGCTGGTTTGGTTTTATATCTGATGGAGATACAGAAGATGTTTCAAGTTCGTCCAAAACTTGAATGGTTTTAGAAGACGTAGTTGGAAGACTAAGTCTGATAGGGGTATCTAAGACAACTCGAGAGTTAGAGGATTCTGCTGATCCTAAAGACTGAAGTTGTTGTTTAATAGATTCTAGAAAACTGGTTTTATCTTTTTGAAATTGTTGTTTATTGGAGGAAGAAACTTCAAAAGGTTTAAAAACAGGGTTTTTATTATTCTGAACTGTTGAAAAATCAGTTTTAGGAGTTGAAATTTGTTTCTCAATTCTGGTTAACTGATTACCAATAGTGTATAGATTAACATTCGAAAAATTATTCTGTTCAATCAAACTCTTTAGATTCTTATCTTCAGAGTTTGTGGGGATTTTATATGGTGAAGCTTCAATGGAAACTTCTCCTTGTTTAAAAGAACATTTTCGTGGAGGAGGGTGTTCAGACTGGATCTGTTTTCCCTCAACTTCCTAGACTGGAAGTGTTGTTTGTTTAGAGATGGGATTTATAGTTTTAAAAAATGGATTTTTTGGTTTTTTCAAAATATCAGACGGCCATTCAAAATATGAAAATTCGGTTTTCCAAGTTTCGGAAGTGGATGTATGATATTCAAACCAATCAAAAAATGGAATATGAATTTTATGTTCTTCAAGAAATGCATAAAATGCCTTTTGCAAATCAGGAAGAATATGTTTAAATTGATAGAAAAACCATTCTCTCATGGGTTTATTATTGTCAGAATAAAAATCCTTTCGCAAAAAGGTTTTATCCAAAACAAATTCTTTTTCAAGAACGTTCAAAACATTTTCTGTGACAGCAGAATATGTTGGAGAGGTTGGTTGAGAAGGAGGACTATCCTAGACAACCGGTTCTACTGGTTTAGATGGTTCACCATGTTCATAAACAGAGTGAGGAATATTAGAAGAATAATTAGCATGTTTAAAACGAGGGTTAGGAAAATCTGATGTAGAATGCCTAGGTTTAGTAACAGGAATGTTAATAACAGATGGAATCTGAGAAACATTTCCTATGTTTATTGTAGAGAAAGAATCATCAGAAAACCTAGAACTAACAGATCTAAGGATTCTATCAAATTTTAAAGTGACTTTGCCATCACTAAATTGTTTAATCTGGACTAAGTCCGGGTTTATATCAGGATGAGGTAATTCTGCCGGTGGGGCAGCTCCTTGGAGAGTCCATTCCGTTGGAAAGGTGATATCTTTCCATTGAATGGGTTTAGGAATCTGTACATTAGACCTTGTGAGATCTATTTGTATCAGAAGTGTTTCACCTTTAACAGACTTTTGCAGATGTTTAATGGGGGTGAATGCAGATGCTAAAAGTCTATAATGAATGCGAAACATTAATGCAACTGGAATGGAACCAGGAAGCATATGATAATTATGAGTTTTAATTTGTAAAACTGCAGCTTTCAAGATATTTTTATCATTAAGAGAAATAGCCATGTCAGGATAACAATCAAAAGAGATTGGTCCTGTGTTTAAAGTGGATTCAACTGTTCCTAGAAGAGAGGCTTGGAACTGAGTGTGTCTAGCATCTCTAAGAACTGCGAGAATAGATGTGTCTAATCTTTCACGAGTGAGGGGTCTAAAAGTAACTTGAATAAGTCCAATATGAATATATTCAAATCCCTTGGTTTTATGTTGTTTTAAAGATTCAGGGGTCAAAAGCTGAATTTCTTTTAGAGAATCTGAAAGAGGAATGTCTCTCTGTTCAGTTTTAATGTGAAGATCGGTTTTAAATGGAAGTTTAGCAAAGATAGATTTAGATAGATGATATTTGACTTGGTTTTACTCGTGGAATTTCCCAATTATCAATTTGTTTAAAATTTTCATATGTCATTTCTTCTCGATTTACTACTCTACGGATCTCAGAGGAATCTGAGGCAGAAGAGTTTGAGAAAGAAGTGGATCTACAGAAATTTGGATCCATGTTTAAAAATAATAAGGATATTGTTTATGATAGACTACTCCGGTTATACCCTGCAGCACACAGACTGATTGCCCTGTACGTCGGGACTTACTGCTGCTTACCTCTGCACTGGGTTCAATTGGAATCTAGTCTGACTCACAACCAATTTCCAAACTATTTAAAAACAGAATAAATTTCTACAGATCTACAACCTTCTTAGGCTCTGATACCACTAATAGCCCTAGGATCTGAGAAGGAGTAGACCAGAACAAATAACAATGAAAGAGAATAAACAGAAAATTAAACGAATAATCTAAAGTACTGACGTTGTTTCACCCGAACTAGATCCTCGTTCTTAATGACTACGCATTAAGACTCTCAGAATCCTTATGGTTCTGGTTTCCATCCTATATACTTAGATCAAAACAGTAATATAAACAGGAAATATGAATAGTAAATAAGAACATAAAAACATAAACAGAAAATAAGAACAGCATCCAACTCGGGAGGCAAGCCTACCACATCTGGTGCTTAGATATATAAAAGAAAATAAACAAAACAAAATTTATTTATTACATAAAGGGAGGATATACAAAGGTTCAGAAAGGACCTTTACAAGGAGAGGAGCCTTTCAGGAAAAACTTGGAAGAGGTTTAGAGAGAAGGGGGGGGGAAAGAGGAGAGAGAGGAAGAGCCATCCAAGTTCTGCTTACAAATGAGGCAGAAGCCTGGTTTTATAGAGGAATGGGATACTGTTTAAGTGCTGTCGCAGGACCGGTGGCTTTTTTGCAATTTTTATGAACAGTGTTTACTGTTCATTGACCGGTGGCTTTTTTGTAATTTGTGCAAACAGTAAATAAACGGTGTTTACACAGGGGATCAAAAACGTTTGCATTTCAAAAGGATCCTGGGCATACCCAGGTGGTAGAGCGTCTTCTTCTTCTTCACTGGAGTCTTCTGAGTATTTGGCCAGATCAACGACCTTTTCAGTTGACTTTTTGGAGGAGGAAGGAGGTGTCAAAGCTTGAGACATTTCTTCCATGATAGCAAGATATTCGTCTATGGTTTTAGCAGTGGAGAGTTTAAACTGCCAATGAGTCTTCTCGGCCAGAAATGCAGCCTATTCTTTGTTCATGGCTGGTAACTGGGGATAAGTTGTCTCCTTGGATTTTAGATAGTCTGCATGGTGTTTAAGAAGCCATTTTTCAACAGCTTGAGGTTTAACATTGGATGGAATATCATATTTATTCGGATAGAGAAGGTTCTGGCAACCATGGTGCCTACTTTATGAGAAACAAACTTGTATTCTCATTTGAGAACCCAAGGTATAAAGAAATTGATACAGAAAGAGAAAATGCGAGGAAATTTCTGTTCCTGTTCAGGGGTTTTATAAAGTTGGTCAAAAAGTTTATACGAGGGAAGAAGTTCAGTAGGAAGAATGAACTTCGTACAGCTAAAATAATATATATATATATATATATATATTAAATATCAATTCAAATACCGGTTTGACTAGTTTAACCGATTGAATATTGACCTATTAATTTTTTCAGTTTGATAATCGGTCTAATTCTGACAATTTTAATTGCATCACTAATTACATAAACCGTACAATAGGGGTAGAAAGGAGTAACAATTCATTTTCCGCGGGAATATAAAAACAAACGGTTAGAGCGTGCTAACAGCGTGAGCCGCCTCCGCTCGATTTTTCTCTCACGACTGAAATTCCCAACAACCAAACAGAAATAACGCGAAAATCCCTCCCTCCCTCCATCCCCCTCTTCTCTCTCTCTCTCTCTCTCTCTCTCTCTCTCTCTCTTTATCTGCCAAAGAAATCATCCTCTTATAAACTCCTCCGTTCTTATCTCTCTCTATAAAATTAAATCTCTCTCTCGCTCTTTGTTTCTCTCTCTCAAATTCGCTTTTGGCAAACAACGGATCAGAGGAACCGGAAGCTGGTGTCTATCTCCATTTCATTTTAATGGCTTCGGTGCGTCACGTTATTCCTTATTATTATTATTATTATTTTTTTCCAATCCTTAGTTTCCTATTTTTCCATTGTATATCTCCTTAATGTTAACGTTCAAAGTTTGTATAGAAAAAAGTTTGATACAATGCTGATTTTTTTTTTTTTTTTTTCCTCCTTCTCATTTTTCCCGCTTTTGTCTCATTGTTGGCTTCCAATTTTCTTTTCTTTTTTTTTTTTAGATTTTTATTTTATTTTTAGAATCAATGCATAATAATGCGCATTGGCTTTGGCTAAACAACGTAAATGTTGGTTTATTGAGAATTTCTGCGTCTTCTGGAAATATGTTTGCATTGTATGGCTATATAATATGGAATTGAGCACTGTTTATATTTTCAAATAAAAATGTGTCTCCAACGATACTCGAATACAATTGATTGCATTTATTTTATAACTGTTTGTATTTTAAGTGTAACTAAAAATAAAAAAAAATATTACTATCTTTTTTAAACATAAAATCTAATTAATTATATATTAAATTTATTTAATTACATTTAAACAGTATTTCAAACAACATTTTTCACGAAAATCTAACTGTTTCCTATGGAATTAGTCTTTGTGGGATGCGTCTATTTCTCGATTCGTACCGTAGTACGTTTGACGTTTGTTGGCGCAGAAGTTTTGATTATTTATAATTTCTCCGTACGTCCCTCCTTTTCAGAGTGTTTGGATGATAATTGTGCCAACATTATGAGTACGGATATGTTTCACAGACACAAGAAAGATTGAGGTGGGATCATCATGATTCTTAGTTTTTAATGTATAATCACAATTAATGATTAATAATGAAATAATGAGAACGAGAAATGATAGTGTTATCTCACCTGCATTTAGTCTAGTTTAGTTGTGATATCATGCTTGATTAAGAAGAAAGTATTTTCTTCTCCCTTTTATGCAAATTCCTGCAGTTACTTACATCCGGACCATTTTCCTTTTTATTTATGTCCTAAAGATAATTTTTTTTTTTTTCCAAACAAGCGAATTATTATCTTCTGTTCGTATTAATGTTTGTGGCTTCACCACCCGTCGTGGTCGAGTACTTGCATGCCTCGCTGTTTGCTGTCAGATAGGGGATCCGTCTGAAGGTGATACGGAAATTTACGGTTGAGACCAATAGTGGAGGGAGACATGTTACCCACTGTTCAAGGCCATTTCATCTTTTGCATGCTGATAGTGCTGGGGATGGTATCTCTGTTTTGTGTGGATATCTGATATCAAGAATGCAAGACATTGCAGTCTGGTGTGACTGCAGAACTGCATATATCCAGTATACATGCATTGGCTCTCATACGAGGTCTGCAATTTGCTGCACTCATGCGGTGACTATGTTACCTTGCAGCCTGTTGGAGTTAGGGTAGCAGCAAGCAACGTCTTAATGGGCTTTTGACACTGCATCTTACTAAAAACCTTAAGGCATTGGATTATCGAACTTTCTCACTTATTGGTTGCATTACTTCTATTTTTTTCTCAATGTGGATATTAGCCTCAACGTCACATTTGCAACTTCAGCACAGCTTTCTAAGCTGTGGAAATGGATAGCCAATCATTTTTCTTTAGTTATGTATGTCATCAATGTTAGTCCTGTGTGGATCATGCATCAGGGTTCTTATTCTTTTATTTTACAATGAGGTGAGTGAATCCTTCTATTGGGTAATTGAATGGAATCTTTTGATGCAATGTAGCACCTTGATAACAATCCAAAATGCAGAATAAATTTGATGGCTACTAGTGTTATCATAGTTGGAACGGGCAACGAAGGTTTACTTGAAATTTTTTTTTTATTATTTCAGCAAGGAGCTCGTCCATTGCCCAAGTTTGGTGAGTGGGATGTAATAACCCTGCTTCGGCAGCGGGATTTACCATGATATTTAACAAGGCCAGAGATGAAAAGAAGACCACCAAGAATACCGCTGCAAAAATTGTGGCCCCACAAACCAACGAAGCTGTGTACAAGAAACCGGAGACTTATCAGCATCCGCGCAAGGTACTTGTAAATGAGCAATTGGATTGTTATTTTTCATTTTCATTTTTTCAGCTGCATTGTTCTCCTGTTCAGATGTTTTACTGCTTAGTCAATTTCTATGCAGAGCAAATGGCTTTGCTGTGGATGAGCCTTTACTGCAACTGAAATCTCTTGAAATGATCTGTGAAGTCGTCTGTCTATGGGGAGAGGGATTCATTGACAAAGTGCCTCTGGCCTAGCGGTGAAGCATTGGAGTGTATCATAATCTTTTTAGCGTTTTTCTTTTTCCTTACAGAAACTTTTTAACATGATATATTGTTATGGATTCTTCCTTGTTTCTTGTATGTTTGCTAACATGAATGACACAAAGCTACCGTCGTGAGAGAGGAAGGTGGACGTAAAAAAAAAATGTAAATCTTTGTTGTTTTATGGAGATAATTAGTGCGTGGCATGTGGCGTCTTAGCAAGACCATGCTTTAATCAATAAGGGTATTGTACATTCTATGTGGCGTTCCATTCCCTTGAGTAAAATGCTGTGGGACTCTAGTAGCATCCTTTTCCGATGAATAAAAAAGAAAATGAAGCTTTTTTTTTTTTTTAATTTTTTCGAAACTAGGAATCTAACAGTTGGAGAATGAAAGAAAATAAAGGAAAATTCAAATCTTAAATCTTACAATTCGAGTCTCAAATTTTTTAATTAAAATTCACTATCTCTAACTATCTCAACTACTAAATCCTTAAAATAAAACCTCCGTTTAAGATTAGTCTATTCCCGCAAAACTACTTTCTGATTGATAATTGCCACCCCCGAAAGGAATTTAGTTTTCAGTCAGTTGATCCAATTGTCTTGTATACGTTCACTATGTGCACTTTGTACATACGAGGCGTCAACTATTTTTTTCGTTAATGGTTGTATTTTTGCACTAATCCAAACAATCACACCAGCTCTTTATTTAATCCGCAGCGCCACCAGTTTATGCGGCACTTTTTCGCTGTCTTCACAGAAGTACCCCACCATATCCCAACCAACAATGCAAACATAAAAATTGCATGAAACAATAGATGGTAAATGACAGGTAAAAGTACATGTGTAGATGAGGCCCCTGGTGATGAGAGGTGAAATAGTAACAATTTACACATCACGATTTCATTTCGCTCCATCACATTAAATGTATAACGCCACGGTTTGAATAGCTTGTGGCAGCAAACCGAGAAAATAAGTTACAATAGCCATGATTTAGGACCAAAATTCAAACCCTCTGTACCCTAAGAAGCTAGAGCACCTGATGCAAAAACTCAATCCGGCTGATGAACTGGGTTATCCTTTCCATTTCCAGCCTTGGCCACTATGCTTTCTTCCTGTGTTGCAGAATGGCCAAAATGAGTGGACCGATTATCACTAGATCCCGTTGGAGGAGGAAGTTGTACTGGATGGTCAAATTTACAAGCTGGCCCAAACTTGCAAATGCCATAGCGGCTGTAATAGGAGCATGCAGTCTGGTCCTGGATTTCAAAAATACAAAATATTTGTCATGGATGGAAAAACTCGACGTAGCAGAAAAATTAAACTCGATGGTTAGGGTGTCCCATAGCACAGCAGCACATGTAAACAGTTCTTATGCAAGGGGCAAAATCCCCCTGAACCAATTCTACTTTTGTAGATGCATCGCACTTACTGAAAGACCCAAAAAAAAACAATTGCTTACCATCTTACCATAGTGATATCCAGGCAAATTTTCCAACTTCACGACTATGACGTGGAAAGCACACAACACGGGTTCAAAAAAAAAAAGAGAAGGAATATCAAGCAGATGTATTACCTAACTATGACAGCAAGTAAACAGAATTAAAGTATCCAGGTAATTCTTAATCTTTTTCATGAACAGAATTCTACTGCATATTAAGAACTATTGGTAACAATTCTTGACGTAAGAACAAACTTACAGGTCTCAAAGGCAGGCCCTTGTCACTAAGTGCACATGGTGATGACATTGAGAGCCGATTCTTTGGATGATGATATTTGCAGTTTGATTTAAACTTACAGTCCCCAGTTTTCATATAATAACTGCACTCTGGCTGGCCAGGTCGTTCTGGAAATTCATCAATCAGCATCTGATGCTGCTGATGTGCATAGACATTGGTGTCACTTGTCGGGCTGCTGATAGCATATGCTGGAGGTGGATGAATGCTTCTCTCTGGTGGATATAAAGGACTCTTGGACAGTGACAAAAATATATATTCAGTGGCATAAATATTGTGTTTGTAAGTCTTTGCAAGTGGATGTTAAGCAAAATTATTTAGCATGATTGCCAAACATTTTATTTAAAAACTGAAACACAGCGCAGAGATGTCTGTAGGAAGAAGATATATGTGACACAGATCAATTTTAATCAACCATACCAAGGAAAATGCTAGGCTTAAAACAATCAAGACAGAAATGTTGACGATAACCATGCACACCAAGTTTCAAACAAGACTACCTTGATACCTAATAGAAATAATGGTTCATTTTAGATATCATACATAGTTACTTCCCTTTCTCTCCTCAAATTCATAACTCAGAGCCATCTCTCCTAATAAAATTTTTACATGAATTAGACCAATGAAAGCCACTTGCTTTGACTCAACTTCATTTACATGGAAGAAAATAAATAGTGCAAATTATTTAACTGTCTTAAATACTAATTTCACAAAAAAGAACGACTAATCAGCAAGCAATAAAAGAATAACTTTTTAAATGATTTTAGCAGCATTTAACAAGCAAACAATCATACAGGCAAAGACGACTTAAAGCAACATGAAGTGCCAGACTTAAGAGGGAAGGATAAATAGCAAAGAACAGTGCAGACACCTGATACCCATTCCATTCCGTACTGTGTTGGGCTGGTGGAAACATTATTGGCAGAAATGGAGCAGTCTCATTTGATGCCCTCGGGGACGACCATGAACCAATACTTGATTGTGATGGACTCTTTAGAGAAGTAGACCCACCATTAACAAAGGCTGGGGGCTCACTTCCTCCCACAGCTGTAGGATCTGGATGATTAAACCTGCAGCTGGATCCATACTTGCAAGAGCCATTGCGCATGTAATATGGGCACTCTTTCTCCCCTGTGATCCATTAAGGCGACATCAAAATTTCTAAATAACTGCAATCATAAACAAAGGTAAATCTTACAAAGTTTGACAAATAAAAAATACCGGTCGGATTGGGAGGCCAAGAAAGTTAAGCTCTAAAACTGGTAAGACCGAAGATTTGGCTTTTGAGTGGTTGTATCTGCAAGCCTTTCCATACTTACAACCACCTGTCCTCAAGTAATACTGTAATAGGAAGAAGTTATAACCAGAAATAAATGCAATCCATCAGCAAGTTCCCAACTCAAATAAAGAAGGTCCACACCATTTTAAACCAACAACATCTGCAAGCAACTTTATTAGAAACATTTAATTAACAAACTGACAAACGAGCCAACCCAAATTCAAAGTAAATAACAGAATGCAGGTTTTTGTCACAAAAATTGAAAACAGGACAGCCACGTGTTAAGCTTAACTTTGACCCTGCATGAAAGCACTCATTTGTAGGAAAAGGAATCCAGCAAAAAGTAAGTTGCATAATGAAAAAGAACCCAGGAAAAGAAGGCATAACGTCACTTTGAGTTCACATGTCAAAGGGAAGGCATGAAAAAAAAAAAAACCTTGCATTCTGTCTGGCCTGGTGCCTCCGCAGATTCTTCTTGTTCCTTTGCCTTTTCCTTGGCAGGCTTATTAAAAAGGGAACATCAAAGAATAAAGACTGAAAGTTAGAGTGACATCTCCAAGCATAACTCATAAATTTCCCGAACCTTATCAAAACAACAAAAAGTAACTCCCTTGACAAGTTACGTCTAAAATTACGAATAATAAATCCCAGAATAACTGTCAAGGCATTTCCTTCCAATCAGCACACAAGGCCCACAATTAATAACAAGGCCTGGATCACATGCATCATATTATTAAACAAAAACAAAAGCGTTAACCTGATTTTTTTTTTTCATTTTTTTATATTTTCTCTAAAACCCCAGAATAGTCCTCTCGTAAAACCATAATGGAAATAATTTTATCCATTCAAAGATCACATCGTTACTAACGAATTTGCAACATTCACAAACAGAATAAACACCCACGTTCTTCCTAACTTTAAAGATTGCATTTTTATTCACAATCTAACAATAACTAAATGATATATATGCAAACAGCAAAATCTATAGAAAGTAAAACATAAACAAAATATTACCTGGTTTTTCCTTCTCAAAGGGTGATTAAACTTGCAATTGGATCCAAACTTGCAAGTCCCAGTTTTCATATAATAGGCGCAATGTTCAGCATTGGGCCGGAGCGGGTACTGGTGCCTTCTAATCCCATTAAAACTCTCACTCTCCTTCTCATCCTCATTTTCTGCTTTCTCGCTCTCATTCCCGTTCTCCTCTCCGCCGCCCTCTCCGCTCTTTAGCTCGTCTTCACTCTCATCATTCGAGCCTTTCTCCGCCGCAGCAGCTCCCCGCGGCTGCTCCTTCTCCCCACCCGCCTTCAAATTCAGCTTCTCCTGGAGCTCTTCATGTAGTTCTTTATGCTCCTCAGCCGCCGCCGTCGTCTCATCGACATGATCAGACGGCATGGAATCAATCGAATGTTTCTCCCTTTTGTCAGCTTCCTCAAAATCCAACTGCTTGTTCAACTCATCATCATGCAGATCATGGAGCTGATCATCCTCCACAGCGGTCCAATCAGGATCGGACGGCGCGGGAGTAGTCTCCAATGCGGCTGATGGAAGCCCTAATTCGGGAGTTTCGTCGGGATTAGCGACGGAATTGGAGGATTCAAAGTGATCCATTTTGCCTCCACATTTCAATTTTTTTTTGAAACCCTAAAAAAATTTTTCTCAAAGAGATAATTAAAAAAGTGCCGTGGTTCAAGCTTGAGAGAGACTTTGATTGAGACGGATAAATGGATGTGCATAAGCCAGAAAATTGGGTTTTTTTTTTTCTTTGAAATGATAGGAAAAATTAAAATAAAATAAAATAAAAAAAGGCAGCGCATAATTTTTTTCTGCTACAACGTGTATAATTTTGTTTATTAAAAAATAATTTATTTTTTTAATAAAATTTCTGGTGTGTGGTTTTTTGTGGTCAAGCCCACAGGAAATTGCATTTTAATATTGTTTGTTGCATGATCAAAAATAAATTATTCTATGATTAGATGCATATAATGGACTTTAATTAAATTTAAATTTGTTTTTGTTTTTATTGTTGTTTAATTTAATACATATCCACTCCCGCATTTATCTTCTCCCTCCTAATACTAATTAAAGAAGTATTAAAAGTCATTTAAGATTAAGTGGAAAAATGGAATGTTTGAAATGGAGGATGTAACAAATGAAGCCACGGCTTTAATGAAGTAAGGTTATCAGAACCGGACCGGTCATTAAATCGAAAATATTAGTGGGTCAAGATTCAACCGGTCGAACCGGTATTTGAACCGGTATTTATTAATATATATATTTATAAAAATAATTTAAAAAAATAATACTTATACATGATTATTAAATATTACTTTTTCAATTTTTATGGATTAAATTGAAAATTTTGATATATTTAGGACTAAATTGAAAGTTTTGATAATTTAGGACTAAATTGAAAATTTTAATTAAATTTAAAACTCAAATTATAATTTAAATAAGTATTGGGATCAAATTATAATTTATAAAACTTTTATACTCGGTTTGAACCGGTTGAACCGGGTCCGATTTTTGACCGGTTTTCATCGGTTTTGACCGGTTCAAACCGGTTTTGACCTGTCCGAGTTAAGGGGTAACTGTAGCCATAAACTGGTCCGAACCTTTGGCCGGTCACCTGTTGAACCGGTCGGACCGACCGGTTCGAGCCGATTTTTACAACATTGTAATGAAGTGGACCAACCTTTTTTTTTTTTTTTTGGCCCCTTTTTTGTTAATTTGCACTAATTACGATATTCGAGCTTGACCTTCAGCCCTCACTTCAATACTACTATTGAACTGAGAATGATAATATTTTTTATTATGAAAATCGCCTTTTGGTATTTAGTAAATTTTTAATTATTAATATTTAACAGATTAATTTAGGGGATAGACTTTATGTTTTTATTGTTAATTAATGTTTTATTAATTTTTTTTTCATGTGAAACAATTGTCAATAAATTTATTTATTTTTTTATCCATTAAAAAATTCATTAAACTGTGAACTACATAATAAGATAGTTATCTTTTCTTATAAATTTTATTTCTTCTTTTTCGATATTTAAATTTAAGACTTCTATAATAGAAACAATTTTCAATAACTCTACTATAATCTTTGAACTAAAACTCATTGGTTGGTGTTCTAATCGTTGCTAACGGTAAATGCCAAGTGTACTTGCAAATCCAGCCATTCTCATATAATAACAGAAAAATTAACTAACTTCAGTTAAATAATTTTAAAATAATTATAAAATAATATAAATCATTAGATAATTAAATTAGTAAAATAATAAAAAATTAATAAATTATCAAAATTATTAAAAAAGACTGTATAACTATTTATTACTATTATTTAAAGACACTTAACATTATTCTGTAATAAAACACCCTTAGATGCGTAAAGGAAGAGAGATGGAAAGTTTGAACAAGAAGCATAGCTCGCAAAATTTCTTCTGCAACCCTTTCATTAGCTAGATTTTGTTACCCGCAATTGCAGAGGCCTAATCCAAACAGCAAACACTCCCAGAAAAATGAAAATTCAAGGCAACGGTTTAGCAATGTGGAGTTCAATGGAGAAAAATCAGTCTGAAGATCCCATCAATCCCTCAGGGTTGCAATGAATCAATTGGGCCCCAATTAAGACCCAGTACAACAGGAGAATTAAATGTTACCTGGAATTACAATTACAATTTACAGGGAGATCCTAACATCAACTTTCAACCTAGTCCTTCCTTCCTACCCTGTCAAATTGAATAGTTTCATCAGCAATTTTACGTTACACTGACCGGAGTTACCCATTGTTCTTTTTTGTGGAGTGGCCAGTCTTCCGCTTGTGACGACTGAAATCAGACACAAACCTGAACGTCTGCCCACAGCCTTCCTCAGCGCACACATAAGGACGAGCACCTGTATGAACTCGAACGTGTTCAGTCCGAGCCCACGCCCACTTAAACGTCATCTTACAGCCTTTCCAGGGACACTTCAGGGGCCGGTCGTCCAAGTGAACTCGGCGGTGCTGCACCAGATATTTGTGTGAGAAGAATTTCTTTCCACACCCCTTGACAGGACATACATTTCTTTTGTGCACCGCAAGCTCTTGTTTTGAACCAAAACTCATGGGGCATCCCTCGATGTCACACCGATATTCTGCATCTTCCTCCTTTCTTTTCACATTCTTATGGCCAGCTGGAGCCTTCACAGCTGAAGCACTCTTCCCTATTTTCTTGTTGGTTTGTTGATTTGATTTTCGCTTTGTTTCTGTCTCTTTTGCGGACTTTGAAGGCCGTCGCCTGAGGCGTGTGTCAGGTCCACCCTCACGCTCTCCTTTGACATGAGAATCAATCTTTCTCGAGTTCTGCTCATATCCATTGTTCCTGAGCCGAGGCGTCTCTTGCTTCAGTTGCTTCTCTTGTTTAACAAATTTGGTAGTCTCTTTTTTAGTTGTCCGTGGTGTCCCTTGTTTCACATGTCGAGTAATCTCTTGTTTCATTTGGTGAAGGGTCACAAGTTTGTTCTGCTTGTTACTGAGGATCCTCCTGGACCGCTGATTAGAATCATCCCTCAACAACTCATCTGAAGCTGGATCTTTCTCTTCAATAAATTTGGCTTGCTTGTATCTAGGAGTCTTCCGAGGTTGCCTATGAGAATTACCCTCATGCGAATCATCGGGAGCTACATCTTCCCTCACGGC
Source organism: Carallia pectinifolia (assembly GCA_037832335.1). Taxonomy (NCBI): domain Eukaryota; kingdom Viridiplantae; phylum Streptophyta; class Magnoliopsida; order Malpighiales; family Rhizophoraceae; genus Carallia; species Carallia pectinifolia. The sequence continues at coordinate 22,447,591 of CM075448.1, read as the reverse complement.
AAATTTTGCCTTCTTTCTTTTAGGAACCCTCCCGGGCTGTTTATGAGTATCATCAACCATGAATTCATCTGAACCCAAATCTTCCCTATCTGAAGATGAATCTTCCCTATCTGAAGCTGAATCTTCCCCATCAGTAAAGTTGGCATTTTTGCTTTTAGAAACCCTTCCCTGTGGCCGTTGAGGATTCTCTTCCTCTGAATCATCAGAAACTGCATGTTTCCTCTCAACAAAGTTTGCTTGCTTGCTTTTCAAAATCCTTCTGCGCTGCTTACCGGTGCTGTTGCTAAGTGAATCATCTGAATCTGCTTCTTCCCTCTCCATAAACTTAGCTTGCTTAGTCTTAGGAAGCCTTGCAAGCTGCTGGTAAGTACTTTCTTCCAATGAATCATACAAAACCATATCTTCCCTCTCAGTATATTTTGCATGGCTGCCTCTAAAAGTCTTACTAGTCTGCCAACGGGAACTTTTCTTCAATAAAACATCTGAAACTTCATCTTCCTTCTCAACATGTTTGGCCTGTTTGTTTCTACACATCCTCCCCTGTTGCAAACGAGAACTGTCCTCTAATGAACCATCTGACACTACATCTTCCACTACATTTTCAGTCTCAACAAATTTTAATTGTGCTTTTTTATGAGACCTCCAATTCCTCCTATGGCTGTTATCTTCCAGGGAATCGTCTGAAAATCTACCTTCCACCTCAACCCACTTAAATTGCTTTCTCCTATGATTTTTTGCAAATTGCTTTTGAGAATCATTCTCCACTAGAGCAAATGTACTCTTCACATGTTTGGCCTGCTTTCTTCCACGTATTCTCTGGTCATCCCGACAGGAATTATCTTCCATTGAATCATCAGAAATTGCATCATCTCTTTCAACTGCTTTGGCCTGCTTAGTTCTATGTATCTTACCAGGGTGCCCATAAGAATTTTCTTCTGATGAATCATAAGAAACTTCTTTCCCAATATCTTTTGTTTCCTTCCAACTATGAACCTTCAAATGCAGCTTAGGAGGAGTACCCTCCCCTGAATCATCTGAAGCTGCATCTTTTGTATCTAGATATTTGGGTTTCTTAATAGATGTTTTCTCCAACCTCAGTTTCCTCTTCCTTCCAGGCTTCGAGAACAAGGTGATTGCACCTCTGTTGACACTTTGTTGTTTTCTCTCAAGCCTTTCATCAGGTCGTATCTCCAAATTATGGATGCTTCTTTCCTGTACTTGTTCTCGATCATGCTCCTCAGAATCCCAGTTTGCCAGAAAAGGATGAACTTGATTTGACATCCAAATTTTTCCACACCATTTCCCAACCACCACCTTTTTCTGTTTGCCAGACCTTCCATAAACATTAAGCTGTGCAGGCAAGCTAGCAGGAGAAGTTCGGCCAAAAGCATTGTAAATAACAGAATTGTACGGCATCTGCTTACTGTAAAGAGGAGAACGACTGAGGTTGGCACTGTAAAAGAGATTGATCCCCAACTTCACAGCCCAGTCGCCATTCTCTGGCATGGCATCCTCATTATCTAAAGCTGTCTGGATCATCTCTTCATCATCTTTGGTGGCATTTCTAAAACTTGTTTCTTTCCACAGATACTCAACTCCCAGTTCTTCTGACACTAACTTTGCTTCGGCTTCTATCCTGGGATACTCTGCAAATATTTTCAGAGAAGCCAATGAATTTACTGAAGTACGTAAATCATTTCTCCCTCTTTTTTTTTTTTTTCTTCTCTCCGCCCTTTTTTCCTTTTTTTTTTTTTGGGGGGGGGGGGGGGGGGGGGGGGAACAGGGGCAGGGGTGTTGAAAGCATATAAATCATTGATTACAATAAACTTGCTAGATAGCTAACTTCTCAGAAATGAGATAAAAGAAGTGAACTAATCAGCTGATAACATTATATTGTTAGGCAGTCTCAATTATCTCGCCTCAATTGCTGTAGAAAGTTAACCTTCCAGTTTTGTGTGTGTGTGCGTGTGTGTGAGAGCGAGAGAGAGAGAGAGAGAGAGAGAGAGTCATTTCAATAAAACAAAAGAGAGAGAACATTCCAGTTAAGCAACCAATTTTCTTTTCATCCACAGCATTGGCCCCTTTTGTTTGTTGGGCAGCTGCCAAAAAGCATCCTTTTTCCCCTTCAAGGTGATAGTAAATCTAAATGGAAACGTATCGCGAAATAGAAAGATTTAAAATCATGACAATATCTGACTGGTAATAATGTCATTCAAGACAAGTCAACAGGACATTAAGTAACACCTAAGTCACCTTAACCAACGGGAGCATGTAAACCATCAACATAGAACAACTAATATGACTTACAAAGAGCACCCCCTTCACCAACTTAAATACGCAAACCACCCCCAATGTGAGAGGATATTTGACTTCTCATCATCTGTCCAAATGATGGATAACTTCATACCTCACTACCCATTACTATCTAAAAGCATGCAGATAACTCAATATAAGGAAACGAGAACCTCATTGACACCCCCCCCCCCCCCCCCAACCAAAAAAAAAAAGCTCAGGAATGAGGAATGAAAGATAAAGAAAAGGCACTTGTTTAATGTATACAGTGAGAAACCTTGTGAAATAAAACAGGATACCTGGGTGACAGAGAAGCAAAATATGCACTCCTCCAATTGGACGAAGTTGCTGCTCCACTTCTACAGCATGCTCAAGACAGAAGACATGCATCCGCAAAAAATCTTCATTAGATCTTTGTGCAAGTGATGCATCTGCATGCTCTATTGGTACAATGGCCCTGCAAAGCTTTGGCTTTTCTGTATCAGAGAACACTGGTGAACCATTTGAGGTTCTATGTGATGAGGCCTTTGGATCCCTGAATGTGTTCCGAAAAACATTTGATTCCCCGTTTGCAAGATATTCATACAGAAGAGTTTGATCGCTTCCCTTGAGTTCAGTCCTCCCATGCGCTGTATGGCAATCAATAGCTTGTAAAGCAACCTCATCCCTGCAATCAAATCTTGATACAGATGCAGTGATACAGCCACTTGCATCATTGAAGAACTCTTGCTTGAAAGAACTTTGACCCTGGTATTTACTTTCCGAACAGTTTGTCATGTTAATTTTAATATCACCATGAGATACATCTGGCTCAAACTGGTCCTCCTCCGAGTCTGAAGAGTTCCCATAATTCAAAGCTAATAAGCCAAGTGCAGAAGTATTTTTCTGTGTTTCAGAATCAGAAGGCACTTCAATAGTCTGATTTACAGTCTGAATTTGGCAATTAATGGACTGAACAGCAACATCGTAGAAACCATCTGTGACATTTTGTTTGACCGGTCCTGGATTTTAGAGCAAAAGGAAGTCTTCAAAACTAAATTTCCAATAGGAAAAGAACGACCAGAAATAGTCCACACTGAAAAAACAAAGAAAGCAAAAAGTCTTTTTGACAGTGTTACGACCACACAATAGGCAGGCTAAATGTCACATTCAGTTTACAAAAGTACTATACAGATGTAGGAAAGGATTTATGTCAGATATTAAGTGGTCTGACAGGAAACAAGACCCTTGCAAAATCATTGCTATCACTCAATGGGTTTCAACTTTAGCCTAATGCCAACCGTCAGGCTTTGTCCTGACAGCCATGGCCACCTCAGGCCTCTTAAAGGGACAATACCTTCCACCTCTCTATAACATCAAAAAATAAAAAAAAAACAATAAATAAATAAACTTTAGCATAATGCTGATAGGGTTCTCTATCATTCCAAGAAATGCCAACCAATTGCCAAATCAATGCATGCCAAATCCAGAATACGTGATTATGTTATAAAACTAAAGATTCTCATTCTTGAATATTATGTTATATATTGCAACAAAGGCAAGCCAAAACTCAGAAGGTCTTCCATGTAACCTACTTGTTGGGGATTTCTGCTCAGACTTATTTGCATTAGCACTACTGGCGAGCCCATCACCAGGTACTCCGAAACCAATGATCCAATCATTGAAGAAACTACAGTGGGCTGACATGAGGTATTTAGCAGTTGCTTCTGTTGGTTGAACAATAGCAACACAATCAAAGCTCAAGATTCCACATGTGACACATGAAAACAGTCTCTGATCTGACAACTTATCACCATTCATGTTACTCCCCCTCAAGCTTTTTTCCTTCATAGCTTGTATATTTCCATTTTCGTTAAGAGAGAAAGGGCCACTCCTTTCATACAGCGAAGCCAGCTTCCCTTTCATTGTAGATAAGTTTTTCACTTGATCAATTCTATCATCCATATCTGGGGCAATGCCATCAGAAATTGATCCTTCCAAGGATTTCATTAATCCCTTATAGCTGCAGAACCCAAGGGACGGGCTCAATCTTAAATGGGACCCAACACGTAAATTTGAACAAATAAAAATGTCTGAAGAACTTTGAGGAAGACGCACAATTGAAGATCCTTTTCCAAGAATATCAACAAGGTCATTGTTTTGAATCACATTCTTCACAAATAGCTCTTTCACCAGAGTTTCACCTTCACCCTTTTGCTTATCTTTTAGTCTAGAACTCCGCGGCTTTGTGCTAATGCTCAGAGGTATTCTGCAAAGTGATGATAAGAAATATTAAGGTTTTCTTACTGAAAACTAGTTTGATGCATAATATAACGTCTGGTTTCTTAACCAGAAAGTTTTGCGAAATGCTACTGATGTTAAAGGAAGTTCAGCAGGGACTTCCATTGTCAAATGTGGGAAACTGAAGATAATGCTGGAAAAAGGTCAAAAGTATGGGGCAACAAAACATGACAGGATCACAATCGTCAGTCATGCTAACACAAAATGTTCCTATGAGTAGGATATTCCTGAAAAAGTTTCAAAGGAAGGGTGCATGCCAATTATACTGCAGCTTTGATTGCAGGTGGAAGGGATACAGAAATAACTTGTAAATCTAAGTTCGAAACAATATAATTAGATAAGGCAGAATACCTTGGTACCATACAAGCCAAGGTATTGCAGAGAATCACACTGCTGGCAGGGTATCAAAAGAAAGCAGGGAATATACCTAGTACAAACTTCTAGTGCAAGATCATAAAGTAATTGGAAATGAGACACCATAGGAGGATAGTTAATAGAAGCTCTTCGAATAGCAGCATCTTTAGCTACCCTCAACCATTCTGGTGTTGCAATATTAGCTGCTTCACCACAATTAAATCCTGAGAGTCAAACACCATCAATGAAATATAACATCAGGAAAGAAATAATCATAGAGAAATTCAAACGTTCCAACACCAAGATACTAAACTGAAAAACCAAGAATATTACCATGGCTGAACCCTGAATGATAGGCTCTTGGGAAAGTGACAACAAACTCACCAGGATTTTGCACTAACCTGATTTGACAAAGAAACAATGACTAATAAATTTATGATAACACTCTCTCCAAGACAAAATGTAAAAGCTCTGCCTTTGCTACAGGTATCGTGCCACATTAAAGTGACCTCTAAACTAGTAATAAATAAACATCTAAATTCCACTGTAATATGAATTGGTTGAAAATATGCCAAAACAGCCCTGCAGAAAGCTAAAATAAAAGACCATGAAAAACAAAGATGAGAAGGGCACCTGCAGCATGGTACACCTGCACTAAGAAATACTTCAGGCGACATAACTGTAGTCTTCTGGCCAAGAACAGAAAATGTAACTGATAAAGAGCAAATAAAAGTGATGGTTAGCTGTAGGTCAAAATGTTCAGCATAGAGCTCTGCAAAATTTGTCAAGTGTGAATGTGTCAATCATCTCCTCGACAGGATTATCGTCTGGAGTACTTCAAATTTAATCTTCAAGCATCCAAAAATTCACCTCAAGGTGAAGCTGAATAGCCAGTAGAGGAGGTAAAAGAATAGAACCAATGAGCAGGGACAGGTAAAATAAAAATAATCAAGTGGCATCGACATAAAATCAACCACTATTTCTACCATACTACACTTTCTTTACACAAATTTATATGTAAAACCTCTGTGACAAGATATGCTTCATATCATTCTCATAACCAACTAAAGCACGTGTATGCTAGAAGCTGGGCATTTGAAATTGTGTGAGTGTCAATTCTAAGAAAACCATATACCAACTAACAAACCACCCATTGCGACTATCATTGCATTTGCAACTCACATTGCCAGATTACAAATCTCAAGGAACTATACTGAACCTCAACACATGCTCAGGTATCCCAATCATGGCACCGTTGTAAAATAGCATTCTAAACCGCATTGACACCATGAGCAGAAAACAAAGCAAAAAACAGGGCAACAAAAACAGGGGAAAATGACAGCTGCTAATCTGTCATCAAATTCAATGTGGTTTTAATACTAACTCACCAAGAGGATTGATCTCTTCTCCATACCCATGGACCCGAACCACCTCCTCAAACGCCACGGCTGCCTCTCTGGGCACACCGTACCAGGTCTTCCCGGCCCCCATGTGCAAGTAATTTAAGCTATGCAAGTCATGATCCTCTACATGCCAAGCGAACCAACTAAACATCATAGCTATGTATAACATTGGTGAAGTAACCCCCGGAATCTCTTCCTTCATGAACCTCAACAACGACCCTCTTGCCCTCGACGCTCCTCTCATGTTCCATTCAGTTTCCCCCACTGTCACTCCCTCCCCAGGAGCCCCCAGCTTCTCGCTGCTCTTCTTCATCTTCTTCGCAGAGAAAGCAGAGCCCGGCATGTCGTTTGCATACTCAACACAGAAAGGCTTGTCCACGGTGGCCTTCCAGTACAGGGTCTCCATCTCCAGAGGAGAGAAAGTTGCCCTTTTTGAGCATTTCTTAAGGTAGCTTCTCTCAAATGCTTTAGCTTTGGCTTCAAATTCCTGGAAAGTGTAGCACTCGCCGCTCCGCCAAACAGGCCTCTGCACGGGTCGGGGCCTCCTCGGGCAGAACCCGATCTGCTGCTGCCTGGTGGTGAATGTAGGTTCGGAATTGGACCCAGAAGACCCGGACCGGGCCGCCAGCGAGCGGTTCAGGTTAGCAATTGTGGATTTCTTGGGGGCAGCGAGGACGGGCGGCACGATTTTGCAGATTCCGTACTTGGAAGCTTCCTGCTCGATTTTGAAAATGTAGGCAATTGGATCTTGAAATTCCGTCAAACTTGGGCGGTATTCCGGCGCCAGAGGCAACTTTTTCAGCCATTCCAACACCTCCGGCGCTGGAGTCTCCGTGGCAAACCCGCCCGAAGCAGCCATCTGAAAAACCAAAAAAAGCAGAGATGGGTAACTCTTCGTTACCTAGATTCCGTTTTGCCTTTCTCAAGCAAAATCCATTTCTTGAACTTCCAAAGAAACCCAAAAAATTAAAATACAAAAAAAAAAAAATTGAGAGAACAAGAGAATAAACTGATCAGATTCTCTGCTTCATTTTTAATAATATTTGTTTTCTATTGGGTTTTTAGCTTTGCTCTGTTTATTACAGAGAGGTGAAAATTGGAGGGGCAGAGCATTGGACCCTTTAGAGAGAGAGTATGTGTGTAGAGTGAACATGTGAGGGAGTGGAGGTTTTATTCTGGGAGCTCGGGAGTGAGTTTGCAAATAGGGCACTGCTTTTGTAGTTATTTACAAAGGCAAGTTTTTGGCTTTTTCCCATTTCCGGATAATGAGCAGTAAATGGGTGTCGATGCAATTTTCACATTTTTCAGCCTAGTCCCTGTGGATATTTTCTTTTTGAGCCATAAAAATACATGTTTATATATTGGTCATAGCATCGTCAACTGAGAAAAAAGTATTTATCAATATTTGAGCAGTGAATCTTCTTTATCTTCCCTTATTTGTAGTTTTTATAATTTTTGACCCCCTTAGGTTTTATTTTTAGTATTTGTGACCTAGAAAGTTTGCACTCTCATTGGGGTCACTCTCTCATTAATTTGAAAAAAAATAGGGTACTATAAATTTTTTATTTAAATTTTTGTTCGATTGTGATGAGATCTTGATTTTTTGTAACTCCCGTTATATTTTTTGTAACGAAAAAATAGTATATATTTTTATTATAAAAAATATTATGATAATTGTAAAAAATCAAAATTTCGTTTCAAGCGTATAAAATTTCATACAAAATTTTCTAAAAAGGTAATGCGGCTCCGCCTATGTCTTCCTTTATCAGCTTCGGTTTTTATTATTTTTGGCCCCCTTAAGTTTTGATTTTTGCTACTTGTGCCCGAGAAAGTTTGCACTCTCATTGGCGTCACTCTCTCAAGTCTCACCGATTTACTCTGTGTTCTGACTTGACTGTGGTCACACCGAGTCCGCCAGAAACCGATCGAAAATGACACGTCATGCGGTTTTTCATTTCTGAAGCATTTTGCTCCATAGTTTTTCTACGCGATGCTTCCTTTGGAGGTCGCATCTTTTAAAATAATTTTGTAGAGAATAAATTGGAAATTTCTTTTTGGATTGAGTTTTGCACAATTGGTTGGCGGCTGCCAACTGGGATCGCCCTCACACGTCTACCTTTTTGATCGTTACGCTACGGCTCTTCGAACCAAAAGAGCAAAAAGAATAAGTGTGGAAAAAAATTGCCTGATTTTTTAATCAAGCTAAAAACATTGGCCATAAAGAGTCACACATTTTTGTTCCATACATGCTCCACACACGATGCTATTTTTGAAGATAAGGGCCCTAAAATAAGGTTTGTGTACAATAAATAATGCAGCTTTCTATCATCATTATTTTTTAACTTTAAAAGAAGTCATACCTTTTATTTCACACTTCTCCACATAAGGTTTATTTTGGGAGTTACTTCTATTGGGAGCCTGTTATCAAAAAATAACCTTTTGTGTGGAGAGAAAAGCCTCCTCCTAATGAGACTGAAAAAAAAAAAAAAAAAGGATTGAACAAGTCATAAAACTAGGAAAAAGTTTAATTCCCACCATGATAAATACAGTGAAGAACATGGCATCTGGTAAGCCAAAATAAGCTCTACTGCTCCTAGAAAATAAAAGATTGTTGAATCATGTGATATATATTGGAAAAAAAAAACCCCCTTCTTCTTTAACTCACAAATTTCTTCTTGTTAATGAGAGATTCAGTCTACAATTACAAGTCCTCAAACACTAACCTATTTTCCTATAGACATCATCTTCTCCTTTATTATGCACTGTATTTGCCTTTTGTTGCGTGAACTGTTTCCCTTTTTTTTTCTTTTTTTTTTGGTTTTTTGTCATTGTACGTGTTTGTATGACTAATGATTGGCAAGACTTTTGCAATCATTAACGTCCAAGGATATTGGATTGTACCATTTGCATGATTTCTTCCTAATTGACTAGCAAGAAAGAAGGTTGAAAAGGGCATATGATGAATTCTACCCATTCATCTTTCTACGATGCTTCCTTAGAAGAAAAAATGATATTGCCTAAAATATGACATACATTATTATTTTAAATATATATTTTTTTAAAAATTCACGTATGATATTGCCTAAATTGCATAAAACTATTTGGCTACATGATGTCTTTGTAGAAACTAGAAAGAATGAACCAAAAAATGTTTATAAGAAAAATATTTATCTTTTTCAACATTGGTCTATGGAATTGTACTTAAGTCACCACTTAAAATAGCAGTCTGAATAATGATACAGCATGCGTTCCACACAATCGATCCAAATTCGGATTCTCGGGCTGCACAATCTCTCATGACTAAATGTTAAGTGTCATTATCCCAATGTAAACTTGAGGATCTAGTGGCGGCCGGATGTGAGATTCAAATTCGACAACCAATGGGCAAATTGTAAATGAGCCACGGTTGGGTAATCAGTATTTGAATGATGTGTTTTTCCTATGAAAGAAATTAAATGAGGATATTAGCAAGTAACTCCTGATCTCAGTCTGTAATTACGATAACTTATATATTAACAATGTACATTTTTTCTTACTAAAAAAACAAAGCATTGTACTTAAGTCCTGTACCCGAAAGCCTATTTAAGAAGGGATTTTATCCCCTTTCGTTTGGTTATTGCCATTATATTGATGGGGTGTGATAACCCAACGAGATATATATATATATATATATATATATATATACTTTTATAATAAAAAAAAAGTATACTTAACAATTTTGATATTTAATTTTTATATTATTTTGTGTTTCCACGGTTGACCAAGGAAAACTTATAGGTTGTAACTCTGAAGCTTGGATTGGTTTGGGAGCAGGGACAAAGAGAGCAAATAAAATAAAATAACATTTGATTTAAATATTCTTTTTTAAAAATTCTAAATTAAAGTAAATATATAGAATATAAACTATATTAACCTCCCTTAGTAACGCACCCACGTCTCCATAGGACAAACATGTTTAGTGCACAAAAAATGAATTCAATGAAATTTTCCAGCCAAACGTAAAATCCTGATGTTGCACGGGCATGTTTTGGGGCCCATTTCAACAGTTTAGTAGGTAGTAGATTTGTCCGGCCCGGTTATATGCGATGGACGTAATAAATGTGTTTTTTTTTTAATCAAAGTAATAAATGCGTTGAAAGGGCCACTTCCCACTGCTGCCAATGGGTAAAAACATACCCATCGAGTTATTGTTTGTTTTGTTAGAAAATGATGAAAAAATATTAAAAAATTTTAATTAAAAAATATTATTATTATTTTATTATTTTTTATAATTATTTAATTAATCTAAATAATTTTTTTTATAATTTTTTTTCATAAATTATTATTTATTTTCTTTTTATTCACTTTCTTTCTCATAACTTTTTCATCAATTTAAACAACAATTTTTTACGCAAATTTTTTTCTATAAATTATTATTTATTTTTCTTTTTAATTATTTTTTCTCATAATTTTTTATTAATCCAAATAATTTTATTTTTTATAACTTTATTTATCATAATTTTTTACTAATCCAAACAAACTATTAATACTACTTTTTACATTACTGAAATCAAGTTTTTGAAAATAATTTTTGTAGTGTCGTAGAATTATTATTAAATTATGTATGATTTTTTTTTCTATTTTCTTTATATCTGTGTGACTGATTACATCACATATTTATAAAAAGAATAATTTGATAATTGTTTGGTCAAGAGATGCGTCTTTTATATCCAATAGACACGACTTTTTTAACGTATCTTTTTATCAATAAATACGTCTCCATAACCACTAAATTAATTAAGAAACATGATTATTTATATTTTAAAAATTCCCTAACACACCCCAGTGGCGTATATCGTGGGTGAGTAGGCTTATTATTGAGCGAGCAATTATTAGAAAGTTTAATTTTGGTTCAGTAATAAAAAATTTGTTTAAACAAAATCTTTATTTTTAAAAAAGGTATATAAATGTATCAGTAACATTAAAATCGTCGTTAGGTAAAAATTTGGTAGTTAACGTAATGAAAATTACTTATCTTAACAAATATTTCATGTTTGTACGATAAAAATCACTTAAGTTTAAACAACATTTAACATTTTGTGACAATTATATTAACTAGACTTGACTGATTTTGCCACATAAGCGTTTAAGTTTTTTTCTTTCTTTGCCAGATAGACGTTAAATATTGTTTGGAATTAAATAATTTAATTTTTGCAATATTAGCATAAAATGCTAATTAGAATATATGGATTTCGTCATGTCACCTATCAATTCATCGCTCAATGACGATGTAATATTATTGATTCATTCCTGTATTTTTTTAAAAGAAAAGGTTTTATTTAAACAAATTTTTTATTATTGCCACAAATTTGGATTTTCTAATAATTACAAATGCAATAATAAGCTTATCCAATTTGGGTTGACCCATATTGAGATCACGAGAAAGTAACAATTGAACGTCCAAATAGCAGAAAAAAAAATTTCTCAGTTAAAAAAAATAAGTTTTTGGAAAATCAACATAATTATAGCAATCAGTCAACGAACAAACTTGCCAACTTTTCCTTGTATGTGTGTGTGGTTGATGAAAAGGTGGACAAAAGGAGGACATGTTTCTAACAAAATCAATTAAAATATTTTCTTGATTCTATGTTCGAGTACAGATTAATTTTGTTCTTATTTTTTTAGTCTTTTTAGTCAAAGTTATTAAGAAAAGAAAAAAAGAAAAAACATAAGGTCATCAACTTAATAATGCACTGAAGCCGTGCAACTAATTTAGGATGCCACGGTAAATTATAGAAGGACATACACTAATGATTTTTATTTTTTGGGCCCTTTTTGATACGTCAGAGATGGACATAAAAAAATGATTAGATTCCATAACAACTGCTGCCCACCAAAATTTCCCACACCCACCTGGGTAGTCCACGAAATTGGACCCACCCAAAAGAATCTCGTCATTAATTTAAACGAGCATAGTTGACATTTTTTTTTTGGAACTAGCATAGTTGACATAGATTTTCATTATTGCCAACACAGAGATACCATACCTTGTTGTTGGGTAATAACTTGGGAAAGCAGAGGAAAGAACAAAACCTGATGAGGGGCTGATAAGAGTCCTTCCTCCAGCTCAATTTAAACAATCTATGCACTTATTTCTCTCTATGTTCATTATTAGTTGTTTCCTTTCCTTGATCTAAATGGTGACTTCCACGATATAATTGAAGATGCAAGCAACATTGTAAGTGGTATAATTCAATACAAGTATAAGTAATTAAACCGGACATACCATTAGCCACGTGGTTTAGTAGTAGCGGGACTTCAATTCTTTGTCTAAAATTTTGGGAGGATTCAAGTCCGAAAGTTTTTTCCCCAGCAGAAAAGGGAATTTCATTCATTGTGCAGCTCATTGTATTTAACGCGAAAGTCTTCTATCAAGTATTTAACGCGACTGTATTTTTAAAAACTCGAAGTCGAGACTTTTAATTAATCAGTAACAGACCCCTGCCATCCGCACAAATACTTGTTGGTAATTTTGAAATTTCTGTTCGCCCAGCATTGTCCGGTGAATGGTGATGGAGGAGGCCAAGCTGTGATTGATCAATACGGGCCTGCATAAAAGTCGAGTAATAAGAGGAGAAGCCCAGAAGACCTTATCTCCGACCCAAGTACAAAAGCAATGTGTCAGCCTGGCCCAATTTCCTTCCCCGCCTCACACATACCAACAGCCATTCGTGGTGCTAAGATAAGTTGGATAATAGTAAGCGTATCACTTATTCGAATTTGGTCACGATCAAGTGGTACTGTGGTAGGGTTACATCTGAAATAAGTAATGTATTATATTAACCATGTAATCTTTTGATGTCTTCCAACCTCAAGATCTAATATTTTCTTATTTAAAATGATAATTTAATGATAAACTGATATATATTTTTGCTGTAAGTTTTAGATTTGAGTTTCTGTGTCAGTATTCCCCTTATTTGACTTATGTTAGATACTTTATGTATTATGAACATGTTTACTTATATAGACTATTGTGATAGAATTATACTCAATTTTACTGGTGTTTAAGAGGTGAGTTAATTTTTTTGAAGTTATTAATGAGATTTTAACAAATAAAAATTAACCTAATTTTAATTTAAGAATTCAATAACTAATATATTTAATAAAAATTTTTTACGGTTTGAAAATAATATAATTTTTTATAATAAGACTGCCGATATAAGCACTATTTTTGCATTTATTTAAAAAACTAAAAAGGAGAAGAAAACAATTATGGAAAGGATGGATGGGGAGGGATTGATATCATAATTCACAAACCACCGTCCGTCCAAGAAAAGTGGAAGAGACTCATCTTATTCTTACCAATAAGAAATGGCATCAACGGCTATCTCTCTTTCCTTGGCCACAATTTCTTCTTCTTCTTCTTCGTCTTACCAACCAAAGACACACTTTCTCAGCATTAAACCCCATGAAGCGAAGTTTTCATCTTCACTTTTTGGTACAAAAGTATTCGCCAACAGAACAGCAACAACGAAGGCAATGAGCAATAGGATATCTTCTGGTGGGGTCACTTGCTTGGCCTCCGCCTCCTCCACCTCTTCTATTCTTCCGTCGGCTCTGCTTTTTGACTGCGACGGCGTTCTCGTCGATACCGAGAAAGATGGCCACAGGGTCTCCTTCAACGACACATTCAATGAGGTGCCCCCGTTAAATTCAATTATACGGTGCTGATTTTTGTCTGCTTTGTATTGGGAAGTATCTTTACTGTATAAAGTTTGAGTCTTTTTTTTTTCTTATTTCAAATTTTTGCAAATTTGAAGTTTGGTCACTGATTGACGATCTCCTATTCGATTGATTGCACAGAAAGAACTGGGTGTTACCTGGGATGTGGAATTGTACGGAGAATTGCTCAAAATTGGAGGTGGAAAAGAAAGGTATTGTCTTTCCTTTGAGTTCTTTTGGGAAAAAGGTTCATGGCCGGTGGAAAAGTTGCCGAAAGAGTATGATTAATGCAATAGTCAATGTAATTTGTGCAACAACATTGATAAAATGTGCAACGAGGAAAAAAAGTGATTTTTTTAATCGCACATTTTATCAAGGTAATTGCAGAAAGTTTCAAGTTCATTGCATTACGGACATTTCTCAGTTCTGTAATCTGGTTGAGTGAAATCGTCAGAGGTAGTGCAGTTGTGTCGTTCATTTTCTTTTTCCAGTCCATTGAAAGGTATGATTTGAATTGTCAACCAAGAAACTTTTAGTCCATATCTGATTGAATTGGTTATTAGTTGATTCTAATGTTTGTAGGATGACGGCCTACTTTAACAAGACTGGTTGGCCAGAAAATGCTCCAAAGAGTGAAGAGGAAAGAAAGGAATTCATAGCTTCACTTCATAAGAGAAAGACACAGTTATTCATGGCCCTTATAGAAAAGAGATTGCTGCCTCTTCGGCCGGGCGTCGCAAAGTTTGTCAACCCCAAATCCCTTTGCTTATATTTTACAACCTTGTACTTAACGCTTTAGTTGATTTGGCATGCATCTTTTAGTTTTATTTGAAACTTAAGTAGAAGGCATACTGAGAATAAATTGAGCATGAATTTCAAGTCCCTCTCTTGAAGATTAGAATTATAACATTGACAGTTGTCAGCTGTTAAAATGCTTAATATTGTAGTTTATATCTTCAGGAATCCTGATACTTGTAAGTATTAAGTTATACTTAGAGAGGCTGGTGGAGCAATTTCCGTATCTTTTTCATGGTCTGTCAAACATAACCCGTCCCCTTTCTTTGTGACTGTCTTGTTAGCTTTCTTTTGGTTTCCTATTTTTACACCTCGCTAGTGAGGGTCTTTGCTTCTTGGTCTCCTGTCACTTGTATGAAGATTACATAATCATCAAAGGATTCAGATGTTCTGATGAAAACTCCTTAGATCTGTTAGAGAATCAGATGTTCTGATGAAAACTCCTTAGATCTGTTAGAGATTCTTGTTAATTTCATTTCCATAGTTTGTAACCCTCACAAGAAGGAAATTTTATAATGTAACCATAAATGCATGATAGTTCTGTGATCATATTTTCAGGCTGATTGACCAGGCTTTCGGGAAAGGAGTCCCAGTTGCTGTGTGCAGCACCTCCAATGAGAAGGCGGTATGCACAACCAGGTTCTGCAAGTGTATTTTCCTATAAAATTAGTTTTGATTTACTGTCAAAGGTTTAAAGTGGCAATTTAGTAAGCGTGTATCCCCAGGAAAACTGTCCAAATTTGGCACATCTGAGTTTCGTCTCTACCTTCTCGTCTGATTATGGCATCACTACCGGCATTGCTGAAGAGACTGACAAGCGACATTAAGGGAAATTTAACCCAAATATAATTTCTTGTATTGGATTTTATAGTTGTCAAATTTGTGTCATTTGACTTCAAATTTAGAATCAAATCTTTATAGTCTTGTGATTGGGTTATGTTCATTGGTAAACTTTAGTGCATCAATTTGTATATTCACTCCTAATTTTTGTTGTTCAAACTTCACCCTTTGATTCCAGGTGTCTGCAATAGTTTCATGTTTGCTAGGACCTGAGAGGGCAGAAAAGATTAAGATTTTTGCTGGAGACGTTGTTCCTCGCAAAAAGCCCGATCCAGTATGCTTCTGATGACAGTTCCTTGCTTGCATGGATGTAATCTTTCACTTATTAGGTTTTCCGAATTGGGAATTTAGAGATTGACATACCATCATTTGCATTGGTTTGAACATAGCCAACCTAAGCCTAAAACTGCTCCAATTAAGGGGGCTACATCTAGGTGGGTAGTGAGAGGAGAAGAGTGCACGACCTAAGTTGACTTCGGAATTTTTGTTTAAGAAGGATTTGAAACAATTACACATCACATCAAACTCAATTCATAATAGAATGAAATGACCTGAAACAAATCATGTAGCCAACCATTATTAAATTCGGGATTGATGCTATTTATTGTTTTTGTTGTAGAGATTGACATGCCATCTCATTGGACAAGTCCAATTTGTGCTATGGGGAAAAAAAAAAAAAGACTTGCGATCAGTGAAAAAGCTTAATAGACTCAGCTGCTTCCAGTTGGGGGCATTTTTTGTTTATCAATTACTTATTTCATGGCAACATAACTAAAAATATATCTGTTCTTTCAAACAGGCCATCTACACATTAGCAGCCAGCACTCTGGGTGTAGATCCTTCAAGGTACTTGGTAACATATTTTAGATTACTATAGTTGATGAATTTAGTTTCTCATTATCCAATACGACATGAGTTCTCTGGTAAGAAGTCTGAATGCTGTTTGTTCTGGCCTGCAGGTTGTGGTTTTGACCTTATCACTTTGTTACATATTGCATACCATGCACCTAGTTTCTATAGTCTTCATTTATCAAACAATATAGTTTTCTCATCTGTCAACAGCAGAGTTATGGGTTTTTCATTTATGCAGATGTGTTGTGGTGGAGGACAGTGCAATAGGCCTTGCTGCAGCCAAAGCTGCTGGCATGAAATGTATAGTAACAAAAAGCAGGTAAGTCTGTGCTTAGCACATTGGTAGACTATATATGAGATTTCAATGCGATTCTGATCCATCTGAACTTCTTGGGTTCCATAGCTATTGCACCTTTAGCTGCCATGTATCAGAGTCTGTTTTCACTTGCTGTTTTCAGGAAGGCCAGAAATGTTCAAACTAATCTAAGCTCACTCAAGTGACAGCATAATATGCATTTTCCGATCTTAACATACCTTCAGCTCTGGCTACCCAGATAACAATTGTTTTTTAGTTGTGCTTCGCATATTACCACCCTCTTCATGGCGTGCTTACAAGCCAAGAATTATGAAGCTACAATTTATGTGGTGATGACCATACAGTTAGACAGTTTTGGTGCTTGTTATCCAATGGTTGATACAGGATTAGCTCCATCTTTTCTCTCGTTAGATATGATCGACAATGTCAAGTCTCATATTACCTCAACTTATAAAATGTAAAATCTTTCTCCATGTTCACGCACTAGGCTTGGGATGCAGTTTAACATAGTAATATTGGATTTCAGTTACACGGCGGATGAGGACTTCTTGAATGCGGATGCAGTCTTTGATTGCATTGGGGATCCTCCAGAAGAGCGTTTTGACTTGGCATTCTGTGGAAGCCTTCTAGAGAAACAATATGTAAGCTAGCTCATATAATTCTCTTAACACAAAAGTGTTGCTTCCTCGTATATTCTCTTTCGTATGTTCTCTCCTCACCTATTACTTGTATTAATTAATTGATCATGATCAAGCTTTTTGGTGGCTTGATTTTGGTTTAAGTTAAGTTATGAAAATCCAATATGTTAATGCAGTTTTTGTCTCTTACAATTAGTGTTTGTATAATTTCTCTTTCTTTTCAACCGAATTACGAATAATGGGTTATTCATTTCCCACCAATTGTTATCGTTGATAAACAAAGAATGTCTAACTGAAAACAATAATCTAACTGACACAAGTCATCGGTGCACCCCAAAAAACAGAAAAAAAAAGAAAAGAAAAGAGAAAATAAGAAGAAGAAGAAGAAGAGAGAATTATGCTTACTAAAGCGACTGGTTTGATGGTGATGAGAACTAGTGGTCGGCGGTCATGAAGATCACCTTTCCTAAACTCAAGAATGAGTCCTACTTAAAGTAACAAAACCAGAATATTTATTGTCTGTTGGGTAGAATTTATGCGAACATGTAACAGAATATTAAAAATAATATTGAAATTTAAGTATATTTTGTTTGAATTCAAAAGAGATTATAACTGCTGTGTTCGAGTTTTCATATTTTGAAAATTTTTTACAATTTTTTTTTTGAAAATTTTTCAATAGCATCGAGTCTTTGAATTTCTGTATGATTATCTCGTTCAGTAGGGTAAGGACAACAATAGTCTTGATTTGGGGGACAAAGTTTAAAATCAATTATGTGCCTAATGATTTTCTGTAGCGTCCTGCTAATGAATTTAACGTAACAAATTTTTTTTGACTTTATGAACCTTTTCAAATGATTTGTTTATAAAAGAAACTTAGTTAATAATACTAAACTTTTATTTATGATCTCACTCTCTCTTTATAGTATAACGAATTTTCAGTATTGGGGCAGTTTCAGCACATCAAATGGCCAGACTGTTCCATGCAAAATCCAACAAAACAAAGTTGTTTTTTTTAGCCATTAAAGCCAGTCAAGCGACAAGTGTTTACTAGAGATCTCCTTTTTCTTTCCTTCCCTTCTTGGACGGCTAGGAAAAAAAAAAAAAAAGAGTCAGGTAACACTCAAACATAACATTAAAAAATTTCAATAGAATATCTTAACTATTTATTCTACAAATATGGACCACTTACACAGTTACACCCACTTCGGCAATGTAGTTGGAAAACGCTGTAAGTATGGAGCATGGACTATTGAATGAAGATGTAAGTGACAGCTGGGTCACATTGCTATCTTTTAAGTCACTTGGCATGTGGCACATGATATGTTTTTGGTCTTTCACTGACGATGAGGGAAAGAGGGGCAACGCGTTTTCTTTTGATTTTCTATTCCTGTGAATAATGCATGAGGAGGAAATCATACAACGCAACTGGTGGTTAGGAGCACAATTATTACTCAACAATAAAGAGAGACTAAAATAAAACGCTAATAAGATAACATAGAGCTAACGCACAATACATTTTTCAATATTTCGTCTACATTTGGAAGAAATTATTAAAGTATTTATAGTTGACGTGATAGAGCCGAAATGATTTATTGATTAGCTCTAAAACTTCATAATTGCACTGAGGCATCATGTACATGGACACGGACGTGGATTTTTGATGCAATAGAAGTGCAAATTACCCCCCCAAAAAAAAAAGAGTAATTTAAATTGTTAATTGTGCATAAATTGAGTCAAATATGTATAATTCAACAATTATAATTGTTTTTTTATAAACCCGCGTTGATTCGGGATCCACTAAAACTTTTCAATTGCAGTTTAAGCAACAAACAGTTCATAATTACCCTTTAAAACCACATATGGTTCACTTGTCCTGCGGACCAGTGGGGAGAAATCCATGTAGCAAGGGATAATCATTTATGATTTGCTGCTTAAACTCTATTATCAAAGTTATAGATGTGTGTTTTTAGAAGATATTTTAATAATTAGAACTCTTACTTTTAATTTAGAGATTTTAAATTTTAATTTTAAAAAAATAAAAATATAAAATTTACGAAAAATATTACTTCATTAAATAATTGATAACTCAATAGACAATATTGCTATCTTCTTGAAGTTTCATTGCGTGTGAGATTAGGTTGCTTTTTTCTACGGATAGGAAAAAAAAAAGCAGAAAAAAAAAAGAAAAAGAAAAAGTTAATAGATGCTCATGCACCCAACGGCTACGCAGTCACCATGGGCCATGGCTAAGGTGGAAGAGACTTTCAATGGATACTGGTCCCCGTTTGCCGCCTACAAAGTGCCAAAGACTGAAACCCTATTCCATTACACGTTTATCGTCATCTTCACTCCCTTATTGGCAGATTTGCCCCTTTTTATTCAAAGAACATCATCACGCTACAAGCCTACAACTACAATACATAGGAAGCGATATGGAAGCAACGCGAGAATTGTATAATAATTTTCTTACATTTAGTTTTACATGTTTTTTATTGTTACTATATTACTCTTTTAAGTTATCTAATTTTTTTCCGTTTCAAATGCTTTTTACAAATATTTTCCTCTTGTCATCTTACGAAATTGGAATGGCAATGGAGATGTATTGGTGCCTACGTGATCACTTGCTTGCTTAACCAAATGATGAACAGTGAATTTTAGTAATTTCTCACCAAAAAAAGAATTTACCGATATCATTATTTGAACCAGTTGCGAGTGAATTTCGATTTTTGAGGTTAAAAAAAAAAAATGTTAAAGCACTATAGGAAAGCCTTTAATTGCCCCTGGGGTTATGCTAATAAGCGGCAAGTTATAGTTTAATTGGTAGGTAATAATTAGCACACGCATTATTGGTCCGGGGAGCGCTTGCACAATTAGTGCAGCAATTAACCCAGTTTAATTATTCATATTTATGTAGCAATTTTCTCCTAAATGTATCCACTAGTCCAGAATTGTCTAATCCACTTATATTATAACTGAGAAGGATGCTATTAAGTAAACTTAAGTAGAATTAAAAACACTTAATATTGATTCTCAACTTTGGGTGCACATTTAATTCATTACACCAAGTAGCCATGAAATATTGTCATTAGCAAATTTTGTTGTCAATTAATTCTAATTGACATTCAATTTTTTTTAATAAAAAACAAATGCAATCGTAAATGTATCGTTTATTGTATCTGTAGACTGAATTGATAGTAACTGGTATCCCCCGTTTGAAGCCGTGAGCTTCTACCTTAGACTGTATTGATAGTATGCCAATAAATGTGAAGTCGAAAGTTCGAACCCTCAATCTTTTCAACTGTTCCCATTCCCCTCAATTAGTTAGTGTAAATTTAGAAAAGTAAAAAAAAAAAAGAGTATTTTCATTTGAAAAGTTCGTTTAACAATTATTACATAGATAGACTTACCATTAAGACATTGATGAATTCGAGAGAATCTCCCCACAACTGACCGCGGTGTTAACGAGTTTAGAATTTAATGGAACGTTCTAAACATAAATTCTAAGAAATTGGAGTCAATCCAAGTCGTAAAGAGAAAAAACTTCTGAGTTAGCACTAAACTAACAACTTCAATAATGATTTGAGAGTCAAATTTGAGAATCACATGCTACCAAACATTGCATACTTTTTTTTTTCCTGCTACTATTCCTTGCTCTAAGGGGAAAACTACAGGCATAAAAATTCAGTAATGATGGTCTTGAGGAAATTAAAAAGAAAGCAATCAATTTGACAATTTAATAACATGGGTATATGATTGGAAAAGAATGAATATCAATCAATAACAAAAACTGTGAAAAAAAAAGAATTGTGGACAAAAAAAAGGATCAAAAAAATAAAAAAAAAATGGCTAACGAAGGAATCGTTGCTTTTTCTTTTTTCTAAAGATAACCTCAGTGTCGAGCCCAAACCCATCGACCGGCCGAACCTCAACCAACTCGGACTCTTTAAACAGCTCAACCAATGGCCCCACACTATACAAGTCGTTGGCCGAGTACTTATCGGCCCGTCGCGATAACAACACGTGTAACACGCAAACGCCGCCGGGCTTCAGCGTCCGTTCGATCTCCCCGACAAACTTCCACGGGTACAGAGCGTGATCGAAAACGTTGGAGAACTCAAAGTCAAAAGTTGCGTTGTCGAACGGCTGCGCATGAAAGTCTCCCTTCACCACAAGTGGCGGGCACGGCGCCAAGTCAATGCCGATGGAGTCGGCGACGCCCAAGCGCCGCAGCGCCTCCACTTCCTGGCCGACGCGGGCGCCGATGGACAGCGACTTTGAATGGTTGGAAAGGAGGCCCCTTTGCTTGAGGGAGTCGAAGAGGTGGGCAAAGACGCGGACTTTGCGGTCCCAATCGCGGGTTTTCCATATCTGACGGAGCCTGGGGTTCAGGGTTTTGTTGAGCTGGCGCTGGATGTAGGCATTGTAAGAGGTGTATCCCGGTCGGATTCGTAGGCCGGCGGTTTTGTTGTTGGAAAAGGTGGTTGATTTGTGGATTTGGGAGGTGGGTTTCCGGTGAAGGAAAGACTGAGAGGCTAGGAATGTCAGGACGGCGAGAGAGAGGAAGAGAGATAGAAGAAAGGGTTTGAGTAGGAGGGGCATCTTCGGTATAAGGGTGTTCATTATTTTTGCATCTGCTATGATCTCTCTCTCTCTCTCTCTGTTTTTCTGTGACTTTGAGAGTGCATATGGAGAAACAGAGAGAGATAGAAAGAGAGAGAGAGACCAAGCTTGTCAAAATTGAGGATTTTGATGACAGAGGCTTTGACGTCTTGTAATGGAGACAAACAGAGATTAGGCAAATTGGATGGTGATTTGAGGCGAAAATGGAGGAAGGCTATGATGATATTGATGAAGTCTATGATGCCTCTCTCTCTCTCTCTCTCTCTCTCTCTATCTATCTGTGGATTGGTTTGGTTGGTGGGATGGTATCGTCTTGTGAGAGAAGTTTGGCATTGCTCCTGTGATAAGAGACGCTTTGGTTTGGTTTTCTCTATGGATGGTGAAAGGCAAAGAATAAACGGCAAACGCTATTTGTCTTTTTTTCCCATCTTTTTATCCTCTTGAAATTGCCAAGACACGACATTCCCAAATAAATTTCGAGAATATAATATTCTAGTCCAGGTTTACTATTGCACTTAACTACATAACATCGATGTTAACTCACATATAGATGAACTTAACGAATTTTTATATTTAAAATTAGTAAATATTAAATTTAATTATTATATTTATAATACTAATTTTTGGACTAAAAATTAAAAAAAAAATGATGGAACTCACCATAAACTCTCGTTAATCCTTATCTCTATCTCGTCTTCCAATCAATTTTGTGAGCAAAGACTGACAAAACAAGAAAATAAAAAGATTTTGAAATTAAATCACTTGTGTCCAAATGTCCACGTAAAAGCCCGAGTTTTTAAGACGACAAGTTATAAAATACAGGTGATTTAACTACATTAATAATTATCACATATGTGTCAAAATATGAAAGATATACAAACAACACTTATATAACATAATTTGTTCAAAAAACAAAAAACACTTACACAACATAATCTGTAAGATGGGATGCATCATGCGTCAAATGATGTAATTTCCCCCCCCCCCCCTCCCCCCTTTTTTTTTCTGTCTTCTGTTTTTTTTCCCCCCAAATTATGAGTAAAGGGAATGTAAAAGGTTAAAAAGCTCAAAAAAAAAAAAATAATAATTCCAACGGTAAATAGGTAAGTTTACGAGATTTTAAAACCGCTGAAGCTGTACACGTCCGCCCGTGATTGGAATTTTTTATTTTTTTATGTTTTCAATTCCATTATTGGCTTCGGTATCCGAACCAGAGAATGCAGCCGTATAAACAAACGAGAAGGCCGTTTAGGTGTGCATTATTCGTAGCATGGAAAATTAAATTAAATAATACCTGTCCACATCTTGTGCAATTATATTCAAAGCAACTTTTTTATTTTTTGGACAGAAGCAACTAAAATTTCATGTCATCTTTCAAACAGTTTTCATATTGTACCAAAAAAAATCTTTTATGTTTGATCTTTGCTTGCTGAAGCAGTATATAAATAAAATGCAATATCCAAAATTGATGTGGCAAAATAAATTCTTTTTCTATTTTATTTGCATATTATATATCTATTTTTAACTACGCTAATAATTTTCTTATTGCCTATAATAATAAATAATTATGATTGAATGCGAATTGACACTACATCATATTAAAATTTTATGTTATTTTTAATTAAATCCCAATAATTGGAGAGCTTGTTAAGAAAAATTAAAAGTCGCATTCACAACAAGGCACAATCAATGCGTGATCAGGAATTATGTCATGGAGATGCTTCTTTGGGGGGACGAAGCCACGCGTGAGTATGAAAGTGTTATCATTTTCGAGGAATTAAAAAAAAAATGTTGAAGAAGAAGTTTTGTTATTATATTAAAACTAAATATAGCCTTGCGTCATTACACTATTTTGAGATATTAATATTTTTAATTTTTAATTTTTAAATTTTTTTATATTTAAATTCTAAATTTTTTTAACATTTTATTTAAATTTTAAATTTTTTAATTTTATACTACATCAGTCATTTAAGTTATAAAAAGTAATTAATTGATTAATAAATAAGTTTAATTTAATAAAAAATATTTAAAAAAAATTAAATACATAAATTAAATATTTTTTTCATCAACAAAATATCCACATTAAATATTTTTTAATCAACAAATATACGAATTAAATAGGTAATATGCATATTTTTTATAAAAAAGACGTTCAATTCATATATTTAATCTTTTTTTAAATAATTTTTTGTAAAGTTAAAATTATTTTTTAATAGATTGATCATTTTTGGTAAATAGAGAGACTGATTTGGTAGAAAATCAAAATGTTTAAAACTCAAATCAAATATCAAAAAAATTTAGAACTCAAACGTAAAAAAATTTAAAAATTTAGAACTAAAAATATTGATATCCCCACCACTCCAGCCGAAATAATTTAATTTGCACATTAAAGAAACTTGAAAATTAATTCATATTTTGGGTCGATCACAATGGCTAACGCCTCCCCTGTTTTAATATATTTGCCATTTTTCTGGGGCATGGGAGGAGCGTTTTGTGGCATGAAAAATGTGTGGACTATGCATCAATCTGAAGTTATAAACAAATAAAGCCAAACATACATATGATCATGCAATATCGTAGAAGTGGCTAGTAATTTTATTAGAAATTATAACCTTTAGTCTTCTATAAAATTGATGTACAAATTCAACTCAATGTACAGTGCAACACTAATAAGACCATCAAATATTACTCCTACACTCTCATTTTGTGAATAAAGAAAACAAAAAATTATCAACTTTGTTGACGGGCTTAGGAATTGTCTTTGTTTTACCATGTGACTTGCATTGATGTACAGGTTTTCTTTGTTAATTACATGATGAGAGCCATAGCAGCAACGATTTGGATGATGGGTTGACCTTAGCTTCCTCACCGTTCGTCTGTTCATTTACCTCGCATGCCCATTTAGGTTTTGACCTTAATAAATAAAATTAAGGGGTAGATTAAACAATAATAATAAGATGCCCCATCAAGGAACGGAAAAATTATTGCGTACTTTTGATTGCTTGCCATGGTTACAAAATTGGAAAGCAAGTTACAAATACAATTAATCCAAAAGGCCTATTTCAGAGATAGGTTTAACTTGGAGCAAGGCAATCTGAATCAACACTTTAATAGTAACTAGTACTCGTATACTATATAACATGATCGATTACCTTTTTAATCAGCTAGATTTCATAAATAGAACAAATAATTAGGATGAAAATTATTGCATAGGACAGTCTCAATGGGTGGAATAATCTAATTACGAGTTAACACATCACAATTTCTGAATTTAAGTTAATAACTAACTCAATTTTTCAGTAATCAACCATCCATGTCCAAATAACTAGTTAATAAAATCTAACCAGCTGTCCTAATATTAATTACCCTGGTTTTGATACTCTACAAAACAAACAAAGGTTGTGAATCGATTAGTATAATAAAGATTAGGGTTGCTTTGGCAGGTTATATAAAATAAATAAGAGTAACATTAAATAATTTTAAATAAATAATAATAAGAAATTATATAATTTCATACAATACAATAACATTAGTAGTTTATCAATTTTTTTTATGAATTTAATTATTTAATGGCTCATATTATTTTAAATATACTTTCAAAAAATTTAAGTGAAGTTATCAAATTTTTTCAAAAAATAAATAATTAGCTCCACCTAGTTACTAAGCAAGTATTATAAGTGTTCTTTTGATTCTTTCAAAAGAGACGAGTACGTCGCGGGTCTATCAAAGCCTAACTTAAAACAAAAACTGGGAATGCAAATGGGAATGGGAAACTACTTTAAATTCGGAAACCGAGAAGCATATTTTAGTGAAGACAACAAAAGGGTTGGCTGAACGTGCACGGAAAGTGATATAATAATTTAACAAAAATTCTGTTTTATAACTACTCTTCCATAAAATTCTAATGCTAAAAACGATAATATTACATGATTTTAAATAAATAATATTAAATAACAACACACAATTGTATTTAATTACATATGACATTTTTTATTTGTAAATTTAGTCTTCTAATTAATTTATATTATTTTATTATATTAAAACTACCGAAGTTAAGTATTCTTTTTTTTTTTTCCCTACTGCAAGGGGTGTGTGTAAGGGAGCTGCACGGTGGTGGTCAATGCGTTCACTGAAATTCTTGGCCCCAAATCTTTTCATTAGCCGCGACCGTAAAAAAATCTTTGCTTTGCAAGTGAGCGGAAGTTAAGGGTAAGGGTTTTTTTTTTTTTTTTTTTGTGGTCATGAGCGTAAGTTAAGGTTATTTCTTTTTTTTTTTTTTTTTGATCTAGTAAGGTTTTTTCTTTTTTTTTTAGTTTCAATGAAAGCATAGTTAAAATAAAAGAAGAATTCTAGCAGGTTAAAAGATTTTATGAATATCTTGCTGCAGGTTAAATACTACTTTAGGCAAAAGATCTTAAAATATATGCACCTCGGCAATCAAGAAGAATGCGTGATTTGTCTTCCAATCTATTTTCCTTCCCTAAATATATAAAATATATGAACAATTCACTACTACCATAATAGCTCCATGCTGCCGTAACAGCTTCCTGGTAAGGTTTTTTCTTTTTACCAATTGGCATGACAATCTACTGGACATTGTGACGGCTTTAATCATGTTTGGACTTGGCTGCGTCAAGTAATGGGTTTGCCTGCTGGGCCTTGTGAAGCAGAACTTGTCCTTGTGGACCGAGGAAAGCACCTTAGGCCTGGCTACCTCCGCCTTACAACGGATCATAAGCTCTTCTGCCCGTCTGTAGGCCCAAAAAGCCTAAAAAAAATTTTTGTTTGTGAAAACGACTGAAATCAAGGTTGTCAGAATCGGACCGGTTATTGAACCGAAAATATTAGTGGGTCAAGATTCAACCGGTTCAACCTGTCAAATCAGTGGTTAAACCGGTATTTAATAATATATATATTTATAAATATAATTAAAAGAATAATATTTATAAATAATGATTAAATATTTATTTTTTTAGTTTTAAGGATTAAATTGAAAAATTTGATTAAGTTTTGGACTAAATTGAAATTTTAAGTATAGTTAAAGGTCAAATTATAATTTAAGTAAACAATGGAGGTCAAATTATAATTTATAAATTTTTTATTCAATTCTAAACCGGTCCGACCGGTCCGGTTTTTGACCGATTTTTACCAATTTTGACCGGTTTTTGACTTGTTTTGACCGGTTTTGACCTGTCCGGTCAGCCTTCCCTTTTTATCCCTAAACCGGACCGGACCTAGGACCGGTCACCGGTCCAACCGGTTGAACCGGCCGGTCCGGTCCGGTTTTGATTACACTGAGTGAAATATGATTAGTCTTTTTTTTTTTTTGTTACTTTCTAAGCGTTGCTACTTAGCTTTTATTCTTAAATTTTCAGAGTTGAAAGGTTAGTGTGGCACATGCTGCCCAATGTATTAACATAATCATTAATTTTACAAATTTTTATTTAGTCGCCGTAATAATGTAATTTATATGTTAAGGATCTGTGTACTACATTTCGACAATGAAGCCCTTCTTGAAAAGGCAAAATCTACCTTTAGAAGTCGCCACCAGCTTCTAGTACATAAGCCCGACAATAAAATGTACCCGCGGATGTTCATGCATCTTCCTTGTCACATGTACCAAAGCCTAGAAGCCACATCAGCAAAGCAATTGGATTAACCATGGTAATTAAAGAAAAGGAAGTAACTAAATTGGCAAAGAAGTGACAAAAATAGTTAAACACAATTTTTTAAAATAAAAATTAATAACATAAAATAATGTGTGAATGCAAGAATTAGATGCGGGAATTAGACACGCCCAACATTATTCAATTTTAATCTATTGCAGTGGATATTACGTTTAATGAATAGTGCATCAACTACAACTAATTGTTAAAAAATTGTTACGATTTAACAATATAAACTTGCATCTAATCTCTGCGTTAACGTAATAAAAATAAATTTTTAAATATATATTACAGTAGGGAACCGAAGGCTGTTGAGAAAGTTTTGTTTCCCAAATTTTAAAAGTTGGACGAGTGTTCATGGCGGACTTCATTTTTCTGGTCGTTTAATTAGGCATTTCAAGGAAATTCATTGGTGGTACCTTGGGGAAGTATTTGGACATAGGAGTATCCATCACCCATTGTTGGCTGTTCGCCTACCTAACTGAAGGGCAACTCGTCAGCAGGCAAAATGTGTTCCTACCATCAGAATCAAATAGCCAAAAGCAATAACAATACATAGGAGAGAGATTTCAACCAACAAAAACATATAGGAACAGAAAGAAGGAAAATTAAACATCAATTAAAATCCCCATATTGCATGTAAAAGCAGCGACTGTCATAATTTAGCTTATCACATGCCTTCCCCTGCGACATAATACTAAGCACTATGTTAATTGAACGAGGAAAAACCTTTATACATTGGCTGGGATCACGTAAATCTCCATCAGATGACCACAAAAAGAAGAAACATCAGAAGGAATTCAAACATCCCATATCTAATCTATCCACTGCTTAAAAGGAAGACCACCAAACAGTACATGGGAGGTAATGCGCAACAACATACAAGAGAAAAACAAATGGAAGTACAGCTTCTTCTCAAGCAGCTGCGGCACGTGGGAGGGCGACATCTGCAGCAGAGGACCCGAAAGATTGTATGATCCAACCTTTCTTCTGGGCATACTGCACATAGAAACTGAATTTTTCCCTTGCATTTGGAATGTCTAGAGCTAGATCATCAAGACCATCCCTAATCCGGGTGAAGCCTTTGGTCATCTGATTGATGGTGATCAGCCCTTCATCGAAACAGACCTGGAGGAGATCCAGCATTGAATCATTCTTTTTCTCCATAGCCATAACCAGTGCCTTCTTTACCACCTCATGGTTGAAAAAGGGCATTCCAAGATCACGGATGCATTGGCAAGCTTCGCTCACAACACCACCAGTCTCGTACTCCTCGAGGAGCTTCAATATCTTGTCCTTTGCATCCTCCACAGCCCAGCCAGTCCCACCTCCCCAGCACCTCAGGATCCTCTCTCCAGCATGACGGGCAGCAATCATTGATCGAGCCATGCGTACAGTTTGACTCCCACTGCAATTCAGTGGCAACTTGCTGCCTATCTCCTCTAGATTCAGTGGAGCCAAGACATCATCAATCACAGCCCTAGCCAGAAAGAGCGCAAGCTCGTTTGAAGCATCCAATATGTCCAAAGCTGTATCTTCGGCAGATTCCAGAAGCATGAAAAAACCATTCACTATATCCTCAGTTGAAAAAATCTCAATGTGAAGAGCTGAGAGCAGAACAGATGCCATTTCTTTCTCCCTGTTCTTCCTGTCCATGGCCAGTGTGATCAGTTTTTTAAGAAAAACTGGATTAAACTCGGGCATCCCAAGATCTTCAAGACTCTGAATCAGTTCAGGAATATCATCTGAGAGAAAATACTCGTGAATTATTATCACAACCTCCTCCTTATACTGCCTCAACTTCTCATCTTCAGCTTGCGTCCGTCCACCGTCACCAGAGGATTTCATGAAAGATGGATCAAGCCATCCCTCAGATATAGCCTTGGGCACAATGGACTGGAACAAGGTTTTTGCAGATGGTATATCAAGAGCAAGGTCATCAAGGGCCTCTGTTAGCCGAGCAAAGCCCTTCACCATTTGACTGGAACTTATTAGGCCTTCCTCATGAGCTTCCTTCAACAGCTTCAGTATAAGGGGCTCAGCACTTTGAATCTCCATAGCAAGTACCAAAGCCCTCTTAACAACCTCATGATGAAAGAATGAAACTCCTAATCCCCTTATGCACCTACAAGCCTCAAAGGCATCACCATTCTCTACATATTCCCTCAACAAATCAGCAATCTTTTTCTTGACTTCCTCAACAGTAAAGTGGGTGCTTCCACCCCATCTCCTCTCCACAAGTTCCGCGTGATGGGGAGCAGACAGATAGCTCTTCTCGGCAGTCTGGAGAACCTGGAATCCCTTCGATGATTCTGGAATGGTCTTCTTTGCTCTTGTGAGAAAAGCTGGAGGTAGGATCTCATCAACCACAGCACGAGCTACAAATAGAGCAAGAATATCCGCTGCATCAAGTATGTCTACTGCTAGATCATCAGCAGACTCGAGAAGCATGACAAATCCATCCCTAATTTGAGAGGGGCTAATGACATCTGCATAAAGTGCAGATAGCAGAACTGATGCCATTTCCTTCTCCTTATCATGCCTATCCATGGCCATGGAAACAAGCCGCTTAATAAAGTAAGGATGAAACTTGCTTGATCCAAGTTCTCTAAGGTCAGATGCTGCCACTTCCACATCACAGGTACTAAAGTACTCTTCTACTATTGAAATAACAGCCTTTTTATACTCATCTAAGGGGTCTGAGATAGTTGCCCCAACAAGCTGATATGGTTCCTGAGCAGATTTGGAGAATATTAGAGAAATGCCAACAGAAAATTCATGATCAGAATAGAAACATTCATATTTATTTTAACTAATGTACCAAATATTCACTGCAATTACCTCTCCACTGTCATAGTTAGGATCATTGCGGTCAATGTGAGATTCTCCATCAGTGTCAAGTAATTTTCCCCATGTGCCCTTGCCACCACCACCATCTGATACAATAAATGTAAACGGATGATTAATCGGCATCAAGCCAATCAGAAATTGCATTGTAAGCACATTCAGGCCGACATGAATACATTTTACACCAAGCATGAACATGGGGAAATGATTTGGTCTACCAACATGCCATCCATGATAATTTTTTTTGTCCATCAAGAGGCATACAAGACTTTACCAGCCAAATATGTCCTAAAACTTCACCGCACCAGGTTAGCAGTTAGAAGAGAAAATGCATGAGTCCTGCTATTAGCATGTCATACTGCAGTGAATATGCAGTACGGAATCCATATTTAGTATCAAATCTATATTCCAAAGCATATTCCCCCTATAGCTTTGTTTTGGAGGAAAAATCACTTTGAGTAGCTTTCTGTCTGCCATATTTCTTCTTTATTATCCCCACATTCATTGAGCAGATTGCAAATTTATGAGGATAGAAGCATAAAAATTTAAACCATCGAATAGGACAATAAGATGACTCAAGACCATGTTAACTCCTTGTTCAAATGCAACAAAATTGAGGCATCTATGATATGAACATTAGAAAATAACAAAAGCAAGAAACTATATTGCCGCTCAGTTACCAAACAAACAATAATAAGTCACACCTATCAGCCAAAAAAAAAAAAAAAAAGTTCACGTCTCATGATAGCATATAAACAGACAGACTCACCTTTCTTCACACGTATAAACTTCCCCGAGTGTGACCGTCGCACATGTCTAACTGCAATCCCAGCCGTAGATGCCCTTCCAGCAGCAGGAACTTTTAAGTAATGCTCGGGAAGAATGGCTGATGGGGATCTTGGTGATGAGGACAAACTCTTTGCAGATGATGGTAAATTCTCCACATTCAGGCTAGCTATTTTCAACATTTCCCTCTGTTCATCCGTCAGAAATCCCTCATTCGACGTCATTTACAATTCACAAATTCTTCACAATCACTCAATCTAAACACTAGAAACAACAACATTAGATCATTTGCTCATAAAAGAGTCCTCAAAATTCATTATAAAATATTTACCGACAAATGCGAACAATAAATTCTAGATTACTTCCAACTTTCAAGTGTCAGAAAAATCCGCCCCATTTCCAGCATGGAAAATTTGGAAAAAGGAAAAAAAAAACATATAGATACAAAATTTAAACATAAAATGATAATACACACCCATTATTTGAATTTGATGGAATGATAAGTATAGTACAGTTAACGGTTCAAATTTCAATAATGCTCCTGTCATTATTTTGTGATTAATTTTTGAGTCGTGGGACTCCTGGAAAAATTGGAAAATTGTAATTTTTTGCCCAAAAAAAATTAAACATGAAATCCAGACAGAGTCAAGCATAACCGTCAGGACCACCTAAATTAATAATTTAAAAATCACTAACGCTGAAAAGTATAAGCATATTATCCACACAAAAAAAACTGTAAATAAAATTGAAACATATAATCCAATAAAAATTAAGTTGCCGTGTTTCTCCACTTCCCTGAGTTACCAAACTACGTTAAAATCCAAGATTCAGGAATTCGTTTTCTTTCAGATTCCTCCTTTTTCTCAGCAACCAAACATAAGATTAAAGATTTGAAAAAAAAAACACACACACAAAAAACAAACGAGTGGCGAAAGAGACAGAGCGAACCTGTAAGCGGGAGAATATACGGTAGAAGACGATTGAATCGAAAAACCCGAATCCGATTCTTCTGTGCTTGGCCCGGATCTCGAGCCAAGACAGGAGAAGCAATCGGATCTTTCCAACAAATATTTCCGAACGGACTAAAACAAGAAAAAAAAAAAAAGAAAGACGAACCAATCTGAAAACCCTAGATCAAGAGGAGGTCCGGGTCCGTTGAACGGTGGATCCCGAATACAAAGTAATTTTTACAGGTCCGAGCGTATCTCACTCTGGAGAAAGAGATGGAGAGAGACAGCGGAATGGATGAGGCCGAAACGAATGAGAGAGAGGGATTGCAATTTATAGGGAGGCTACGGGTTTAGGGGTACACGTCACCGGGGGAGAAGGTGGCTATGGCTAGTATTATTAGCAGTAGGGTGTCCACGTGGCAGGCAAGCTGCAGGCTGTGCTGCTGCCTCTTGCTTAGGGTTAATTTAAGCACAAGAAGGTTATTATTATTATATAATAATATACGAATAGACATACGAAAGATGTATAATATATTTAATAATATTTAATTATTTATTTATATTTTTTTAAAATTTAATATAATTTTTATAATTTAATAATTTAAATTTTTATACATCCATTGTATTCTCATTTATATGTTTTCATTTATTTTCTCTCCAAGCACAGATGGGAGGCAGGTTTAGTTTAGGGTTTGGCTTTTGGTTTTTGCTTAATTACAAAAATAGCCTTTTATATTTCGGTTTTATTTTGATTTGTTTTCTGTGAAATCAGTTCAATTACTTTGCTAAACCGAATGTATGGGGATTTAAATTCTCTCTCTCTCTCTTTCTTTTTAATAGAAAAATAATGTTATCATTAACCATAAATTCATATTTTTTCAAATATTTTGCAGTAAAATTGTGTGGACTATCTGCTTCTATGGGTAGTTTAATGAGATATTTAAATAGTTATTACACTAACTTAATTTATAAATATTATAATAAATATATTTACAAATTTTTATTTTTTTTTTTAAATGTGGACTCAATTAATACTCAAAGATTATCTGTACATATGCAATATATTTTAAAGACTAGATTTGGCCAAACCTTTGACACATCGTATCGGGATTCTCGCATGTCAAGAAAATTGTATGCGTCCTTGTTAAAGAAAACTTCAGCCAGTGTGGCGAAATCCTCCTTTTCTTTCTTTTTTTTTTTTTTTTTCCTTTTGTCCGAGAAACTAAATTATAGATATCATATCTTCTCCAACGATGTTTTAATACTCCATTCCAAAAAACGATGTTTTAATACTTTTCAATGACTAATATTAGATTCTTTTTTCCCAAAATGTATCATTCATCTCGCATCATTATATATATTACAAGCAATTACAGATCCATCTGACAAATTACATTATTTACAAAATAATATTATCCATTTAAAGATGTAGACATCACCTTTCACTGAATACAAAAAGATACTGAAAGTGTACATATATATTTTAACAGGCACACTAGTAATTAAAATTTAAACATATATGTTAGAAACCTCACACGAGAAATAGATAAGACTGCCTATTATATATGTTATATAACTTACGACTCTAAAAACTTCTCCATAAGCCTCTTTGACTCCTGGGCAAAAACATAAAATTAAAGAAAAAGAAGGATCTAATAACAGTATCACATTTAACAAAAGTACCAAACAACACCACCCACATAATTTAGATTTAAGTATTTCAAATTAGCCTCTCATAATCCAATCAGTGTCAAATTTAATTTATTATGAACATCCTCATTTTGATTCAGATCTTTTTCACAATGATTACAAATTTATTTGAATATCGTGCTTTTACATTCCTTTCTTTGTTTTTCTTTGATCGTACGTGATTTTTCAGTCTTGCCCGACAAGAGATTTTAAATTAATGAATGCATGCTGCTGAGTCAGAAGCTTGACCAATATCAAAAGGCCAAAATGTCAATGTCGAGAAGATAACAAGAAAAAGAAAAGATCAAGGTGGTCCTGGCGGTGTGAATTTGGACGCAACAAGAAGTCCATCCATCTGACGTAGATTCCAAGCTAAGTCCAATATTTCTCCAATCCGCTGACATTAGAGCCAGGCTGCTTTGAATTTCCTTGTTGGCCTGAGGGCTAAGAAAGGAACAACACCTGGAAATGACGCGGCCGCCCGAATTTCCAAATCCAAGTTTCCTCTCTTGGCAGCCTAAATAGGTTAACAATAATGCTGTATTTTGTGTACGAGAAAAAATTAAAAAAAAAAAAAAATAATTATTATCATTTACTTTTCTTCTTCACTTTTTTTTCTCTTTACTTTCTACACCACTCTAAACAATTTTATTTTCTCTCTACTTTTTCACTTACAAATTACTATTTACCTTTTCTTTTACTATATTTTCTTTCTCTCACCTTTTTCTACCACTCCAAACAATTTTATTTTCTCTCTACTTTTTCTCTCACAAATTACTATTTACTATTTTTTCTTTCATCTATTCTCTTTCTCTCAACTTTTTCTATCACTCCAAACAACTTTATTTTCTCTCTACTTTCCTTCTTTTTCTCCTCTTTTCTCCTCCTTTCCCTCTTTTCCTCGCACTCCAAAGACACTCTAAGAGTCCCCCATCAGATGATCTCTAACAGCCAAGAGCAGGCGCATCGACCGCTCTGCTGACTGAGGCTCAGCAACTTAAGTTGTCAGGTGCCCGCGTTATTTAGATAGAAAAAAAATGCCTGTCAATTGAAGTTAAACATGTAGCTGACACTAGCAATAGAATTCCTGATCAAGTATGGTGAGAAATTTACCATTAGCATCATCGCCGAACAACTTGCAAAACATCCGGAGTCAACAATTCTCGTGATGTTGAGATTAGTTTTTTGGAGCCATTTGAGCTTGGATTGGTTATAGCGTGCCACCTTGGGCAGCTGAAACATATCTTCTTGTTTACATAGGAACGTGTCCCTCGGGAGCAACATTACGCAAAATCAGGCGCCTTTTCTTGTTCTTCCAGAACTCGTCTTTCTTTCCTTTCTTCTTAGCTTTCAACAAACCCATTTTTCTGTTAACGATGCCGAGTATGGCCTGCCTGTCCTTCCTGTTCTTTGTTGCAGCTTTCGCATTAAGTATTGTTCTGAGCTTTTCATAAGACCTAGCATCTGGCACTTGCCCACTTTTTACCATCTGCTTGTGATAGAAGAATGCCCTCCTGAAATCACGAACGCGAATATATGCATAGATCATGGTCATGTAAGTAGCAGAGTCAGGTTTTAGATTGAGAGTTGCCATTTCTTTCAACAGCTGGGGCAACTTTGAGTGACTCCTTCCCCGTGCATATGCATTCATCAGCATATTATATGTCATTACTGTTGGCTGCATGCCACGCTTCCCAAATTCAGAGATCACATCCCTAGCTTCAATGTAGTGGCCTTGCTTAGCAAACCCATCGAGAAGAATATTGAATGTCACCCGGGTGCCTTCCACTTTGTCACTTCTCATCAATTTCCATATCTTCAACAATGTTTGAGCATCACCAGCACGCCTAAATGCATCTAGCAGAGCCGTGTAGGTTTCTATTGAGGGTCTGATTCCCTCCCTTTGCATATTCTCAAAAGAAGCATAAGCTTTCTCATGCCAGCCACTGACTGAATAAGCATGGATAAGAGCCGTGTAAGAATGTGAAGTAGGTTGTATGCCAACTTTCTTCATTCTCAAAAATGCATCTGCAGCCATGTCACTCATCTTCTTCTGCCTCCCATATGCACTAACTAAGCATGTATACGATTTGACATTGGGCTCCAAGCCTGCATCCTGCATTTCTAAAAGGAGTTTCTCAACTATCTCTGGCTGCATTCTTCTGCTGTATGCATCCATAAGAATGTTAAAGGTAGCAGATGTAGGCTTAAGACCTTTTGCTTTCATCTCAGCAAAGAGGCCTTCAACCTCTTCAATTAGATTTAATTTACCGAAAGCATCAATCAATGTGTTATAAACAATAGCATTTGAAGATACTCCTTTCTTCTCCATTTCTGACTGGATAGTAAGGGCTTGATACTTCAGTCCCTCGTCACAGAATGATTTAATTAGTGCTCCTAGAACTTCCAGACTCCAATTGACTCCTTTCCTGTTCATTTTCTCAAAAAACTCCCAAGCTTCTTTTGCACTACGACCACTTTTCCTCATTACTGTGATCATTATAGAGCATGTTACATGATCTGGAGAAATATTATTTATTTCCATTGCTTCATATA
Organism: Carallia pectinifolia; assembly: GCA_037832335.1. Lineage (NCBI taxonomy): Eukaryota > Viridiplantae > Streptophyta > Magnoliopsida > Malpighiales > Rhizophoraceae > Carallia > Carallia pectinifolia. The sequence goes on along the minus strand of CM075448.1, from coordinate 22,411,006 downwards.
CTTTGCAAGCATCATCATACCTGCCATTTAATAAGAAACAGCAAGTAAATGAACTGAAATCCCATGCCCCTTTAAAAATCAAACCAGATGAAGGATTATGTCGGCATAAGCAAATTTGGACATCAGAAGAACACAAAGACTAGGCTGAACGAAAATTAAGTCAATCAAATCGGAGGAAAAAGCCACAGGGCAGCTAATTACAGTTCCTGAAAATTAAATAAGCAACACTTTGAAGAACTCAAATAACTATCTATGCATTTCACAACACAAAATTAGCTTTCAGTGACCTAAAGGAAACAATGAAAGAGTAAAAAGAATCTACAACTATCTCATCTGTATTCTCTGTGCAAACTGGAAAACAACAACCTGAAATTAGTTGACTGTGAAAACAGGTGTTGGGAAATGCATTTCGCATTAAAATTAGCAATTTGGACATGCATAGATAATTTGTTTAGGTTCAACTTGGATTAAATAACTCCTTAAAATATTACTAAAACAAAGTAAATTAATAAAGACCCAAATTCAAGAAACTAGCAAAGAATCCGACTCATTACCTTCCAGAGCAGAGAAGCCCAGAAATCGCAGCATTATAAACATGAACATCTCTAAATTCTTTGCTCTGTGGAATATTCCTAAACAAAATCATCAAATTATCGCCCATCCTCATCCTTCCCAACAACGGAAACAATACAGTACAAGCACGGGCCGTCACCAGAGATGGCTCTTGCTGCCTCATCCACTCAAAAAAATACAAGCAACCCATCACCATACCCTCCTCACCCATCAGCCCCAACACCTCCACACACTCTTTGGCGCTAATTTTCCCTTCGTAACCGCCCAAGCGCTCTCCCAACGTCGAGTTCTCCGGCAAGTTCCTGGCGATTTGCATGATTTCTCCTACGATTCCCTCAGGTAGCGGTCTGGGGTTCGTACCTTCAGTCCTAGCACGGACGGGGACATTGCCGATGTCGGATTCGGATTCGGGTACAGCGTTCAAATTAGGGGCGAGGCGCCATGAAGAGCGGCGGTTGTTCTGGAGGGAGAACTTGCCTTGGAGAGGCGGATCTTGGGTTGATAAAGCTTGGGTCTTGAAGAATTTGAGAATTGGGTTTATGATGTCCTCATCCTCCTCGCCTTCTTCTTCTTCTTCTTCTTCTTCTTCTTCTAGTTCTTGTTTATCTTCTGCGGTTTGGGCTTTTGGGTCTTGAAGCAGTTGTTCTTTTTTCTCTGCTTCTTCGAGAAGAGGTAGAAAAATGGGAGGCGAAGAGTGAGGGATGGAAGTGGGGGAAGTTACAAACAAAGAAAATGGCGAACTCGAATGCTTAGAGTACGGAAGAAAGAAACGTTTCGAGTGATTTAAGGATTGGCGAGGACTGCAAAAGAAGACGAGAGAGGTAATGGAGGGTTGGTGAAGGGAAGCGGCCATGGCTCCGGATGTTTTTGCTTGTTGAACTTGGACCGGAGCCTGCTTTTCTATTCCATCTCCGCGCTCAGATTTTTTTAGATAAATGATTATTATTTATATTTTCTTTTTGAGGGCTGGATGCCAAAAGTTTTTAGTCTTGAGGTTTTCGTTTTTACTTTCTTTATTACCAAAAAGAAAAAAAAAAGGAAACTTTTGTTTGTTTTGGGCTAAAATTGTGGGAACCTGGAACCTACATTAAAGAGAAAGATGGAACCTATTACAGTATAACCTGCAAATTTATCCAAAATGAACGATGCATACATTACTCACAATGTTTGCGGGGGATGGCACGATGGCTCTTTGGATTAGGGGGACTGGAAGAGCCTTAAGGATTTTTTTTGGTCACAATGTGCTGGAAAAATTAAGAGACGAGGATAGAGTCACTAAAATTCAGACATTCGACAGAATGTTCCAATCAGTCATGCTAAAAAGAACGAGGCAAAGTTTTAAAGATTTTGCTTACCGGAGGAACTAGAAAGAAGTTGAGATGGAAACAATTGAAGGTCAGAAGGTGGACGTGAAATTGACGAAGAGATGGATTTCTTACGGGTCGACCAACATGAAAGAGAAGAATTACCTGGAGTCTGGTCGTCTGACATCTTTTATTTAGCCTCATTCCTCATCACTAAACTCAGCAAATCTAATTTATACCCAGCAAAGGAAATTCAGTGTTCAAATTGTTGACTTTGGTCCACTTAATGTGAGAATCATAATTTTCCTATAACGATCACCGTGGAGCTAATGATACAATCAATTAACAATGGTCCTTGTGTCTGGCAGGATGGCTTAGCACATATAATGCTTGATCTAATCAGAAGGGACGCGATTATTTACGATATTAGGCTCATTGCCACTCGATCTTCGCAGTCAAAACCCTGAAGGCAACGTCGGATAGGGAAGTACTTCAAATAAACAATGGCTCAAAACTGCATTGTATATATAAGTTCTGCTTTGTGTACACGTACACATAAATGAATGTAAAATGCTCCATCATTTTTTAATTTCGCATTGCATGCATGCTAATACAAAAATCTCATCCTCTGTTGTTCCTCATTGGGAAAATCCACCCAACTAAGGGCGATCTTCGTCTTCTATGCATCAGATGCCAATCCTGCAAACACTAATACACCTTTAAAATGCAGCATTGTTAGTGATATAAAGTATTGCAAGCATCTCCCTTGAAACTCGGCCATTTCTTCTAAGTTTGGGGCATTGGGTAATGAACACACAACCGAGGTAGACTAGACACAAATGAGAATAATTCCTTCTGACGAGAGCATCTGATTATCAACCGTCAAATATAATTGTAAGGCTGTTGCATGATTGATGTTACCTTGCCAAGGGACATGGGGGTTCTCCAACACAGTGCACTAGGATTATCTCTCAGCCTGCAGAAAGAGAAAGCAAAGAACTTAATGATCACCGCAAAAGCTTTTGCCAAAAAAAACGACATCATCCAGGGCATGGACAAAACACTTTCCAGGTGTAGAAAAATCTTTCATGTTACAGCTGCAACTTAGAATCAATGAGAGTAGTGTCAACATGTATCGATGTTAACTCGAAGTTACTGCATGTCTAGTTGATAGAAATCGTGGGTTTATTTAGTCATTTTAATTCTGCAAGTGTAATAAACAAGAATTGAAGAGAAGGACAGAATGCTAGAAAAATGTCTTACTCATCCTCACTTCTGGAGTTGATGTAATTATTGCTGCTCACAGCAATCGAGTCATTGACTCTGACATGTGTTTCAAAACAATAATCCCCTGGAATAGACAATGCAAGGCTTTTCTCTTGTTCATTACCTACGTTTGTCACTTGAGAACTGTCTGATGTACCTAATTTTGTATGAGGTCTCAGAGCTCTAGGAAAGCAGTGTGACTGATCCTTGGCATCGTCACCACAGGAAGTCTCATATTCAGGGTTGCTTCCCTTTCCATTACAACAATCAACTCTACACCCAGGTGTCATCGATGTATCTTGCAATGACATAGGCGAAAAAGTTTTCCTAACGCATAGTAGATTTCCTTCACTATCTCTCAAAGTATTCGTTGCTTCTTCTCTGTGGTAAGAGCAATGTGGCATATGAGATCCACAATCAGACGGACAGGTTGAAATAGCCTGGTTCTTAATCATGGGCTTTTCAGAGACGTGATCAGAATACTCAGAGTCACTAATGCATTCTGCAGGTGACGACTTGTGTTGCATTCTGCGGGAACAGCTAAATAAGCCAAAGGATAACTTCCTCAGCTTGGCACATTTTGTCACTGGCGCACAGAGGACAAGATTGATCCGAACTTCAATATTACACCCTAAAATGGACTGCAGCGAGCTTGCAATCGTCTTCCATGACTTTTCAGCCTTGGATACGCAATCAGGATGGTGAAATTCCAGCTCAGCTACAGCCAAATCTGAAACTTCACTTAATGGTCAGTCATCACTTCCAAGAGATTAAGAAACAAACTGTACATGACTGCCCAAAGTGGGATGATGATAATGATGGGAAAACTTCGTGCACACATTTGATAGTTGCAGTTGACATATGCAAAGGCAAAAATTATTCAAATTGTAAAGATTATGAAAAAAGCAAATAATTTGGCGGCACAAAATGATGTCAGCGTGTCTTTCATCTAATTAGCATAACCTTGATAATAAAAGCCACTGTTACAAACATAGCACACTCAATGCATGCAGAGCTATAATGTGGATCCACTAAATTAGAAACACTTAAAAAAAGTAGCATGCCCGTACCTTTGTTAACGTGAATAGAAGAAAGTCTTCCTTGCTTTTGAAGAAAATTCCTAAGTGAATTTGATCGGCATAATTCTGTAGCTCTCTTCCATATGGATTCTAGTGTCTCTTTAGAGTCAGCCATCGCCATTTTATGTAACTTGCTGTAATCACAGGGACAAGGAACAAGATGCTTTAGGCTTTCCTGTTTGAAAGATGTGCAGCAAAAATTGCCATCTGTATCTGCAGAAGATGCAGCAAAATTCCAGAAAAAATTTTGGTCCCAATCAAGACAGAATATACTTGACTCAACTAAACGGAACAAAAGTAGTACATAGTTGATTACCACCTGTGATTGGCATCCTCACCTCTGTCATGTGCATTTCTAAAGGAAGACTTGGAATCATTTGAATCCAAGGAAGAGGGTTCCACATTGCTTAGCTGCAGAAGAGCTACAGTAAGCCATGTGCTTTGACTTTTTGACACCCTCAATTGCTTCTCAGTTTCAGAAAGTATTTTCAGTGCATGATTTAAGCGTTGCATATCTGCATCAGCTACAAAACGTGAAACTTGCAGCAATAAGCACAAAACAATGACCAGCAAATCTAAGCAAATAAAAATAGCACTGTAAGATGAAAAACAACAGCATCAAGTGCACAATGCCTACATGTCAAAATATTCAAGCATCAAAACTATCTACTAAAAAATTTATGTACCTAAACTTTTGTTTTAGCAAAATTTTGTTACATTTCTAACTTAATTATCAATATGTTGCTACGTGCTATTGGGATTGGCCTTACAAGAATGCCTCCTTGAAAAATTCCTCTGTGCCTCAGAGCCATCTTCATTGCATTTTCCAGCAAGTATATCCATTATGAGATTTGCCAGCTGCGATACAAGTTGCATAGGATCAATCCTGGATCTCATCAACTCCCTGGCTCTTATAACTGTATTTGAAGTGTCAGAAGACAAAGCGAGATCCAGCAATTCAAGCAGCTCATCATCAGAAACATCTCCAATCTGCAAAATAAGCCACTTCAATAGTTTAGATGGTGAAAGATGCGTAAAACCTACATCTTAGAAACAAAAGAAAGAACTTACAAGTTCATGGGTCAAAGAAACAGTGATTCTTTTACCAAGCAAACTAAGTTGCTCAAGCATCATTTCTGCATCTCTAACTGAACCATTAGACTTGGCAGCAATGAAGTCTAAAGCAGCTTGGTCAAAGTCAAGTCTTTCCTCAATACAGATATTAGCCAATCTGGTTGCTATATTGGCATCTTTGATCTTTGGAAAATGATATCGTTGAGATCGAGTTACTGCACTTCTCGGCAGCTTATCTAGGTCAGGAGTGATCATCACAAAGACAACATACTGGGGAAGGTTATCCAGGCTATTCACTATAGTTGCCCATGTCTCACCATGCAGTAAGTGACACTCATCGACAATGAAGACCTTAAAACGTGATGTCCTAGGAGGAATTGTTGTATTCTTAAGGACGGACCTCATCCTTTCTGGCTGGTTTATCCTCACAGAATCCACTTCCTTCACATCCTTGCTCCTTCCAGAGAAGAACAAAACACATTCTCGGCAGAGACCACACGGCTTATTCTCTCTAAGCAAGAGGCAATTTAATGCAGCAGCAAATATCCTGGAGGCAGAGGTCTTGCCTGTACCACGAGGGCCATAAAAGAGATATAATGAGGTTATCCTTCCTCTAGAAATAGCACACAAAAGAGACTTGGCCACCGGATCTTGTCCTACCAATTCATCAAAAAATTTTGGCCTATATTTCTGGCTGAGACTCCTAGGGGTTTCATTAATAGTGTTCTTCCAGTCCATCTGATTATAGGGGGCTATGTCAGCTACATTCCTGGATAACAAGGGATGGCCTTCCGCATCAAAACAAGAATTTGACCCTCGAAACTTTGGGGTTCTTGCCCAACAGCAGCTAATCCCACATCCACTGTCATTTTGATCAGTGAAACCATTCTTTTCCTTCACATATAATGATAAACTATGACTAGACAAAGCATCGCTTATAGAAGCGCATGGACTACCAACAGAACTCATGACATCACCCACCATCCCGGAAGATTTTATTTGATTTTGGCATCTAAATTTCAGTCTTAAGACAGACTGGTCGAGGCCATCTACCTGTGATGATTCTGCTATTGGTTCACTAGTTGAATCCACAATCTCTGCATTGTTGATGGATGTCCCATCCAGTCTTTGGTCCATATGATTGCCATAGCAAATTTTGAGTGGTTCACTCCCAAGAATATCTTCCTGATTTAAGTTACCAATATCTAGTCCTTCATCCTTTATGGTCCTCACAGCATCAGCTATATCTTCTACTTCACCCGGGTTCTCACACGAGATTAACCTAGATTTCTGCTTTCCCAAATCACATTGCAATTCACCATCATCAATTTGTTCCTTCCTTGGTCCATTAAGCTCTTTCAATCCTGAAAGGCCATTATGATCAGTATCACCTCCTTGCCAGCCACTTGCGAACTGCAGAGAGATCTCATTCTTGGAATTCGTTTCCCAGTTCACATTTTCAAGTAAAGCGGAGAACTTGCTCATAGAATTAGTTGATGGATCCCTCAATGACCTTACCCTCCTAAGGGCAATGAGAGTCCTTGAGATGGGAATATCAACCGAATGCCGTCGCCCCTCCGTCATCTCGGTTCCTTTGTGCAACTCAAAACCAAATTTGAGGAATTACCACTATATAAAGGAGCTGCAATCTCCCGCCTGGAACAATAAGCATCCCAATATCATTGTTAAGAAGGAAATCTTCACATCTTAGCTATTCGATGGCAGATAAACTCACAAATAGACTGGGGAACCAATTGAAAAGGTCAAAAATATACAATGGAAAATAAAGCTTCCCACAATATCTTCATTCCCATCAAAGAAAAATCACAAGGGAAACTAAATGGTAGATTGAAAAAAATAAAAAACGAAAATTAAAGGAAAAAACCAATAAGGAGACAGAGAAAGAGTTCAACCACGGGTTAATCCTACCAACAACAATACAGCAGAAAAGGTACGATTTTTTTACCTCTTACAGGGAAAAAACAGGGAAAAACAGAACCATTTGTCACAGCAACACTTAAAACAACAGCGCTATCCTTAAACTACTCAAATTCATCCAAACGACAGCATATAGTATAACAGTGCGTTTGCATGTGTGTGAGAGAGAGGGGAAGAGAGAGACAGAGTTGTAGAAAAATACTGGGAGAGAATCCAAGAATTCAAGCACGGAATATTCAAAATGTAACTTCAAGTTGAAGCAAAAAAAAAAAAAAAAAGTGATACGAAAAGACAAAAGCTTGAGGAAAAAAGGAAGAAACCTGCAAACAGAAACGTCCATACAAGACAACGGGCTTCGAAGTTAACGAACTTTGAAGACTGAGTTAGCGTAAAAGTCGGGATACCAAGAAGACAAATTGCAGAAGAAGATGAAGAAGAAGAAAACAGGCGCCCCTCTCCTAAGGCTAAGGCCGAGGCCTCGGAGGTTTTGGCTGGATTACCTTACAATTGCATAAGAGAAGAGAACATGTTGGTGGCATTATGCGAGAGAGACATGGAGAGATAAGAGTGTGAGAGAGGTGGTAAGTGGCATACTAGTAAATGTCATTAATGACCGAGGGTGATAATAAATTTGTAGAGGCAGCGGTAGAGGACATTGTTTGAACTTTGAACAGAGAGAGAAAGAGAGAGAGAGGGAGGGTCATGGTGTGCAGAAGTTAAAGACATATTTTTGCAGAAATTCTTGTTGCTTGTGGCAGAGTGTTGCAGGCCGAGGCGGTCTCGGCTAGTGAGCCTGACTGGAGGGTGTTTTCGTAATTTTTGCTTACGGTTGGGTGTGGTGCTTTTCAGTTTTAGTTTTAATATGAGTTGAGTTCGTTCGTTTACTGTAAAATAACTTATATTTGTAAAATATTTATAAAAAAAAATATTTATAGTAAAAATAATAATTTTTTTATTATTTACTTATAACATAATTTATGTTTTTCTTAAAAATAACTTTACCTCGACAAAAGGAGAAATTATTTTACCTGAAAATTTAAAAATTTTTCTTAAATTTTACTTATGTAAAATATTTTTCGTAAAATAAACGGTATAAAATTTGTAAAATTTTTTTCTGTAAAATGTTTTACAGGAAACAAATATAATTGACATTGAGAGACAGAAACAGTGAAAAAAATTAAAAATTAAATTTTTTTCATATATTATTAATATTATTTGAATTATAATTTTATTGTGAGGTTGAGTAGCCTTATAAGTTGTAAGTTGTAGAGATTATAAAAAAAGAGTTTGATTAAAAATACATAATAAATAATTATAAAAATAAGTTTAATTTTTAATAATTAAAAATTAAAATTTTAAATATACTTAATGTTATTTTAAATATATATAATATTGTTTTAACTCTTGATTTCAAAAAAAATCTAAAAAATATTTTTCTACTAACTACTCTATAGCTTTTTTTTTTTTATATTCTCATAATTTTTTTTATAAAAAAAAATACTGGATGACAATATAGTAGGAGTCGGATAATAAGATGAAATGCTTATTGAGTTCGAAAACATAACAAAAATAGGCTAAACACATAAAAAAAACATTAAAAAATATCATATAGATTGCTAAATAGCGTAACACATAAAATTTTTACTATATTATTACGTCGTCAATATTAGAGTCCGGTCGCACTTCCGGACGTCCTGTGACACGCAGGATTACGATCACGTGTTGGTCACCATATACAAAGAATCCAAGACCCATCCAATGGGAAGTGGTTGAGTTAGTGTGACTGTGTGAGCAAAAAGAAAAATAACAAAGAAAACTTTTGTTTTTTTTTCCTTTTTCAGCCCCGCATGTTTGGGTTCGGGCAATGCCTTTGTTCTTTTACCTTTTGTTCTTTTTGCTTGAAAGGCATAATATCCAAGAAACATGTAAAACGAAATTTTAGTCCATTTCACAGTCATTGAGTTGTCTAATGAAAAAATTATAAAGAACAATTTTAAAAAAAAAAAACCTTTAGAAAAAATTATAGCTCATACATATATAAAGAAAGAGAATAAAAATTTGTGAATAGATGTAACATATTATCTGATATCGAGTTAAACAACACCAATTGATCTTAAAAGTCAAATCTAACTGCAATGCATCGCATAATAAGGAGGAACAAGAGAACAAGAGCCTGTGACCTCGTCAAATCTGGTCAAATCTTAGAAGTGTCTCCATGAAATTTATAAGCAATGAGAGCAGCGGTTGGTAAGATAATTGGTGCCTTTTTTCTTTGGGGGGTGTCAAACTGTCAATGGTGCCCATTTGTTATTGGTATTGAAAAAGCATATTTCTGGAACATAGAGATGACAACTGTTGACCAAAAATAAAATACTCGGGAGAAAGATTCGAAGTGGGGTTTCAGGTTTGGCGTTTTTACAAAGAAAGATTTGAGAAATGGGGAATGATTGAAGACAAATTCATCAATATTATCCACTTTTTGTGGCATAGCTACTTTTTAATTCATAAAAAACGCCTATTATATTCAGTACTCACTCCGCTCATCTAGAAATGAATTCCACAAGAAAATTCATTTATTAAAATGAGAATAACAAGATAAAAGTTTGTGATGCTTTGTATAAATGTGACAGTTTCGGTTGTTTACAAAAAAGAGTTGATGCTTTCGGGTAAAATAACTAGAAATAAATTATTAAGTGGAACACTATATGGAATTTAACTTTGTCTGTGTTAGACATTGTGTTCAGCGTTACAGATTTTAAGTTCGGATAAAAGATGAGGCCTGTGATAAATTGTTAGTCCGTATAAAACTAACCAAATCCTTATGAGTAGAGGAGTTTGCCAAGTACTTTTAGAAAAAAAACCAAAAAACAAAACAATTTGGGAATCATACCAAAATAGAAAAAACTATGTTAGCATGTAATGGTAGTATAAAATTAATACATGAGATATAGACTGTTGAATAATAAAAAATACATTAAAATTAACAAAAAAAATAAATAAATTATTAAATTAATTATATATTTTTTATGTACTGTAAATTACGTGCCACTATAATAGTAACCATAAAAATTTAAAAAACCGATGCCATGATGAGGCCGAAAACACGCCGTATTACAAGTTTAGCTACGGACCAGCACAGAAAATCTGAGCAAGATTGTTACCAAATAAGGAAAAGCCCGATCCACAAAGCAATGTCAATAACCGGGTCCACACATGGCAAAGGTGAAGCCCTTTTCACAGCTCGTCAGAAGCTGTTAGACATTTTGAAAAATAAAAAATAAAAAAATTATTAAATGTTATTAATTTTTTTTTACCCGTGCTTGTTACTAATTAAATGTTCCGTAAAAGCCTTTCTATTATATTTTTTATTTTTAATAACTCTGTTTTTCTCGTACAATCTCTCAAACTTTCTTACAATTAAAAAAATATATTTTTATCTTTTTGGTCCACTTCCTCTATAGTACGTTTCAATGTCTACTGTAAATTAGTGTTTAAAAAATTAGACCGGACCGGTCAGTCAAACCAGTTCAACTGGTGACCGGCCGGCATTCTGGTTCAGTTTAGATAAATTTTGGACATTAACTCGAACCGGTTAAAACCGGTCAAAAATCGGATCTGTTGGGCGGGTACAATAAAATTAAAAAATTCATAAATTATAATTTAATGTCAAATGTTATTTAAATTATAATTTAAACATCAAATTTAATTAAAAAGTTTAATTTAGTTTTAAATTTGATTAAAATTTTTAATTTTATCTTTAAAATTAAAAAAATTAATATTTAATCACTATATATAATTATTATTTTTTTAATTATATATATATATATATATATATATATATATATATATATATATTATTAAAAACATATTCAAATACCAGTTCCACCGTATGGCGCCCGAATGTTGACTTGATACAGAAGTGGGGGTCTGGCTTTGCCATCTAGTTTTTCTCACTGTGGGTGATTCCACAAAATAATGATAGTGACAGTGACCTTACTAAAATCCATTGTGCCAATGGCTGGCACGTGCATCTAGAACGGCTTTACTATCTTATGTTTCGATTGCGACCCCAAATTTACATGGGGATGTTTGATGGATGGAATTTACAAGGGAATTTCCGCATATATTTTTATTTTTGTTTTTTTTTATAGCCAAAGTTAAATTAATCATGCAGGAAGCACAATGAAAGTATGAAACTACACCATGGTTACCGGCTGAATATACTTCATAAATTTACGGAACAAGTGGGGCTAATAATTGTTGTCAAGAAACCAATTCACTAAAAAATTTTAAGTTGTTAAGAAAGACTTAAGATATGGATCATATTTTAAACTCTTGTACGTTTCTTTATGCGAAAGTCCGTTAGGCTAAGTGCAAATAAAAAATAGACTCACCGTTCCTATAGAATTCAAAATTAAATGTAAGAGTAACGAGATTTAAACACAAATTATTTAATCATAAAGTTCTGATATTACGTTAAGAAACTAATTTACCAAAAAATTTAAATTATTGAGAAACACCCAAAATATAAATTGTACATTAAGGGCCCGTTTGGTATCATTTTTTTTCTGTTTTTCGTTTATTTTTTACAAAAAAAACAAAAAATATATTTGACAATATATTTTTATTTTTCGTTTTTATTGAAAAGTTAGAAGCATTTTTAAAGAAAAAGCCAAATTGAAAAAATAATGAAATGATATTTTTTCAATTTATTTTTCACTTTCTTCCCTATGCTTTCTCTTACAATCTTTTTTCTCTTTATTCACTCTCTCCATCATATCTCTCTCTACTCATCTTCTCTTTATCCCTCTTTATTTTGTTGTCTTTCTACTCTTTCTCTCTATGCATTCTCTCTGTACAAGTTTTATCTCTCTTTATTCTCTCTATATCTATTTTTTCTCTGCATAATCACTCTTCATCCTCTCTTTACCATCTTCTTTACTCTTTCACACTCTACCCACTCTCCACTCTTTCTCTCTCTACACATTTTCTGTGCCATCTCTCTCTTCTCATTCCCTCTCTACCCATTTTCTCTCTCTCTCCTTTTTCTCCCTCAACCATTCTTTGCGCATTCTCTCTCTACCCTCTCCCTCTCTCTCTTTTCTCTCTCTACTCATTCTCTCTATCCTCTCTCTTGTTTTTCTCTCTAACATTCTCTCTACTTATTCTCTCTCTATACTCTCTCTCTCTCTCTTTTTTCACCCTCAACCATTCTCTCTACTTATTCTTTCTCTATATCCTCTCTCTCTCTTCTTTTCTCTCTCTACCATTCCCACTACTCATTTTCTTCCTACCCTCTCTCTCTCTATTGTCTCTCTCTAGCATTCTCTACTCATTCTCTGTCTACCCTCTCTCCTATCTCCTTTTTTTTTCCTCAACCATTTTATCTACTCATTCTCTCTCTACTCTCTCTCTTTTTTCTCTCTCTATCATTTTATCTACTCATTCTCTCTCTACCCTCTCTCTCTCTCTCTTCCTTTTCTCTTTCTACCATTCTTTCTACAAATAACATTTCTTAAAAAATAAACCTCTTTATAATAAAAAAAAATTATTTTTTTGATTGAAAAACTATTGTTATTAAAAAAATAAAAATTGACAGTAATAAATACAAAAATTCAGCAAACTGTAGAAACAAAAATAATAATAAAAAAATTAACAATATTTCTAAACGAACTCAAAACTTGTTATTTTCCCCATCCACTGAAAGTTCTAACGGATGGATATGCAACAAAAAGTAATTTTTCTCGTTTTAGTAAACTATCTCTGCATGTGTAGGTGTTATGGAGACAATTGTATTTTGTACTTAATGCTAAGTTTAGGCGATATACATATATATTTTTTGTACTTAATGCTAAGTTTAGGCGATATTACTATTTAGCTTTTGTACTTGTACACATCTTATTAAGTTCATCTCACTAGTTTAATTTAATTGGAAACAAATTTTTTATTTTCAGATTAAAGAATTCACAGAAGTTATTCACCTTTTTTCTGCCATTTGTCTCGTACTTTAAAGCTTAGATCAGGAATATTCCTTTACTACGAGCCTTTTCAATGAATTTGGACATAATTGTAGATCTTGGCTTTCAGGAATGTAATTACCAATTAGCAACTTTATTCATCCTACAGCCTCGGGGATGCTCCATCCCACTGAGCTAGACATCGATCGTGCATGCTAATCTTTTCGGCAAAGTAATCCATTGTTTATTATAACCACCATTAGATTATTTGATTCCGGGCAAGAAATTTGCTTTTCAGTGGTTCTGTTTTCGACATTTTAATTTTTATTTTTTTTATGATAGTTGTTGATAGAAACTTATCGATACATGAATTACATAATGAGATAACTTTTTTTATTTTTATAAATCTTATACTTTTCTTAATATTAAAATCTAATACCTCTAAAAGAACGGTGTTCTTATTGTAGAAAGAAGGTGCATAGATCTATGAGAAGCGTTTTACAAACATGTTTTCAAACGGGAAGGATAATTATACAATACTACGGTGCATGTTCTCCACCCCAATTGCAGGAACTGAAAATTGTAAAGAATAAGCACGTGCTATTTTGTTTTATTTATTTTATAGGTCAAAGAATCAGTATAAACTACTTCATTATAGTTTAATCTTATAACCCGTGGATTCTTGAAATAAGGAGAAATTCGCTTGGTTTGGCTTTCCATCTGCTCCCAAACGCTGATAAATTGCATTTGATAAAGTTTTCGGGGCAGATAGGACTCAAAATGCGAATTTCTTGGTAGTGGGCTTGAAAGATAGATTGTATTTTCGTTAATAAAAAAATTTAACTTGACTTAATAAATTATTATTTTATAATTTATTGTCAATTTTATCAATCAATTATTGATCAGCTATAACAGTCAGAACACGACAATCCGACCCTTCCTTAATGACATATTTGGAAGATTTTTTTTTTGTTTTTGTTTTTGTTTTTATTAATTAATTCAAACTAAATTTTAAATTCGAAATCTTTAACCGTAAAAGCAATATCAGTACCGCCGAATTATTGGTAGATTTTGGACGAGTGTTCGCCAATTGGGATTAATGTTAAGAGTGTTATATTGAATTTTAAATTTATAAATATTGAGGTCGGTCGTGGCGGGACATATTTTAAACTTATCAGTGTTTTAGTAATGAATCAACTTCTATACATATAATTAAATGAAGTGTTTTAATAAAATTATTTTAATTTTGATTCATATATATAATAATTAACAAATAAGTGATCTTTTTGTTTTTTGGTTAAAAAAAAATTAGACGAGTGTCAGAATAATGGCTTTTTAGCCCTTCGGTTTGCAGGAAAGGCTTAGCTGTGAATGCCTCGACGTGGTCAATGGGCGAACAAAAAAGCCCATAGCCTAGGACGGTAACTTCCATTACACTTAAGAGGGGCGCAGGCATAAGGTCTCCACGCAGTGGGAGACCCTGCATCATAATTTGTGATAGTTGAGTGAAGTGTTTAAAATTTAAATAAAATTATTTTAATTTTAATTTATATATGTGATAATTGATATATTTATAATATATATTTTTTTTTTGTGGTTTAAAAGAAAAATTGGGACGAGTGTCAGAATAATGGCTTTGTAGCCCTTAGGTTTGGGGCATAGTTATTAAACCCGGCCCGGTCCGGTCGGTCGGACCGGCGGCCCGGTGACCTGGGCACTGGGTCGGGCGGGGTTGCATGAACAGTACCCGGGTCAATTAAATAATAAAAAATTATTTTTTTTATTTTTACTGTATAAACAGTAAAAATAATATTTTTTTAATAATGAACAGTAAAAATAAACAGTACTCCGGGACAATTAAATAATAAAAAAATTATATTTTTTTCATTATTTACTGTGCAAACAGTAAAAATAATATTTTTTAATAATAAACAGTATTTGTACAGTGAAAATTATATATTTTTCACTTTTTATTTTATTACAGGAACAATAATATTTACATAATATTTACATATTAAAATTTATTATATTTTTATCTTTTTACTGTGTGAACGATAAAAATAATATTTTCATAATATTAAACAATATTATATAATATTTTCTTGTATAATTTAAGAATTTTTCACTTTTCACTATATATTTTTCTGTATATAATAATTTAATGTTGTTCATAACTTTATATATTAAGTAATATGTTACAATTTACATTGAAAAATAATTTTTTAAGAATTTTTATCAAAATTTTAATTGATATAAATTACTTTTTAACTTGTAAAAATGCCGTTATTGTATTAAATTGTACAAAAAATTTATATATATTATTTGATATATTCTTTTTTTTTTAAAATTAATGACCCACTGGTTGACCCAATAACCCACTGACCCAGTCACCTGACCGGATCAACATCCGGGTCGGGTTTAATAAATATGGTTTGGGGGAAAGGATTAGCCACGAATAATTGCATACAGGAAGATTTGCGATGCAGGCAGCAGGCTGGCGGCCATGGCCAGTCCTGCTATTGCATGTATCGATGGTGTAATAAATGGCGAGAAACAAAAGACCGTGGCCATGGGAGCCTACCCTATTTAACAAATCTGTGCACTGTGCGTGTAGCCTGTGACACGCCGTTCGCCTATAAGCTAACCCACAGACAATTCCGTGAAAGCAGGGATGGGATGGTTGCAAGCCTTTTTTCTCGGCGACGAGCCACGTGACCTTTTTTGTTTTTTTTTTTTTTTTTGGTAAATCAGTTATAATGTCATGTCAACGTATATATGCGCAAGTACTGTTACATATTTATGTAAAGTTGTAATATATATTAAATATGTAATTAATTTAATAATTTTTTAAAAAATTTAATATATTTTTATAATTTTAAATTTAAATTTTTATATATTAATTTTATATTTATTATTATGTATTTATGTATATATTTATCATGTCCAATCACTCGGCCAAAAAATTAAATAAACAAATAATGTAAATAAAAACCTGTGTTTGAAATCTTGAACAACCTTGTTGAAGTCTAGCTGAGCTGATTATAATAAATGAGAGAATCTTTTCATTTCATGAATCCGACGCTGAAAACTCTATGTACATGATTTACCATCAGACAACAAATTCGCAAGGCCGACAACTTAGCTTGGTGGCTTTATACATTTTGTGTCATCCCTAGTTCTCTTTCATTTCAATATATTTAAAAAAATTATATTAATTTAATTATATATAAAATATTTTATTTATATCTATATGATTGCTTTTTTTTTTATAGGGTTAGTCTCAAGAAAAAAAAAACTTTTTCGTATTTTAAATTTATCAAGAACTTTTAATTTTTTTGAATATATCACGAACTTTTAAATTAATTTCAAATCTATCATATCATCATACTATAATAATAGACATTGTATTCATTTTAAAAATTCTAACCTTAAATCCATTTCTAACTCAAAAAAAAAATGTTTATGCTTTTTTTTTTTTGGGAGATTTAAGATTAAAATCTTAGAAATAAATACGAAATCTATTACTATAGAATGACTGAATGATAAATTTGAAACAAACTAAAGAGTTCGTAATATATTTTAAAAAAATAAAAATTCATAATAAATTTAGAATAAATCAAAAAATTCGTAATTTTTTTAAATTAATTTTTTTTTAATATCTGTCACTTTCTTTTGTCCGTTAAAAGCTGAAGCCATACAAAATAAAAAAGCGACCCTTCGAGACTTATCCACAGCCCTCATGAAAGGAACTAACAGCCAATATTGTACATTGGGCTTTGAGGAAATTTTAGGACCCAAAGTGTAAACAAGGGGTCGGGCAAATGTACGCGGGTATTTTAGAACAGGATGTTGAACTCGAAGACATTTGTTGGCCCACTATGGCCAATGTTCTGTTGAAACATATGAAAGTTATAAGGAAAGTGGTCATAGAACTTGTTGGGCCTAAAAAGAAGGCTCCTGATGCTTCACAACAAGTCTTACCATCGAGTTGTTAGCAAAAATTTGTTTTTAAATCTTTTTCGGGATTCTCCAGTTGATGACAGATCCAAATTATGCCCAGGCCAAGAGGACCAGCTCCCAGGATCCAATAACGAAGCCCAGCTAAAAAATATAAGTAGATGTTAGCCCACAGTCTATCTGCGCACCGTGGCTGGCCCAAGGTACACTTTATGGAAACTTCTGGCTGATCATTCAATTATTAATTTTGTTACTAGTAATACTAAATATTTCAAAAATCATGTCATAAAATATCTTAAAATATATGATTATGAAAAAAAAACGTTAATTTTTTTAACACTGTCAAATCAAAAAAGAAAACAAGTTAACGATTCTTTTCATAATTATATATTTCGAGATATTTCATCACACGATTTTTGGGATGTTTAGCATTACTCTTTTGTTATATAATGCAAAAAGGGAATTCGCCTGCAAATTTCTATGCCAAAATGGGTGCTGTTAGTTATAGTTACTTCATTTTAGAACATCCTTCTCAAGCTTTGCTAGGGTTGCTACATGGTAACAAGCATGGTGTTATTTTTATTCGTTATTAATTTATTTTATTGTCTTCTCTGATGTAAAGAAAAAAAATTCAATCATTAATTAAAGATGACAAAAAAAAAGAGAAAAATCATTAATTAAATTCACCATTTAAGACTAACCAATTAGTTTTGAACCACTTTAGAAATTTTTTCGTACTCATCGTTAAAAGTAACTATATTTGATTAAATAAGATTTGGTTTAAGTGTGGTATTGGGTTTTAAATTCTGTAATCACTTATTATGTAGAGACACGTTCGAATCTATCAATATTTTAGCGACGGCTTCTTTTTATAAAAGATGTCAAATAAGGACGTCAATGAGTGATCTCTAATATTTATTTACATGTGTAATGACTAATATTTTATATTTTCTGTTAAAAAAATATAAAGAAAAACTAACTATAACTGATTAAATCAAAAGAACAAATATAAAGAAGGCTTCAATTTTTTTTTTTTTTTCAATCACCAAAAGGACTTCAAAATTCAAATGCAGCACGTAGTCTCATTCGGACAATCAATAGTACTCGATCTTGCTTTAAGTTTTATGTAGCGGATGTAACACTCGCGTTAGCATCACCTCATCAAAGGAGGAGATCCTAATTTCGATTCCTCCCCCACACTTTTCCCCCTGTCAAACAAACTGTAAAAATTTAAAACACATTGTCTGCTCTTGGGCATCTACATTATTGTGGAGGACAGTGGATTGAAGATTCGCTATTTTGCTTCCAGCTTCCGTGTGGACCGTGGATTTGTCCTCTTACATGTCCACGAGAATGTAGTCTCTCAACGCCCAGAGATAAAAGGGAGGACACGATTGCCTCTAATCATGGTGGACTGTGGATTTGTCCTCTTACATGTCCGCGAGATTGTTGTCTCTCAACGCCTAGAGAAAAAAAGGAAAAAGGAAGGACATGATTGCCTCTAATCATGGTGCAGGTTTGACGTTATCAACCAGACATCTCCCATAAACCCAATTGATTAAAGCAAAAGTAATATGACGAAGGACTTTGTTAAATGCACACAGGTCTCGAGTATAAAAATGTAGGTAATTATAGTATATCTCAATACAATAATAAACGTAAATTTAATTTCACTACTTGTTATGATAGTCATTCAAACTCAAAATTTTTAGAGTAATAATAATTAAAATTTATTATTTAATTATAATAATAAATTGTTCGTATAATATTATTTTTTATCATAAAACCGGGTAAAAACTCGGACTGGTAAGTGTTGAAATGATGTGTACTGTATGCAAACAGAAAACCTTGATTGAGAATCACATCCATGTCACATGAAGGTTAATGATTATGTGAATATATGTTTAACCCTTGTTGCCTCCCCGAGAAGTTCTACCAAACCTCATCATTTTTATTCATCAAGAACTTCAATAATGAAAAAAAACCTCTCGTCACTTTGTAGTTTTCATTCACTGCAAAGATCGACGCATGGTATTCCCCTCATTATATACAAATACAGCCCCGGTTGATTATACCACCTCTACGCGCATGGCTAACCCATCTGCACCTGCTGCGACACTTTTCAATGTCGGTGGCAGTTTGTGGACTGTGATTGAGCAGCCAGGTCTATCCCGCGGGCCCGCTTCAAAGTTAAAAGAAGTTATAAAAATTGTTTATTTCAAGTTGTTCTTCTCTGTTTGTTTTTTTTTTTTTTTGGTATTAGGGAGTCCGAAAGGTAAAAAAGAAAAATATAGTTATTAGAACTCAAATAAATAATCAAGAAATTTCAACATAGTGCCTTAATTAGTTATTTTTGAAGCACAAACTTGCAAATTGTTCTTTAAAGTCATAGATTTTTTTTTTCAAAAAAAAAGGTAAACTATGAATTTTATATAGAACAGACAACTTTTCTAGAATTCAATTCAATTCAAATCCTTTAATCTTTTTTATTTGATATCACAAATTTAATTGTTTTAGTATAAAAATTCAATTAATATCTTTCTCTCTCTTTTTTTTAACAAGAAACGAAAAAGTAACACCTGTTCGGATGAACAATGTAATGGTTAGAGGCACGATAGAGTTGATAATTTTCACTAAAATTGCATGAGAATTTGGTAAACTTTAATTGAATTCATTTATTTTAGAATTTATGTCAAACGAGCGATTATTAACAGAATTTAATCACTAAATCAATGAAACTCTGCACAATTATCAATGTGTTATTCATTTTCTGAATAATTTTGTATAACAAAACTCTTATTTTTATATTTTACTTTAATCCATATTCGCACTCAATTAAAATTCCACAGCCTTCCGGCGAACCTTTAATCAGACTGTAGACAAAGATTTTCTTCAATACAAAGCAAGTAAGAATTATGGGGACCGACAATGATAATTAATAGTAATCAGAGTCATAATTAACGATAGATGTATACGTACCGTATTGTTGATGTTGGGAGGTTATATGGCAGCTCAATTCGAGATTAAGGGCTTGAGGGAGACAGACATGTACAAAACATAACATCGCATGCTCTTGTGAGCTTGGAGTGGATAAAGTGTTGCTCTCACGTTAACAAATTGTCTATAAACCTCTTTTTCTCAATCACATTTTCCAACCAATCAATGTTGTTTGTTAAGCTTATGACGAAAATGTTTGTTCGGTGGATCGTGGCCTGCAGGCCACCCTTTGTCTCGATATGATGTTATTGTTATCTGTTTATCAATGTATTAAATTATTATGTGCAAACTTCTTTAAATAAACACCATGGTAATTAACTGTATGTAAGAGAACCGCATTGGCGTTTACACACCATGCTAATTTACAGTTTCGTGATTTTGTTACTGTCCAGCCCCTGTTGTGGTTACCAAAGATCCATCTATTGAAGTCCTTTTTGTTAACGACGATTCAATCGTTTTTAGGCAAATCCCGAATATACAACTACAACATTCCACCATCATAACTTCTTGCTTGAAACGAGGAATGCATGTCGAAAGATTTGAATCTAAAATTAAACGTATAACTTATAAATTCTAAGTTTATTGAAGAGTTGTTATATTTGCCTAGCTATCAATGAGTTCTACTTGCTATTACCTTATGAACTTAGACGAATTGATTCTGGAAATTAAATTACAAGAAAATATCCTTAACGATCAACGAGAGACCCATTGATAGTCGAGCATTGGACTTCTTATCATGAGCGTTTTATACATTAATCTGTCAAATTATAAAGAATATTCTGCAAAATAAATAAAAAAAACAATTATTTAATACATGACTCAATGATTGACACCCTTCTAAAAAAAATTGGGACGAAAAAATCGAATCCATATGACATTTGCAAATTGAGAAAAGTTATCTTGAATTGCAAATTATTGACTTGAAACGGATTTGACGTAAAATATAGAGGGACTCCATGTGCATGGGGACTAAGAAAGCTATGTAGGAAAGGAAGAACTGCCACATGGCGAAGAATCAAGGCACCACGTAATGGTTGGGTAAGAGATGGTGTAGGGTAGCTTTCAATTGTCGAATCAGCCAAATCCAATCCGAAATGGCAATTACTACACGAAATTATCACATTTGTAAAGTTTTAAAAATATATAGATGTAAAATCTAGAAAAAAGAAGATGGCATAATCTTTCTTTTATTTTCATATAAAAAAATATTTTTAAAATTTAAATCTGACACTACAAGTCACGATATAATAATATAATGTATTAAATAACACAAAAATTCTTGTAATCAAGAAAATAATGCATCCACGGGCCAACTAACATGGCTGTGCCTTTTTATTTTTGATTTCGCTGCCTGCACCAACTGGCATTGACAAAGACCTCCGCGTTGCTGCTGTCCCGTCTCCATTTTTCCTTTCGAGCAAAAAAAGAACGAAAGTGTTGAAAAGTGTCGATCGCTCTCTGCCGTATTTACCAAATCAACGGCTCTGCTTAGCTTCCAAAATCACAATCAACGGCCGAGATTCGTCTGATACAACAAAGTCGTATAAAAGAGGGAATGAGTATCACCCTCTCCTTTCCCATGTGAGGAGCGCGGCTTTCACTCGCGACATGGCCAAAGCCGTGGCTCGGCACGTGGCTGCAGAATGCCACGTCAGATTTGTAGATCATGTGTTTGCTCGTCGGCTTGTTTGAATTTCCGGCGAGGTTTGTGGTTGGGAAAATTTTAATGATTTTCTGTACAATTTAAGTAGTTTTTATTGTAAAAGAAAATATGCACAAATGGGAACTGAGAAATTGAAGCAAGAAGAAATTGGCCCTACAAAATGTTAGTAGGAACCATTGGGGTTTGATTTGGAGGGCAAAAGCATGTGCTGCTGTCCAAGAGGAATATTAATTTTAGGTCCACCTCATAACCAATTAGTTTAATATTTTGTCATTATAAGATGCATTAATTGCTTATGAAATGAAACTCGCAGATTTTTTTTTCTTTTCTTTTTTAGGCGTCCAAAGTGCGGCACATAAACACACACAAATTTTATAGATTCCTAAAAATATTCGAGAATGCATCGGACAAAGTCCAACTTATTCTGAAATTTTCATGGTCGTGCTCGCACATTGTACTCGAATATCTTCCAATAGCATTACCTTAACATTAGAGTCTAATGACAGAACTATCTTTTAATATCTTTTAATATTTTAATTTAATCGAAATAATTGAGACAGTCTATGTAAATTATATAAGTAAGAATTTGATTCTTGTCTTTCCCTTTGCCTCCTCCTCCTCCTTCAACCGCTCAATTACTAACTTTATAGAAAAATAATAATAATAATGATGGAATTATGTTTTTTATATAGGCAAAATGGAATTGCCATTTCCAATTTATGAAGCGGTTACTGATACAACAACTTGTACATGTTTGCAAGTTGATGGCCGGGCAAAGATTTGGCATAAAATGCTAGAACTTAGACGTTGTCTACTTGCGTGGATAATTGATAACTAATTGAAATGTTGTACCTTTGATAACTAATTGAAATAAATGTCATTTCAAATTTTGGAATGCGGTCTAATAATAATGTAAGAATAGTGGAAACAAAATTCATGTTAAAAATAGATGCCATTTGTAGGATAATAAATATATAACTAACAGTCATAATAATATAATGCGAGTTCAAGTACTGTTATTCACTCGATACGTACAACGAATAGAAGTGTCTACAATTTAGGTCATAGCTTATAGCTTACACCCATCGCTTTTGCTTATAGCTAAGCATTTAGCTTATAGCTTTTGCCCTTTTCTTTCTTACACCATATCTAGTGTCCGTAGGTTTGGTGTCGTTACGGGGCAAATAATAATGCTAATATAGACCAAAAAAAAAATAATAATAATGCTAATGAGGCTTTGAGTAAAGAACAAATAAACATCATGATCTCCGAAAACGTCTCAATTTTATTAGGTGTAACGCAATTTCACGCATGCATTATGCATCACGGATAAACAATAGGAAGACAGCAAAAGTACTTTCAGTATTTATGGCAATGTTTTTGTGTGTGTGTGTGTGTGTGTGGATATTGTATTCGGTACTATAAGCCAATGTTAGTGTCGGTGTTTTGTCATTAGATTTTTTTCTTTTCGTTATAAGAAATGTTGAAAAGTTAAAAAATGAGAACTGACTCACTAAAATTCAAAAAACAAGTGTACGATAAGTACAGACTCATTAATTGATTACTAATCTACTACTTTTGTTATTGTTCTTTTGGCCCTGCTTCTAAGCTAAATACTTCAGACAAAAGAAACTGGAAATTCCATCATTTAACGAACCCCGTCATAATCAATAACTATTAAGAGATGCAAAATTTTTCTGCATCTACTTTTTCCCTCAATATATGTTTTTTTGTTTTCTTTTTCGGATTTCGTGAAGTAACCATGATCCTCAAATGATGGTTAGGTTACTTTTGTGGACTTACTGTCAGTCCAAAACAACTGATAGTTGGATTTTCCTTCGAATTCTTTTTTGCTATCTTTCGGACAGCATTTCTTACTACCATTTAGGCCTGTCGTGCTTAACAGCCCAACCAAACTACCATATAGGGGAATCCGGTAAAACCGGAAATCACGAAGCGCACCCACCTAGGACCCACCTGTTGTAGTTCAATCACGCCCATTTAGCCCGGCTTTTCCTCTCTTTATATGCAACCCCTTGCTCCATTCTTATTTCTCACACCAATTCCCTCACTTGCATTCAGCCAAGAGTCCAGCAACATGGCTACCACATCTCTCCATCTCCTCTTCCTTCTCTTTTCTCTGCTAACCCCAGCCCTCATTGCCTCTTCCCCAGTTCAGGACCCTGAACTGGTAGTACAAGAAGTAAACAGGTAAGTGGTTCCACCATTGCTAGCTAGCAGTGAGTCTAAATCTAAGCCGGGCTAGCTCGACTGGTACAGGACTTTTGTAGGCCACAATTTCCACACAATATCCACATTAAGTGGGAATTGTTTGGGGCTTGTCCCTCTGTAATATCTTAGGATCTGCAATCTCCCTTCACGCTAATTACTGGCATAATACTAATTACTTTTGTGTTAAAAAAAAAAAGAGTCTAATTCTAGTATCACAGTAGTGGAGAATTTGGTATTATTGGTATTAATGTGGTACATTTTCTTGCGCAGGGCTGTTAATGCTTCTAGGAGGAAATTGGGCTATCTTTCTTGCGGGACCGGGAACCCCATTGATGATTGCTGGCGGTGCGACCCCAATTGGGAGAAGAACCGCCAGAGGCTTGCCGATTGCGCCATTGGGTTCGGTAAGAATGCCATTGGTGGGAGAGATGGTAGAATTTATGTAGTCACGGACTCTAGCGATGATGACCCTGTGACTCCTAAGCTAGGGACTCTGAGGCACGCTGTTATTCAAGACGAGCCATTGTGGATCATTTTCGCTCGTGACATGACGATTCGATTGAAGGAGGAACTGATCATGAATTCGTTTAAGACGATTGATGGTAGAGGTGCTAGTGTCCACATTGCTGGTGGTCCGTGCATTACTGTACAATTCGTGTCCAACATTATCATACATGGACTCAACATACACGATTGCAAGTCCGGAGGAAATGCTTATGTGAGGGACTCTCCACGGCACTATGGCTGGAGGACTATATCGGATGGCGATGGAGTGTCCATCTTTGGTGGGAGCCACGTGTGGGTGGACCATTGTTCCTTGTCGAATTGCAACGATGGACTCGTTGATGCCATTCATGGGTCCACCGCCATCACAATTTCAAACAATTACATGACCCACCATGATAAAGTCATGCTGCTCGGTCACAGTGATTCCTACACTCAAGACAAGAACATGCAAGTCACTATAGCGTTCAATCATTTTGGTGAAGGGCTTGTCCAAAGAATGCCGAGGTATATTAAATACATAATCCCTACAAATACCCTTTCAACTGTTTTCTAGGAGGCCTTATTTTATAATCATTATTATATTGTTCAAATTAACTTCAAATTAATAACAATTAATTATGCATTCACTGTTGCAGGTGTAGACATGGCTATTTTCATGTAGTCAACAATGACTACACCCATTGGGAAATGTATGCCATTGGAGGGAGTGCAGAGCCAACAATCAATAGCCAAGGCAACAGATTTGTTGCACCTGACAACAGATTCAGCAAAGAGGTGAGGGCCCCACACTTATCTAACTGAATTAACTAACTCTTTTATTAAATACAATAAAATAAAAGACACCATTTTAAATCAAACGAGATTTCTATATTTATAAAGTTTAAAAAATAATCAATTTACATAATCTTCAATTTGCTTTAAACAACTGGGTTATAATAGAAAATTTTCAGTTACACTAAGACTTACACTTCCTTTTATGAAAAACAAATCCAAAATTACCAATTTTCCAATTGCATCTTTTTAAAGTTTTTTTTTTCATTTTACTTTATTTAGTTTATTTATTTTTGTACTGCAGGTAACAAAACATGAAGTTGCACCTGAAAGTGAATGGAAGAACTGGAATTGGAGATCTGAGGGAGACCTAATGGTAAATGGTGCGTTTTTTACCGCATCAGGGGCAGGGGCCTCCTCAAGCTATGCAAGGGCTTCAAGCTTAGGCGCAAGACCATCTTCACTTGTGGGTTCGATGACGGTAGGCGCAGGTGCACTTAACTGCAGGAAAGGTGCCCGTTGCTGATTGTGACCCATTGAACCACTTCTTTTCAAAAGTGATTGAAGAAGTAATATTATTGGACCGTATTTATTGGTTAGAAAAAGTTAGGTAGATGAAGGGAAGTTAATTCAAAAACAAGAAAAGTGATCGAGAAGAACAGAAGTCTGCTTCAATTTCTTTTCTTTTCTTTTTTTTTTTGTCCTTGGCTTTATTGCCTTCCCCAGATTTTTATTTTTTTTATTTGACTCGATTGTTTGCTGGCTTGTCCCTTTCTTTTAACGTTTCCCTCCTTGTTGTAATTCAACTTTGGATGGTCTGGTCACAACCTCGGCCTGTTACTCTTAGAACCATTCGGGATTCCTTTTGGGAATCTTGAGGGGTCTAGGGAAAGCAAGTGCAGATGTGTTGAGATAGTATTTTATGGATTTTTCAATTTTCAATCTCTCTCTCTCTCTCTCTCTTCCACACATACTGACATACTGACACAAACAAAAGATATATTAAGTTTCAAACCGTCATATATATATATATATATATATATATATATATATATACTTCACAAGATCAAGGACAAGAAGGAATGCATTATGTACTACAAACAACAGGTCACAAAAGAAGCTGTAGGTGAAGACAGAAAAGAGAAGAACGTTCAGACAATATATAGCTAGTTGAAATAAAGTTAGGCGAACCACCAGTATGTCTAGAAGCCGCCAAAATGTTAAAGTTTGAAACCGACATGTGGGTTTCTAAAAAAAAAAAAAAAACGATTTTTTTAAGGTAAAATTAACTTTGAGTAAAATTAACGTAGAATAAAAGTAATATGTGTAATTGAATGATTAAAATTGAAAAAAAAAAGATAGATAAACTGCTAAATATTATTAAACTGGTGAAATTATTTTAGTGCTAAACCAAGATTAAGCTGGTGAAGCCTCTCTCTCTGTTTTTTTGTTTTTGAACAAGAAATGAGTTTCAAACGCACCAAAACTTATTCGTAGCTAAATTTTCTTTATCTAATTCTACTAAAAAACAAAATTATGAAAGTGACTAATGACTATGAATGCCGACGACCAAAATTACTAACTGAATTCAACGGAAAAATATGAGCAATAAAAAAAAAAAAAAAAGCGAAGCTACAAGAAAACATTAGCCCAGTAAAATCAATTCTCCCCTTTTTTCAGTACTGTCAAAAGGGAATGGAACTGTTGAAGTGTCCATAATTTTCGCCCTCGTACAGCTCAAGCCCACTTTTTCAGTATTCTTCAGTCCATTTTTGACCATTTTACAATTGCTCTTTCACCAATGCAATTCGACCCCCAAAATTATGCAAAAGCCACCAGATAATAACCCTTTTAATTAGGTTTCCGCAAAGTTGTTGTGGAAACCGATTCGTAGGTCGTTTATCTTACTGTTTCATCAGGCATTCCTATGACACACCCACATGCTAATTTATTTAATTGCTGCAAAGAGCTACTGCACAGAGATTGGATGATCCAGTTTTACCATGTTTACTGTGAGAGCAATTGTATTGTTGATTGACTTGCGTCCTATACTACCAATCGGAGTCTCGGCTTAACCTTGCTCGGCAATCCCTCACCTGAATTGCTTACTTTGCTTACTAATGATTTTGTCAGCGTTTGTTTTCTCAAAGTAGTAGCTCTTTAACTTTGGGCGTGGCCTTCTTTCTTGATTTAAAAAAAAAATTAATTAAGGTCTTATTCAAATGGGCCCACTTGATATTTTGGAGTTCATTAAGTGGGCGGTGGATAATAACAATAAGAATAAATGTTGGTGTGCCGATAATTTTTATGTTGAATTATGTGCCAAATGAAATTGGAACTGTTATTTTTGAAATTAGAACTGATATTTTTGAATCAGTTGTTATTTTTACATTTTAAAAATATCAGTCGCAGTTTCAAAAATAACAACTGCGATTTCATTCGATACAAAATCCCAGGACAAAAGTCTCGGGATACGCAATTGTACTCTATGAATAAAGCACATGCAACGCCATGGAACTTCTTTTGATGGTTTGGCCACTTCCCCCGGGAATAAAATCTCGTTTTCAATTACACCTTTGACAAAGTTGCACCACTTCACCAACAAAATCCCTCTCTTCTTTTATTTATGAACATCAAAGACCCAACCATATATTCTTGCATTGCACATGCAAATTCAAGTGGGACAGTAAAGAATCAACCTCTCCCGCGGTTGTATTCAATTCAACTCCCCTAAAAAAGGTTTCAAGTACTGGCGTACAGGCCGTAGAATGCTGCCATATCGGAATTGTCGGAAGCCAACGGGTGGTTCAGCTGATGAGATGAAAATGTCCTGCATGCGGCCCAGCGTGGCCCATTGAAGTCCATGAAATTTCATTATTGGTGACCAGAAGGGCCGCAGGCACCAGGACAATAAGATTTGTTGATATTGGAACTTCATGCCAATTGGTCAGAATTGCCGCAGTCTTTATGCATAGTTGTGGGAGTAGTTTGACAATCTTTATTAAGTTTCAGAGAAGTATGTTTTTTTAGTAGTTTAGTGTAGCGGTCATTACTTACTATGTCCAGTAAAGCGGAATAAGGGTCTGTAATTTGTTGTCCCTACTTTAAAAAAGAATAAAAGAATTTTCCATCCACCCAATTAGAATGGATCATGTTGTAAGAGATCGTATGTGGTTTCCATTGTCGACTATACTCATGGGGTCAGGTTTTTAGTTAATGCACATGCACTAGCAACTAGCAAAAGCAATAATCCATGGGGGACAAAAATGTTGTCTATTCTCCAAGTTGTGAATTAGCAAGCAATGTATAACTATATGAATGGTTATAAATCTATTTTCATAGGCTACATGAAACTCAATTTTTTTTAAGTAAGGTCTTAAGTTCCTCTGACACTTATGTATAGAGTCAATGGATGTTGCGAGGGTTTTGTCTTCTTCGTGAGTCCTTTTAGACTTGGTTCTGCATTAGTCGGATTCAATGTAATTTTTGGATACTGAAGTATTTCAAACAAAAACGAAAAATCTATTTTCATAACAAACATGCCACGTGGTTAGTTAAAATGTATGAGATGTGTGTTACAAACACAGCAACCTCTATAGTGCTGACGGACAACCCTTGTCTGAAAATTCTTTCTAGATGATAACATACGGATGACAATATGGGGTGGTGGATTGAATGCAACGGGCAAGAAAACTATCCGTGGGAATGGAGAAGATGCTAAAAATTTCTTTACAAGATTTTAGGTATCAAAACTAATTTACAAGGGTTAGTAAATTTATGTTTTAATTAAATGTACATTCGCTCGCACAAAAAATGACAGCTATGGCGAAAGCAGTGTTTGCTAGTCTACATTGGACAAACAACGTAGTTATCACAAGTTTATTGAGCAACCCCATCACTAGGTCTAGCTAGGTCCTCAAGCCCTGGGGCCTAACCATGTGGCAGACAATTCCAGTAAATTGACCGTATTAGTGAAGTGCGACTAGAAGTCTACAAGGGAACGACAGCAGACCTGTTATCATTGCAAAGATTACCACGAAAAACTTGATCATGTGCACTACAGGACGACAATTAATCTGGACAGAAATTATGGTCTTTTGTTTAAGAATTTAAGCCCTTTTGATTTTACTGTTGATAATTATCGTTATTGTTACTGATTATTGATACTGATTGTTGATATTGATTATTGTTATTGATAAAAAAATGAAATTGAGTGTTTGGTTAAATTAATATCAGTTGATTGTTGTTAAGAAATAAAATGATTATTTTAGATATTTTATTTTTATTTTATTTTGATAAATAATTTTTTTTAACTCTACTTAACATAAACTAATCTTGTAATTTATTTATAAATAAAAATTTGAGTGAGTTGAAGAACAACTACAATTATAATAAATATATAAAAATTTTGTTTAAAAAATATTATTTTTATTACTAATTACTATGTTTTAAATAAATAATATTACTTTTATATATTTAGATTAGTATTTACACAATATTAAGAAAAAAAATTGATGAATAACGTTCATGTCAAAGGCATTTTTTTAAATTCTTGTTAAAGTAAAAAATACTAATTTTTTTATTAAAAAATATTATATTTTATGGTGGACCGTCCATATGCATAAATACGCTTTTTTACTTTTTTTCCCATCGGTTTTTTCCTTTGACACAGGTACTGCACTAATTTTTCTCATAAGTATGCTTTTTTACTTTTTTAACTTTTTTCCCATAAAATTTTCCCGTTAGTACAGTACTGGCTCAACATTCCACAACTAAGTTAAGGATAATTTGATAACAACATAATCTATCAGCTACTGATCAAAATAAAAAGTAGTTTCATCTTACCTTTTCAATCAGCAGCATTTTGGGGGATATATCAGCAACAGCAGTGTCAAAAAAAAATAACTAAACAATATTTGTCCAAATTTTTAAAAATGAAATGCAAATACATCTTTTAAAAAATTAAACCAAACACCCCCTTAATCAATTACGGTCAAGGTGACTTAAGGGAAAATGGGAAAAGTGATAGCAAATGGGGGCGGTGGAAGGGAAAACTGAACCTTTTAGTGGAGCAGATATTGAATAACTAGGTAAACGATCGACTATCAATTGAACCAACAAGCAAAATCTTAGTTTATATTATTATAAATTTGGGTTTTTTTTAAAAATAATTTCTTCCAGTTGAAGTAAGTCTCTCTACTTCTATAAATTCTCATAGCCCAATTCTAAAATTAGAACCGTAGACTTATAAAAGTTATGCTTTGTAGTGGGCTTAGTTTTTAACCACTAAGTTATAACTTTGTAATGGGCTTACATTAATAGGAAAACTCCGCGTCGGCTTGTTTGGATGAAAATAGAATTGGACTGGATCAACTTCTTGGCTAAGCACAGGTAAGCTCTTGTTTCGAGCTTGGCCCATAGAAGAGATGACGAACCTAATTGTCGGACAATGGTCCTGGGCTCCGTTGGCATGCGAGAATTTTACGATGCTCTATGCTAGAAGAGTTTAACGTGCTTAAAAAATTAACATAAAAGCCCATTTTTGTGTTGGCTGCGATGCATAGTTATTAAATTCGGTCCAGTCAAGTCGGTCGGACCAGTGACCTGGGTACTAAGTCGGGACGGTTCACGTGAACAGTAACTGGGTCATTTAAATAATAAAAAATTATTTTTTTCACTTTTTACTATGCAAATAATAAAAATAATATTTTTAATGATGAACAGTAGTCAAACAGTAAAAAAATTATAATTTTTTTTCACTTTTTACATTATAAACAGTAAAAATAATATTTTTTATAATAATAAACAGTGTTCAAATAGTAAAAATTATAATTTTTTTTCATTTTTTACTACTTGAATAATAATATTTGTATAATATTTACATACTAAAATTTATTTTTTTAACTTTTTACTGTGTGAATGATAAAAATAATATTTTTATAATACTAAATAGTATTGCACAATATTTTTTTTGTACAATTTAATAATTTTTTACTTTTTATAATCTATTTTTCTGTATACAATAATTTAACATTGTTCATATATCAAATAATATGTTACAATTGACCTTAAAAAATAATTTTTTAAAGAATTTTTATCAAAATTTTGATTAGTATAAACTACTTTTTTATTTGTGAAAATGTAGTTATTGTTTTAAATTGTACAAAAAATTTATATATATTATTTGATATATTCATTTTCTTAAGAATTAATGACCCATTGGTTAAACTAATGATCCACTAATCCAATCTCCTGACCGGATCAGTGTCCAAGTCAGTTTTAATAATTATGTTCCGATGGCGATCCTAAGTTGGGTTGGCTTACTGATTGTCTAAAATCGAGTCCGTGACCCAAATGAAAGAGCTAATTTGCGGACCCTTTTTTAAATCGAAAAATAGCCTAAAAGGTTAAAATTTCAAATTAGTACCTAATATTTTAACTACAGTTTAATTATAAATATAATTTTTTTTTTAGTAAAATCACTTTCTAACGTTTTTATTGAGAAATAATTCAGTACTTTTATCTTATCTGACTATTCAATTTATTAAAAATTATATTATCTGTTAGATCACCTCCTAATATGATTTAATATTATTAAAAATATGATATTATAATATTTTATTTTATTTTCATTTTTTCTAAAAATAGGGAAAAATGAAAAAATTATAAAAAAATATTATACTATCATATTTTTATTGTATCATATTTTTATTGATATATCATTTTATTAAGAAATGATCTAATGGCACGACAAACAGATAATATACTTATTGATAAATTAAACAGTCAGATAACAGAAAAGTACTAAATTACTGCACAGTAAAAATGTTGAAGATTGATCTTATCAAAAAAATATTGTGTTTATAATTAAATTTTAACCTAAATATTAGACAACAATTTAATATTTTAGCCTAAATAGCCACTTTGGATCATTGTCTAAAATCAACCAAGAGAGGATTTTTTTGCTGGCTAGAAAACTGCTGGGCTGGTTGCTTTGAAATGGTTGTAAAAATTCCCACGTAACTAAGAACAAAAAAGTGAAAAAAAAAAACTTGTTACATAATTAAAATAATAAGATTGTAATAGTTTTGATCTTCACATTGAAAACTGTAATATATGATTCTAATTTTGAGTAATTTATTTTAAACCTAACATCAGATTTTATTGCACCTTTCCCGTAATCTGGCTTCTAATGTTGCATTAATTCGATGGTATTTTTGCCATTTCTATTTTAAAATAGTCTCAAAGTGATTTTAAGTAAATTGACCAAACCGTCCGGAACTGTTAAAACATACATGAGGATTGAGGATAGTGGAAGCAATGAAGCAACAAAAAATAGTGTCATTCTCTCTCTCTCTGTATATCATTTATTTAGGTTGAAATAGCCTTTTTGTCATCGTGTACAATTGAGGAATTCTTGAAGGTCCTTGCTTGATACTTACCCAGCCTCTATCAAATGGAAAAGGTTATTGCCAATTTGCCATATTATGCAGGGGAAAGGTGCTTGCTTCTGATCAGAATCCCTCGGGGTTCAAACTTCAAAGCAAAAATTATCTTTTCTTTCCTCATTTGATCAAAAACTTCTATATATATATATATAGATGGTCATAAAAACTTCAATATAATTCAAGAATGGGGTAAGCTCCTAGTTCTAGAAGATGACCAATTAGATGTGGAACAGATATGCATGGGCCACAGCCCTTTTTCTATTTTTTTTTTTTTTTGGGGTTAAACCACAGCCTTTTTTCTATTTACTCGGATCTCTTCCGTTTCGTGGGTCTTGGGCCTTGGTCCTTGTCAGAATCTTTGTGGCAGCCTGGCCCGTATCTTGAAGACATTCAAAATGTTTTACTTTTTTTGGGCCCAGGCCCTCCATTAAATAGAATTAAACCATAGGATCTATGGAGTAGGCCCATTCTCAAAAGGACTGACTGATGTTTTAAGGCCCGATCAAAATAAGGCCAGAGTTTAGACATCATCGAGTCTAGTCTTACATTTGATTCTCATATGGGTCTCTCTGTTTGTCCATTGAAGTATATATAAAACTTTATATGATCGTTAACTACATAATAAGAATAATTTTTGTATATTTATAACTCTCATGCTACATTTTCTAAAATAGAATCTAAGACTTTAAAGATAAATTGTTCTTTTCCTATTGATATTTAGAAAATATACAAAAGTGGACAACAAGTCCATGGCCCATATATGGATCCACTTTCCTTATTGCTCGACAAACCAACGGCGATAAAGAGAGATTTCGTTGCATGAGTGGGTAACATATGGGACTAGATAGAACAATAACTTACGAGGGCTTAAAGAATTCTTAGCAATTAGCAAGATTCCCCGACAAAAATGGCTTTGACCGACCAACAAAAGCTCTAATCTAAGAGCACGGCAATGAGGTTCCAAGTTTTTTCTGCAAGTAATTATGACGCATGAATCCAGTCATCATACCCATAATAATAATAAAAATAAAACAAAATAAAGATCGACTGGCCAATGGTCGGGACATCATCTGATTTTACAAGTATTTAATGTTTAATTGGGTCGAATTTCTATTAACTAGTAATTAATATCAGGTTTACGAAGAATTCTTTGACCGAGTATCTAGCATAACAATAGCATACCATCTTCGTATTAAATAAATATAGGAAAGTAAATCCATAATTATATTCTCTAATAAATAGTGCTTCTTTGAGCAGCACAATTTTCAATTTCCTCACCCCCCCCCCACCGCAGTTTAATCTCACGTTAAAAATGTGTTTGATTATTTAACAATATAGGAAGAGATACGTAAAAAAATTGTAGATGATGCATAATTTATTTAACAAATATATATATATATATATATATATATATATATATATATATATATATATTATAATTCAATAAAAATTTCACTAAATTACGTTTTATCACCTAGTGCGTAATATATTTTTTTTAGTACATACCAATTTTTTTTTTTTTTTTTGGGTACTTAGCGCCTCATACATTGCTCAATGCTCTTAAAGAAATATCTAGTGTGTACACAATCATGGGCACGCAATAGTTACGTAATACTCTGAATCGTTATATAAAAAATATATTAAATTTTAAAAAAATTAAATAAATTATTATATATTATTAAATTAACTGTATAACACATTAAACGTATCTAAATAATTTTGTTCTCTTATTTTACTATTATCAAGTTTTTTCTATTAAAAATTCAATCTCCGGTCCCCACACGAATTCAGAACTTTTTAATTATATTTTTGTGGCTGAGCGACTGGGCTTATTCTTTCGTCATCGGTGATCTATGAACCGGGAGGGCCACGGCCGCTTGGGCGTACAAAAGAAAACGACACAAAAGGAAAAGAACAAAATGGGCGGGTTGGCTTTGTCCTTTGAACCGTCCGCATTAGTTGATAAGCGAAGGACGCTCCACGACAAAAGCTGACGTGGAGAAAACAAAAGGTTAGTCTAATTCCAACACCAAGTGGACCAGATGCGCCGATGAACATTAACATTTTCCGTTTTGTTTTTGTCTAAAAGGACTGGAACTCAGCAATAAAGACGGAGTGGACGAGAGCGAGGTCAGGTTCCTAACCTTGCAGTTAGTAACTTCAGCTATCAATTAATTAGATAAAATCTAATTCTCACAAATTTTTAAATACTACTAGCGTACTAATTATAAAATTTAATAATAGCATCCCCCGAACCTTAATTTTTAAATTTATAATTTAAACACTAATTCTTTTATATATATATATATATATATATATATGTATGTGCGCGCGCGCGCGCGTGCGCGCGCTCAAAAACACAAGTCTGCAAAGCTTAATCTGGTACGTGCTACGACGACGCTCGTTCGTGGAACCATGGACCCTAACTAATTCTTGCATGTTATTTTTTTTTAAAAACTTCTTGAAAAAATAAATCAAAGGCGGCCCCGACACAAATTCCCATGAAATCGTAGCCAGTCATTTAGTCTTGTTTAGTCGATAGGCGGTGGGCCTGAGCGCACCACTGACTTGCCGAACAGCTTGAGATCTTTTCATTGAAATCAGGTTAAAATGTCAGTTCGCGAGTGATATTTATATTTTTCTCATTTTATTGGTTTAAAAAAATTATTACGAAGTCGAATTTTTTATTTTAAATTTATTTCACAAAAATAATTTTTGAAGGAGTTTTTAATTTGAAAAAATCCTCTAAAATAAATGTTGTATCAGAGCAAATACATATATAAAAAAAATGTGCCTATATATCATTATTTTAAAAAAATCATGTTAAATGTCTATGATTTTTTGGTGAGCTTTGCACGTTTTTATTGTTTTGTTGTGGACCACACGCCTAAACGTATGTCAGCACGCACTGACGCAAGTGGATGGATATTTAAGCTGATGCAAATGATGAGAGCGAGGACTAGCTGACGAATCACGCTGAGCTTGGACTCTGCCGCTATCCAAGAGCCGCTTATCTATAGATCGACCGTATGTGCCATTTGCTGACAGGGTGGTTTATCCGTTCCACGTCAGCTATTTAACAAGTATTCCTCTGATTGTTTAACTCTTTTAAAAAAGAAAAAATTGTATGGACGAAATAAAAATGTTTAGGAGAATTTTTAGAAAATAATTAATTAAAAATTATTTGTAATATCATATATTTGTGGTGTAATAAAAAATAATAATGTTTTATTATATTTATAATAAATATAGATATATAATAAATTTACTGAGTTATATTTTAAAAATTATTTTTATAAATTTTTTCTGATTATGTAATAATATTTTTGAAAAAAATATATAATATTTTAGACGTGAAGTGAAGAAATAATTATCTTAAATTGATGTATCATACTTATATTGGTTTTAAATTAATATAACGTATTTATTCCAGAATTCAGACTTGTTTAAGAGACATGATTTCATACTTACCAGCGACAGCTTGAATCTCGTTTATGTCTCATCTTTCTCTCTTCATACGACGATACTAACCAAAATGAACAATATATTTATGCCACTCAAAAATTTTTGCTAGGTGACAGAGATATGAAATCATGATATAACTATTTAAGTAAATATATAAATTTCATCCAATCATCTTTAATCTTTTTAAAAATTTCACTTATAATATTGTTATATTTTAAATTATACTATTTACGTTTCAACCGTCAATTTTTTTACACTCTTCTATTAGTTTGCCGTTAAATTTGTTATTTAACAGTTCAGTTATAGTCACGTTCTCTAATTTAAATGACATATCAGTATAAAGTGATGACCTAATATTTAATATTTTTTTAATTTTTTTTTTCAAATATTGTGATTTCAAAAACTCAAAAGAAAATGTTATTTATTATTTTATAAAATTAAAATTAAAAATAAAAATAAAAAATTTGTTATTTATATATACTAAAATAAACAAATGTTTGAACAGTATCAACAAAAAAAAGACGAGACATAACAAGTCATCACTTTATTAGATGTCAGATCATCATTTTAGACTGACATGTTATTTAAATTAGACAATATGACGATAACTGGACTGCTAAATATTAAATATAACAACAAATTAATTGATGAAAGTAAAAAACATTGACCGCTAAAGAACAGAGTTTAAAATATAGAAAAATTATGAGAGAAATTCTTAAAAATGCAACAGATCGTCGGTAAAATTCATATATTTGTCAACTATTTACTACTTCTTTTTTTTTTTTCTTGTTGTTGGTGAAAAGCCCAGAATTTTTAGAAGATTATAAATAAAATTTGGCTACCCTTTGTTAGAACTTTTTTTATAAAAAAAACACAGTTATTCATTGCGTAAAGCTTACCATATAACTTGTGAGAATCTCAATACGAAATTGAACTTTCAAATTCTATAAACTTTAAAAAACTGACCGAGACCATCAAAATTGAAGGAGATTTTCAATCATATTTTTTAATTGGGAAAAAGTTTATGGCTAAATGATTTCTCCTAATTGTCTCTACACGAAATTTTTTTTGTGCAACCAGAAACGTATTTTGTGCAACTAAATCGATAAAAAGTAATTCAAAAAATATTCTTATTTTTTCGTTGCACTTTTTTCCTATATTGTTGTACAAAAAATGCTTGTGGTTGCACAAAAAAAATTCATATGGATGTAATAGGGAAAAGTTGTTTGGCCAATGATACCCTTTTTAATTTATATTGGATTTTAATCAGGGAAAATCTTTCCTGCGAGTCGTTTTCATGACGTGTAACACAAATCCAGTCTTAACTGGATCGAGACCTTTCACTACTTCCATCGCATTTTCAGTTTTTTGACTGCGATTTTTTATTTTCTTTCCATTAAAATAATTTATTTTTAAAAAGTGACGTTGAACCAACGCACCTGTAAAAGCGCGTCATACAATTTTAAATCTGCCTGCATTTTCAAATCGCTGGGCCTTCTTTCGCTGCTGGCCGCTGCCTATAAAGTTAAAAACAAAACACCTCCCATTAGCTGTCCTGTGTCACACAATTTCACGTTTCTACCCATGGAAGAAGCCCATAATAACGCAACAACGACGGCAGCAACGACCGTCTCCGGTTCTCTGTACGGCCATTCTCAGGTCACCGACCGGAATTCTAGCGCTGAACTGCCTAATCCCGACGTCCAAATCCTCACCTCCGGCGGCCTTCGCATCCCCGCTCACAGTAGCGTTCTGGTACCGTCTCACTCTGCGCTCCGTTTTCTTCGCGTAGCTTAATTTCGTATTGTTTGTTGTTGCTAATACGTAATTGCATACGTAGGCCTCCGTGTCACCGGTGCTGGAAAATATCATAGATAGGCCACGCAAGCACCGGAGCTCCGAGAAAATCATTCCCATCTTCGGCGTTCCCTGCGACGCCGTTTCCGCGTTCCTTCGATTCCTCTACTCCTCAAGGTCAGTTTAATCCCAGTGGTCCATTTTTTTGTTAAATCGGACGGACTTGGAAAATTCCGAGTTACTCCAGACCTGCTAGACAGATTCTTCCGAAAAAATTTAGGAAAAGATTATTGGAAAAACTTAGAGAGGGGCAGGAGGTCAAGGGAGTGCGTATGCAGGTTGTGAATTTTACATGAGATTCGTGAACAAGTTTTTGAATAAAAATATGTGACGTATATGTGATTAAATAAAATATATAAATAATTAAAATAAAATAAAATAAAATGTCTATATAATTATAAAAAGAATTGGTTAAAAGTGTTACGTAACTTAAACTATTTTGATTTTTGAATTGATAAGTTGACGGAAATGCCCCCTACTTATGGTTCAGCTGCAGCGAAGAGGAGTTGGAGAAGTTTGGGATGCATCTACTAGCCTTGTCGCACGTGTACCTGGTCCCACAGCTGAAGCAGAAATGCGCCAAGGCCGTGGGTCAGCGGCTGACGATTGAGAACGTGGTGGATGTCCTCCAATTGGCAAGGCTCTGCGACGCACCTGATCTTTACCTCAAGTCCATGAACTTGGTTTACAAGAATTTCAACTCTGTACAAAAAACTGAAGGCTGGAAGTTCTTGCAAAATCATGATCCTTGGCTCGAACTCCAGATCCTCCAATTCATCGATGAAGCCGAATCGGTAAAAATTATTCTCTAATATTTCTTAACGTTTTTGTTTCAAAATCTAATTTCCGTGTTTGATTGATCAAAAGAATTGTTGTAGTTGAAATGATAAAATTTTTAATCTATTTATGTGTATATGCAGAGGAAAAAGAAATCGAGGCGGCACAGAGAGGAGCAGACATTGTACATGGAGCTGAGCGACGCAATAGAGTGCCTGGAACACATATGCACTGAAGGTTGCACGAGTGTTGGGCCGTACGATGCGGGCCCTGCCGAGAAAAGAGTGCCCTGCCGTAAGTTCTCCACCTGTCAGGGTCTCCAGCTTCTGATCAAGCACTTCGCCGCCTGTAACAAGCGGGTTAAAGGAGGATGCTCCCGTTGTAAACGGATGTGGCAGCTTCTCAGGCTTCACTCTTCAATCTGTGACCAAATTGATTCTTGCAGAGTTCCTCTTTGCAGGTAATTTTTTTTTTTTTATGGAAAAAGTTGGTAGGCAAATATTGGTTACAAATTGTATCCTCACGCGCTTAATTTGTATAATCATAAATATATTTTTTTATGTAAACATAACAATAAAAAATAATTAAAAATTTTGATTTTATTTACTTCATATTTTTTATTATAATTACATAAAAAATACTTACAATTCTAAAAATTTAAGTCTATGCGCATGCAATCTGTGCACCTAATGTCTGCTCATGTAATAGTCTTTTTTTTTTTTTTTTTATAATTCTATTACATCCCTGCATCAAAAGTGTGCACAAAATTGGATACGAAAAGATCTTAACCATCCATTGGCCTTTTAACGTTAACCGTTGGTTAAGTTGATCCACTGTTTAGCAAAGACGGGTCAACTTCATCCAATAGTTTAGATTTTTCTTTTTGTAAAAAAAGAAAAAAAAAATAAAACGCGAGCGCTGTCCATAAAGATAGCAGCGTAACATTTTATTGATTATTCGACTTGTGGTCCCAGGACCATTAGATTTTTATTGCAACTTCAATCGCTGCTGGTCATTGGATGCCAGTTAAGTCTGCGCTGTCTAGGGTCGGAAGAAATCTGTAGAGCGCGTGATTTGGTTTTCTTTGATTACGCACCCCACAGAGAAACATGTCTCAAACTTCTTGAGTTAATGAAACTTTAGACCACTCGTGCTCGAGGGTCCAGTGGCCTGGTATTAGGCATGGAGCCAGGACCGTTCGTTCAAACCATTTTTCAAAAGGAGGGTCCGGGTGGGCCTGTAAATTTCTCCTTTGATTGTAATTTGTCAGATTCATAAGCTTGAAACTGATGGTTGGCTTAATTGTCACAATCGTTTGGCCTGAATCTAATTTTGTAATACAACATCTAAGTGGCCTTTTTTTCTCTCCACCTGCCCACCATCTCAATGATCAACAACTTGCCATTCGGAAGAGAGGCTAGTAAGTAACGCCAAGCATCAAGGTCTATGTCTACGTGACAAGATAGATGATATTTTTCCCCCTTGCTTCTCTTGATCTTTATTTCATTGTGCTGCCGACTATGTGGTAGGTTGCCTAATAATTTTAGAGTCGCATATAAGCCAAACAAAAAAAATTATCTAGATAATATTTACATTGTAATTATTAATATATTTTGTGTAACTGTAAAAAAAAATAAAAATTAAAAAATGATTTTTTTAAATATATTTTATCATTACAGTTATATAAAAAAATAATTATTTTAATTTAGATATTATTTAAATAAATTTAGTATAACTATAAATATTTTCTCATAATTTTTAAGTGGGGGCCTCACTTTTCCATTTTTGGTTGTATCTCGCATTCAATTTCTTGTCGTTTCAAATATCAACTGGAAGTCCGTTGATAGTGTCGTTTCTTACTCGAATGGGGTCCACAATATGCATGGCCATTCATTCCAGTGTTTGCTTTTGCCATATGGTTCCCTGTCGCATTTCTTTTGAAAGAAAGTTGACCGTAATTTTTATCATTGGCTTTTGTTGCCTGTGCAGACAACTCAAATTGAAGATGCAGCTGGAGAAAAAGGGCGGTGATCCCCTATGGAAGTTATTGGTGAGGAAGGTGGTGTCTGCTAGAGCCATGTCTTACCTATCTCTCCCTAAGAGAAAAAGAGAAGGGGAACTAAGGGAGGAAATCCATGATCACGGGATTAAAAATTTCAGATTTTAGTTGAAAGATTCTCGTGGTGGCAAAAGTCTCCGTCTTTTGGTTTATGAAAGCTTTGTTTTAAGCATATATATATAATTGGCCTGTGTTTTTTTAAGGCTAGTTTAGTCGTTTTCCATTCGTTTGTATCAATTCAAGGGTGTGCAAAGGCGTAGAAAAGCTGTTAATAGATGATGCACATGAGTGACTTATGGTCAGTATGTGGATAGTAAATGGAGTCATTGCGTGTAATCCTTATAATGTCTCTATTAATGCAAGTAATTCGTTCTATAGTTACATTACTCTGCATTATTTGAACTACAAGAAGTTGCCTTTTTTTTGGGTCCAAGTATAGGTATCGAGTTTTTTTCTATACTTTAGCTGGGTACATGTACCGATCTTATATTTTATTATTTTTTTGATAACACTAAAATTTATGTTTATACTATATAAGATTTGTTATAAAAAAAAATTTTTCCTTCAAAATTCTTTCTAAAATAATAAGAAAAATATTATAATAATGAGTGTGTATGTTATTCATTATACAAATTTAGTACACGTAAGTTTTATATTTTTTTAATTAATAAGAAATGCCTAACCCAGAATTACGTACTGTCGAACAACAATTATTGGACGACAATCAAAGAGAGGAGGTTTCTTTTTTTTAAATCGAATTACCTCCTTTTTTTTTTTTTTTTTTTGGTCTTACAATCGTATCTCACAATGCTATGGTCCAACTCTAGGCGGCCCATGAAAGTTTGTCTTTTTTTATTGCCCAATGAATGGATACATAAAAACAAGCGTCTTCTGTAAACCCCGAAAAAAAAAACAACTGAAAGACAAGTGTCTTCTCATGGAGATTTGCTGCGGGGAGCAAGGGCACGTGGAGTTCAAAGCCTACAATGGCCTCGGTAGGAAAATCTGTAGTGGGCTATACATGTTGGACCTTCTCTGGCGGGCCGGTGAGATGCCGGTCACTAATTGTCAAGAAAAAAATGTTTTCAGTTTAGACAAAAAACAACAAAATATTTTCAGATATCACCGATAATTGTGATGTAATAATTAAAAAATTTTATTCCTATTATGAAATCATGAATTTGAATTTTCATCAAAGTATTTGATGAAATTAAATTTATATCTAATCCTATACAAATGTTAGAAAAATTGATTATCTTTATTAGATACCATAAAATTTATTCCTTTATATATTTAGTGTAAAAGTGCAGTTTATTGTATAGTATGACTGACATAATCCTGCTTGACATTGTAGAGTTTTATCTTTACATTTTCATTTCTTTCACCAAAAAAGAAAAAAATTGTTTTGACATTGCATAATAATGTTCCCCAATAATTTGGAAAATTTTAAGCTCATTCTATCCGGCTTCAGAACTTCACCATCGGAGAAAGGCATTCATAAATAATTCCACCATTTTTTTTATTGAGAAAAGCTACATAATCATGCATTATAAGTATAAAATTAATACGTAAAAATCTGACTTATCAAATTCTAAAAAATATATTAAATTTCTTTTTAAAATAAAATAATAAATTAATTATTTATTTTTAATGTATCACAAATTATATTATTGTAGTGATGTTTTTTTTTAATTTTGTATCCTTTCTTTCATTGGCAAACTTCCCCGTTGGAATGACCGGCCCCTTGCCCCACCGCGCGGTAACCCCCAAAAAACGGCGGAAGAACCAACCCCTTAATTTTCAAAATTTTTTAATGAGAACGCCAAAACTAGCCACATACATTCAGTTGACTTTTTATCAGTGTTACCAGACTTGGTTCGGTGCTAAAGGTTAGACCAAAAATTCAGTTATATGAACATTAGATCAGAATGAGTTATACAATCAAATCAGAAAATATATGATTCAGTTAAATCTTAATCAAACTAGGCTAAATTCGGCTATATTCGGTGATTTGGTAAAACTAAAATTTTGTTTGAATTTTGATTAATTTAAAAAATTACATTTTTTTTAGTTCAAAAATATTGAATTTTTTGGATTTACTTTTTGACACTTATATCATAATAATTTGCTACTCATTTAAATTATTAATGAATTAATATCTGTTTGTTATCACAAATTTGTCATTTGATTTTTTATACTCTTTAATCATTAAAATTTGGATATTGATTTTAAATTTTCACAAAATATAGATTGTTTGAGTAAAAATAAATATATTAAATTAATATCAATTAAATAGAAAATATAGATTAAAATTTAAAATAAAATTAAAAACGAGTATTTCAAATATTATTAAATAAATAAATATAAATATATTAGATTGTAAGAATAATATCTTATTTAAATTTTTTATATTTTACAATTAAATTTTTTTATTTATTATAATTCATGTATTGTGAATATTTTATTAAATTAATTTATTATTATTATAATTATTATATTTTTAATTATTTACATAATTTAATTAGTGACCTGATAATTGAACTAATAATTCTATGATCTGTTTTCTTTGATTGAGTCATTGATCAGATCAGATTTGATAAGTATACTTTTAACCATGCGGCCTTGCGTCACATCAAAGCAAACGCATTGCAGTTAACGTATCCGGTCCCACAGTACCAGCCACATCAACGACCCAAATTGTCCCAAAATTTTATGTAAAAAATATTTGGTGAGCATATTTTTTCATTGGGTGGCGATATTTACACGCCCATTTTGACTGCTTACACGAAAATGGAGTACAGCACATCACAAGAAGACAAAAAATTTACACCTTTCAATTTCTCTTTTCTTTTTTCAATTTTACATCTCTCACTTTTTCACTTTACTCTTTCTCCACTTCACTTCACTCTTTATTCTTTACTCTTTGCCTCTTTCTCCTGCACTCTTTGTCCTTTCTCTCCAGAATCCTAAAGCCATCGTCTTTGAAAATTTTAAGCTTCCAACCAAACGTCATTGAATTAGTCAATTAAATAGTTAGTTCATCGCCTCAAACTATTCAACCTCCCAACTTTCTTTTCTTTTTCATTTATATTTGGTGTTCCTTTGTTAAAAAAAATCTATAATTTAGTTTTATCTGATTGAATACAGCAACTGGAGTTGAAACTAGATTAGAAGCTCATTAATGTGAGAGCAGCAAAAAATTATAGTATGGAGAAGTAAAAAGTCTATGACTTTCGTTATCTTGGCCAATATCATTCGGTAAAAAAAAAATTATAACGTATGTACCAATAAATTATGTTAGAATTTTTATTCAAAAAAATTAAAATTTATTATTTTTCCTTTTAGGTGGAAACTATCATTTTCTTATTACCTTCAATATGAATGAACTGAATGCCAACAAAGTAGATGACTTGAAGAATGTAAACTTGCAAATATTGAATGTAGAAGACCAAGATAATGCAGTTTCAATGAATCAAGTGTTAGAGCTTGCACAAATGCAATTCTAAAATTAAGAAAGTTTGTTTGAATCGATATGTAACCTCGCCTTACTGTAAGAGTATACAATATCTATCAAAAACTCAAAATTTAATAGATATGTGACAATTGGGTGTGATAGAAGAGCTACTTACCAATGTCAAGTTTTTGAACAAGATCCTTTAACACTTGAGATTATGGAGAATGTACGAAAGTGTGGTGTATGTAAAGGTTATAGACATAATAGTCGAATGTTCCAATATATTGATCATGATGTTGAAATAAATCCTTCTTACATGACCTCTACCTCAACTTGGAGAAATGATCACTTGGATTTAGTGGATCTGAATGTTTCATTTGATTTTAATTAAGGTACTATTTTTTAATAGAAATTTTTAGTA
The DNA here is from genome assembly GCA_037832335.1 of Carallia pectinifolia. Lineage (NCBI taxonomy): Eukaryota > Viridiplantae > Streptophyta > Magnoliopsida > Malpighiales > Rhizophoraceae > Carallia > Carallia pectinifolia. The sequence continues at coordinate 22,366,207 of CM075448.1, read as the reverse complement.
GTCTTTCTTTGATGTAACTTTTCAATATATACTCATTTTCTTGTTATTATATTGTGTAACTAATTAATTTCACCAAATCTATTGATTCATGTAGAATATTTTCAGTAATTGGACAATGATCATTGATATGGAGCAGCAAATTGTTTTTTGTCTTGGTAAATATATATAAAAAAATGTTGTTGGTTAAGTAGCTGTTAGAAGTCTACTTTTAGTAAATTTTTTTGTTGAAAAACTTAAATATTTATATGCAGGCTAGAGAGTAGGAAACGAACAAAATTACAAATTGAACTCCACCTTTTGACATGGATTAGTTGTTTTATGTTTTAGATAGTAGTCCTTGTATTAAATATGTAAAAAATATTATTTTATAATATATTTATATGCATGTAAGAGAATGGATGATGAACAAAGTTAGAAATTGAGCTTTTTTATTAATCTGGGTGCTCCGTGCTTTGAAGAGAAAATGATAAGAGATGATAAATTGGAAAGAGAGAGAAATTTAAAAGTGCAAATTTTCTGTCTTCTTAAGATGAGCTGTACTCCATTTGCGTGTGAGAAGTTAAAATGGGCTGTGTAAATACTGCCACCCTTTTTTCATTTTACTAATAATATATAAATAATTAAATAATTTTTAATAATAATAATAATAATAACGCCAATAACAACACGTATCAAAAAAAATTATTTTTTACCTAAAAATTTTAATTTATAATACTGTATAATATATTTATAAATCTTTTTTTTGAGCAATTAATATATTTATAGATCTTAATTTATATATTTTTATTAATAATGTATAATCATCTAATATATATATATATATATATATGAGTAATTTTACGGGATCGGATAAAATATTCTAGGTTTTGTCTAAAGATAAACTGTGTCTGTTATTTTTTAAACTGTAATTGATATTTTTAAAATGTAAAAATAACAAGTGTTACAAAAATATTAATTTTCGTTTCAAAAATAATAATCATAATTTTATTTAAGACAAAAATCGATACATAAAATACCAGTGCATATACATTTTTCATACATATATATATATACGCAAAACCCACAGGTAAGGTGAGTAAGGGATATATATATATATATATATACGCAAAACCCACAGGTAAGGTGAGTAAGGGCGATAAGCGAGGATTGCATATGCATTTTGCAGAGTGAAAGCGAAATGGCAGGCAACAACAACACGACCAATCCAGCTCTGGAACCGGATCTAGACAAGCCGGATGACCCAAGTCACGAGTTCGCTCAATTCGGAGCGGGTTGCTTCTGGGGAGTGGAGCTGGCGTTTCAGCGTCTGGTCGGAGTGGTGAAGACAGAGGTCGGGTATTCCCAGGGCCATGTCCCGGATCCCAATTACGAACTCGTATGCACCAAGACTACTAACCACGTCGAGGTCGTTCGGGTCCAGTACGACCCGGAAGTCTGCCCTTACACCAATCTCCTCTCCCTTTTCTGGTCTCGCCACGATCCCACCACCCTCAATCGTCAGGTACCCACACTTTTCACCTTTTTCACTGATTGGACTCGAATTCAAGATATTCTGGAGTTGTTCACTTGTTTTAGTTAATTTGTTCCGACCGAGATTCGAATCAGAAATAACTCTAGTATTAATTCAACTATACCACACTTTTACTTTCGAAAATGCTTAGTGAATGTGTATAAATGAAAACGTGGTGTATGCGAAAATTTACATCGTTGAATGAGAAAAAATATGTGAAATTTAAAAATAAATAAATAAATAAATAAATTGTTAGATATTGTTAAATTAATTAGAATTTTTCGTATATCTCACTAAACGTGTTTGACTCAAACTCTTTTACTTTTTGGGGTCTTATATTTGGGGTATTTCTTGATGATGAGGATGACTTGGGTTATTTTGGTTTTGGTTTTGTCAGGGTGGGGATGTGGGTACTCAGTATAGATCAGGCATATACTATTACAATGAGACCCAGGCTCAGCTAGCTCGGGAGTCAAAGGAAGCAAAGCAATCGGAGTTTAAGGATAAGGAGATAGTGACAGAAATTCTTCCTGCCAAGAGGTTTTACAGGGCGGAGGAATACCATCAGCAGTACCTGGAAAAAGGCGGCGGCCGAGGAGTCAAGCAGTCCGCTGAAAAGGGTTGCAATGACCCCATCAGATGCTACGGTTGACTTTGATTTGAAGTTGAACAAGTATGTTATCCTTGCTGAAACAGTGTTACCTAAGCTATGAGTCCCACCAATGTTTGAATTTGGCTTGCTTTGCTTAGTTCTTGATCATAACATTATTCGAAGTCGACAATCGATGTTTGTAATAAATAATAATGTCAATAAGTTGTGACAAAACTTCTTGTTTTATATTTTCTTTCCCTCTTTGCTTCCCCTGTTTGATTGAATGATCCTATTTGACATTTCTGTGGGTTAAGAGTAATGATATGTATTACAAAACTTGTATCGTGAAATATTTTAACTCTTGTTATTATGGAGAGAATCAATCAACTTTTTTAAGATGGTTACACCAAAAAAAGAAAGGTAAGTCATATTCTTAACATTGATAATATTCCATGATATAGTTTTCAAAATGTTTATCATTATTCATGAGTTAATGGAGCGGCCCTGGGCTGATAATGGCTTGCTTGCAAGAAGATAGGAAAGAGGAAAAACAGCGATCAAAGCATGTCTGAAAAGATTTATTCATTTTCAATTAGGAGAGTGATGCTCAGGAAATGCATCTTTATCATTAGATTTGTAATTAACTTGAACATTATTTGTTAACGAGATCAGGAGGAAATTTAACAACGAAAGCGTCAACAGTATTACATGTAGAAGAACATTGGGAAATAGGTAACAGCTGAAGCTGCAAGGTAATCCAGAATCAATGGTCTTGTGAGGTTTAGTTAGAGTTCATCCTTTGGAGAAGAGTTGGGTCCTGCTGGATTGGTCGAGGAGTTCTTGACAGGGTATGAAGCCTCCATAGCTATACCACACAGCCCCTCTTTGTCCGAGATGCCGCGCTTCATCCTTATGTAACCCTTCTCTCCCCATTCAGGACCCCAGGAGTTCTTTACGGTCCAGTATTTGGTTCCATCCACAGTTGTTCCGTAACCCACGACTGCCACTCCATGATCTAACTCTGTTCCACAGGTTCCGGTGAAGACGCCCTAGGCAAATGTTCAATCAAATTAAGTGAGATCCTATGTGATTATTTTCGCAACAATTTCCCTTGAATCACTCAACATCGTTCATTAATAGAAATGATTGTTCTTTCATTAAACTGGATTCTGTGTTTCAGTACTACACTTAATTTGTAGACTGCACGATGACAGTTGCAGATAGCTCCATTTTTGGCAAGCTGTGCCTTGGCGAGTAGGAATGGCAGCTTACCTCTGAGTAGAACTGGAAATCTGAACCTCCAGCATCTATGGCCACAGAAACAGGTTGGTTTGCCACTGCTTTAAGTAATGCATCCTCGTCGTTGGCAGGAACATTCTCATGGCCATCGATAGACACCGCAGGAACATGCAGCTGATGAAAAAAAAAAGTAAAAGGAGCAAATGTCTACTCTTTCTGTGTGCTGATTAAAATTAAGCATTGAAGTATCAAGGAGGAATGTGATACGAACCTTTGCAACATTGCAAGTCCCATCTTCAGCGTCGTATGGATAATTAGCCTCTGTTGTGACGCCTCCCTTTTGCTTTATGAATTCGAATGCATAGTCCATCAGGCCTCCGTTGCATCCTTGATTATCTGAGGTGTCACAATCCACCAGCTCTTGCTCGGACAAAGACACCAGCTTTCCTGTCTTAATCTGATTAATGCCTTCTACCGCTACAATGGTTGAAAATGCCCAGCAGCTACCTTTACCACATTAGGAACGACATTAATCAAACAGCAAGCCGCCAAAGCAAGCCAATCAAACAACTACTACTATCTGTGCTCTTGCTGCAGAGTTATGGTCCAATTACTGGAAGCAACTGGATTATAGAAAGAAAAATTGGTGTTCCATGAAATATATATATGGAGTGAAAAATAAAGCTTACCACAGTGGCCTTGGTCCTTAACGGCAGTGACAGCACCTTTCTTCCTCCAATCAATGCTTGGTGGGACGCTATCGACATCCTCGTACATGAAGCTTCCAGTACCCCGTGGCGCGCTGCGGAACATGCTGTTATGTTTAACTTTTGAGCCTGCATAAGCGTTCCTGAATTCATGGTTAGTCATGTCTGCAAACTTGTTCAACTTCAATTTATAGGGCCTGTTCATCTTGTTAGTGTTGTGAACATGCATGACATTCGCCTTGAAAACATTGAAACGCTTGTGCTTCTCATCAAGACTCGTAGAGACAGTGTGATGGCTCCTCCACCTCTCGTACAAATCCCACAAGCTATCCTCTGATGCCAATTCCTTTTCGTGGAAATCGAAGCTCGTAGCTATTCCCAGAACCAAACACAGGCAGAGAACAAGAAGCAAAGACTTCTTGATTTCCATTTTCAAAAAGCAACACACTAAATTCAATATTGGATATAACCTGGGGACCCTGTAGTGCTTTATATAAGGAAAAATGAAACTGAAAAAACTATAACAAAGACAGAATAATAAATGAAGAAGTTACAGGTTTCTTATGGTCATCAACAATGTGTAATAATGAAGAAAGATATACAAAACATGGGAGAGAGCAATGGAGGAGATACTGTATGGGTTAAGTTACCCATACAAGAAAGTCCTTGTTATACAAGCTACGAGGCCATGTTACACATGCAGTCAGCAAATGGGTAGGGTTTGCTTCTTTGCAAAACAAATTAAGGTCATGCATCAGGCAAACAATGGCTCTATTTCAGCCTGTTTGGTGCAAAAATAATGGAGGAAAACTTGTGGGGCAACTGGGCATTGGGCAATTTTTTGTTTTTTGTTTATCTTCAAATTACTGTGGATGGGCTTTACATGATAAACACGCTAACTGATGGAAAAAGGATGGGAGAAAAAGTGTGTGATGGCAATGGTTACGTCTATGTGTAGGGGCTTTGAGTTTGATCCATATGCCCACAATATGTTCGCAAGTGGCATATAGAGCTATCGTAACTGATTTTGGCTTTAAGTTAATTAAATAACGTCTGAATATATTTTTAAAAATTTTAATTTTTTTTTTTGGTAAGGTGAGAGGAGAATATGATGAAACTGAATAAGCCTTCGAGAAAAAGATGAAAACTTGTGACCCTTGGATTGGCTTTGCAAAATGAAAATAAAAGAAATAAACAAGACATTCAAGTACAAGAAATTCTCACATTTATAAAATTTAAAAAATAGTAGTCTTATTATTATTTTAGGAAAGAGCCTGTTTCCAAAAGATAATTAAGTGTTATTGAATAATTAATGATGTAAATGTTTCCTATTAGAAATCAATTCATCTTCCAGATCCACCATAAGTTCCGTTTCTATTGTTGATGCCATAGCCCTTTTTTCAAGGAAAATTAAAAAAGCAAATTGTTTCCAAATTTATAACTCCTAGTCACAATAGAAAAAACTTATTGATATGGCAAGAAGTTAAAAGCTAGAGAATTATAAAGTTAAAATTCGTCCCGAATATAACAAACAATTAAGTTTAAATAATATTTATATTTTATGTAACAAAAATTTAACATTTGAATTTTTTATTATGTAAAATTTAAATATTATTACTTAAAGTTGACTGTTTGTTACATTTGAAATAAATTTTAACTCTGAAACAGAACTTAAGGCTCAACATTAAAGTTTTTGGATTCGTTGATCAATTACATTTTGTCACTAATCATCATTAATAGTAAAAGAACATATAATTGATCAAGTCCTCGAAATCTTTGTAAACAAGTTATCTATTCTATTTCTTTCGAGTCTTTTTTTGCTTTCATATCTCATTAGCTCAAAGTCCGGGCTATTTGACTTGAGGTCTAGCTGTTACTTGTTGGACTAGCATAGCGTGACGTACTGGAGACTTGATCAATTCCAGGATTTAATTACTAAAAACGACGGTGACAGCCAAGCTAATATTGTTATGAACTGATTTTCAAATCCTTTCTTCAAGTTTCCAGTTAACTATATCTGTTTATTTATTAGTCGCAGGACCACCAATTACCCGGAAATTGTTCGCTTGACTTAATATCAATCGATCTAAAAGCAGTTTAATATACAAACTAGGCAAAATCATGACAGATATCAAAGTGATCACAGCTGTTTCATTGTCATCTATCAGCATCGTGCCATGTGCTTAGCCAACCCCGTAAATTGTGAAAGAAGTTTAACCTCTTAGCAGGAAGCAAATTGTTAAAGCATCGTTTTATTGTTCATTATTCTGGGTCACCCTCAGAATTACGGTTGCCTTGTCGAAATAATGGGAAGCTCTGTTATAGGACTTCTGACGGATAAGATTCAAATTTGGCTTTTGAGGAAAAGGCACTTATATTATCAATTTAAGAATCTTAACCCAGATCTTTTTTTGGCACATTAATTTTGAGAGCACATTTCAATAAGCACTGATCAGGGACCACAAATTTTTACTGTGAAAAATATCGAGTTTTGTGTGTACAGCAATAGCTAATATCTTCTCAACACCGAGGGAGACATTCCTAGGCATGTACATTGTCTCCTCTATGAATCATCAATCAGCTGTAATCCATGCAGATGCAGAAAAGTGCATGCCAGGTGAGTTCAGTTCCAGGTATTCGACAATGGTTGACGGCTTTCTGCAAATCTTTTGTGAATGCAAATCCTAAAATTGGGCAGAGAGACGGAAACACACAGCATGTTAACAGTGTATCGTATATACGTGTGTATAGAAGCAAACAGTCATGCCCATGTATAAACAATTCCATTCTTGTCTGCAGAGGCTAGTGGTTTGCCAAGCCCACTCCACGAACAACATAGGACAGAGGCAGTGTGTTCTTTCAGAGTACTAACAATATCAGCTTTGTGTATTGACCAAATATAAACACATCCATCTGCTGAGCCAGCTGCAACATAGTTGTCATCAGGACTGATACAAGAACGGCTCCAGTTAGTTGCCACTCTGTTTCCAGTTGCTCTCAACGTGCCACAGACTTCCAGAGACCGCATATCAAATAAGTTGTGCAAGTTATCTCTCCCACTTGTCAATATAACATTTCCATTTCGAGACAGAGATATAGATGTTATGGCATTTGAATGCGCAGCAACTTCGCTAAGTAGCTTTCCAGTCTGAATATCCCATAACCGAAGATTCCCATCAGCGTGCCCTGAACAAATTGTCTGCCCATCAATGCTGAAGCAAATAGCATTGCAGTTGCTGGGGAACATAATTGTGCTGGTGCAGTAACCCTTCTGCAAATCCCAAAGCTTTATAGTTCGATCATAAGCAGCGCTGACAACATAACGACTTGATATCTTGCTGACATCAACGGCACACACTTTATTGACGTGGCCCGTAAGAGTGTGGCGAATACGACCTGAGCTGACATCCCACACATACAAATTGTCCGAGCTGGTAGCTGCAATGACAGATTTATTGTCATGGGTAATAGAAAGATCAAGAACAGAGCCAAGGCAACCGTAAAGAGTATGACTTAGTGACCCAGTATTTGTATCCCACATCTTGATTAACTTGTCGTGTCCACCACTTATCAATTTTCCAGAATGATACTCAAACAATATCGAAGCACAACCACCCTCATGAGCAGTGATCCTGTGCATGCAATTGGAGGGAACCGTTGATTCCGCAAAGAACTCAGCGCCTTCCTCACTTTGCCGGACGACACCATCTACTTGCTGTTGAGCAAGTTTCCCTAAACCAATAGCCTTAAGCTGACTGATTGTCTCTTCATATAGTGCATTAGCCTAAGTTAATAACAGAAATGCCCAGTTATCCACAAATATACTGAAAGGACAAAGAAACAACAGAGCTGGGCATGTACTCTATTAAAAGCATGAGAAATAATGTAAAAGCAGCCCTCAACAACTCCATTGTCATGCAACTTGAATGCAGGTATCCTATTTGTTTCACTATCAGAATATCTAAAAAGGCTAGATAATATCACAAGATTCAACTAACAAAAGATTATGGCATTGAACAACGAAGTTGCCTAAACAACGAGCCCTCTCTCCGTCTAGCTGTGCCCGGGGTCAAATTGTTTCCTTCCTTTTGCTATTTTACATCCAAGTAAGAAGCCAAAACTAAGTGCCAACTACTCTGACAGTCTCTCTGCTAGATGAAAGCCCAAAAAAAAAAGCAAATTATATGAAAATAAATTTGCAAAACTAGGGAACTTATGAAAGTAATGACATTGTGACATTAGACTTATTTTTGTGTGACCAAAGAGAGATCAGCATGTGTTTTAACACCAAGTTTGTTGCTATATGTAAAACATAATAAGTAAAACATTGAACCAACCCTTGATTCTTGCCAAATCATAAATTTTTGTAGCCAATTTGGATATGAATCCAAGTCAATTGGCTATGAATCCAAGTCTCATTAGAATAACAGCAGTGATATATAGTACCTCATTAAGCTTTTCTGCATCCTGCATCTTTTGAAGCATCCAGCGATCAACTAACATCTTGTTTTCAGCCTCTGCATTCTTAGCTTTGGTATTCATCTCTTCCAATTGCATTTTAAGTGCCTTGTTCTCGCTCAAAACCAATTCTAGAGCTTTAATCTTGTCTTCTAAATCTGCCTTTAATTGAGAGTGCTCATCCCTGTGGCACAAAACCAAGTTTCAATAGTTTGCAACATTTACATTTATAACACCTTCTTGTTGACTAAACATAGCAACTAAAACACAACCTTATTTGAGTCAGATCCTTTTGTAGATCAGTGATTGCTGCTTCTTTCTCTTCCAACAAAGCTTTTGAGGCCCTGGACTCAGCTACCTCCACCACAAGTTGCTCTGACAACCGAGATTGAGCTTTGTAGCATTGCTGGAGTTCCACTTCCAAAATATCAGCTTTCTCTTTCCATTCCGAACCCTACAAAATATAAGCAACTAATAGGTAGGATATAAAGTAGGTTGCCGTGACAGAGAGAGTGAGAATACAAAAACTTAGGAACCTAGCTATTGTCGATGGTGAAAATGTAATTTGTGATCATTAGTCCAAGCAGAAGCAACTCTCCAGCAACCATGTTTATAAGAAATAGTGAATGACAAGATGAAAAAAGAGGGATTGACAAATAAAAGTAAAATAATGCTACAGTGGAAAAGATTAGGTCTTGGAACAATATCAATCACGCATGTCAACACCAATGATCTTTCTAATATCACAGGGCACAGTTTTGGAGTCTACCAAGTTGTGCCTTGTTCAAAGACATAAGATACACTGGTAATTTAGTTAGCTCACCCATTTAAGTGCCTCCCCTGAAGCACAACTACTCTTCATACAACTTGAGGGACGAAGATCGCACCATATAGGGGGAGGGTCAAACCTTCATTTTTGAATTGAGCAAGAGCTTATCACTCTCACTGATCAAAAAAAGAGCTTATCACTCTCAATAGATGACAAATGGGTGTTCATGGATGCCAATCCTTAAAAGACCATATTCAGGTAAAACGAATCCCTAGAATTCCCATAAACTAACTATGTTAACAGAAATGCAATTATATCATGATCAAAATATTTACTTCCACCAATTTATTATTTTTTTTTTCAGGCACACGAATTCAATGCAATCTATTGCGCGGTAGGGCGAGAGGAGACCTGCGAGATAATGGGTCTAGAAAGAGCAATGTAGGCAGGAGCGTGAGCTCCTTCTTCAAGCAAATGCCGCTTCCGAAGCGCCTTCAACGCATGCTTTATTGCTTCCATCGCAATCTGCTGCTGTGACCTGAATCACGAACCAACAAATTCACTGTATCATCACCCGCTCTGGCTGTTTGGTGACCAAAAAAACGCCAGAAACCCACCCCCCACCAAAAAATTAAAAAAAAAAAAAAAGAAGAAGAAGAAGACAAAGAATGCATAGAAGGACCAAACTTCAATTTCTAGACAAAGAATTCATTAATATTTTCACTCAAAACCAGTTGGGTCAATCCAACTAAGCTACTTTTGCCCGATTTGGACAGCTACTTAGGATTAACAAAACATCAATCTAAGTCTTTACCGTTATTTTCCGTTCTGTATTCTCAGTAATCAAAGAAAACGAACTAAAACATAACAGCAAGATATGAATACGAAAAAGAGACCAAAAAAAAAAAATTATACTGACATGTTAATGGATTTTAATTGACAGTTTGGAACCGTCTTAAAGCTAGGGATTGCGAGGAGAGAAGCAGACTGCCGAGGGAGAATCAGAACTCTGAAGGGTTTTTCTGGAAATCGAATTTCAGGGAATGAAACTTGTTCTCTTTACGTTTTCCTTGGAACAATGGAAACGGACAGGATTTTTTTTTTTTTAACAAATATATTGTAGGTCCTTTAAAAATATATTAATGGAATAAATATAAAGGTTATTGAAGGAAACGAGTCTGAAGTGACATTTTATTGGCCCAATCCACTAAGGGCACCTATTCACACGTCTGGCCCAGTCTAGTTAAATTAATTTGATTTATATCCTCAATATTTTTTTTAACACAAAAAAAAATGCATTAGAGTTATTGGATCTATGGGCTGAAATCAGTTTTTAAACTATTGACATCTTCGTTCAACCTCTTTTATACAGAGAATTCACCACTAAAATACTATTAAATATAAAACGAGCCTCCAAACTCGATTACAATGTTAATGAATTTTAAACTCATACGTTGTACTCATACTAGGTATCCCCAATTATGGGAGAACAACACGTCATATTACTGCTAATCCAAGTTAATGATAAGAGCAACACGTCATATTACTGCTAATCTACCCTCTCTAGAAATATTTACAATTTCAATGTTTGGTCTTGCATACGTCGATGTCGATGACTTGTATATGATTCACCTCTAAAATTCAAACTCTTGAGTTCGACTTTTATTGAAATTAAAAGTTTACAATATAATTTATATATTATTTATTTACAAAAAAAATTATAACAATTAGTGAAATTCATATTTAAGATAAATAAATTAAAAGTCAAATTCTTAATTATTAAACTTATCATCTCTTTTTTTTTTTTTAATCTATTATGATATTTGATGGACCATAAGTTATATAATAAAAGAATTTTTCTCACTTTTATAAATACCAAACTCTCTTTTTTAAAATTAAAATTCAAAACTTACTTAATAAAATTTTAAATTTTAACTACTGAGTATCTTAAAAAAAAAAAAAAAAAAAGTTATTATCTCTCCAACTTAGCTTTCTCCGGCACAAGATACAGTTGGGGTTGACTGGCCTAGCAAGCTAGCCGACTAGAGTTTTCTCTTAGGTCCTACTGGGATTTTTCGTCCGCCATTCTAACCCAAACAAAAGGCTTTCTAGTTTGTCTTTAATGTTTGGGCTTCAAGTGCCAATTACGTAGTTTGTTGGCCCTATAGTATGCTGTACTGGACTGAGTTATCGCAATTAATGATAAGAATGATGAATATAATCAACGTTTATGATAGATTCAATACAAATCGCTATTATAATGAAACCCTTTCCGTACACCTTCATCACAACTAAATTTAATTAACTATGACCGTGGTGATGGCTAAGAAAGATGCGTTCCTTGCTTCTCTTAAAATGTTGTAGTTTCCTTGTTCTGTAACAAGCACATGGACATCTAGAAGCATGAGTTGAGTGAAGTGCCAACAGTTGAGATGAAAAGGCATCTCAAGACGAAGCCATTTTTCCTGAATGGTGCGTTCAGATTTGGAGTATTCAGCCCGCTAAAGTGATATTTGACATTATGAATGAAAAAAAAAACAGAAACTACGAAATCACGAATTCCATTTCTTTTGAGAGAGAAACAAAGAGGTTAAAGAGTTTTTTCGTCAACAATCAAGAATAACAACAAAGTATATTGAACCCTACAAACTCATCAGTCGTGCGGTCCCTATGTAATCATCAATGAGCAATCCACACACCTATGGCAGCATTTAAGTTATTTTTCATATAATTTCTTTCCCTTTCCCACCTTTTTTCTTGACCCCATTTTCATCTTAAAAGAAATTTAGCATGCAAATTTTACCAAGGATTAGCTTCACGTCTCTAACCCGCACGAATTCTATCCAACCAGTCGACACTCTTCCGCGCTCTTTCTAGCTGTTGGTCAATGCCTCTTCTTGATTTCTCTTGGTATTCCACGCTCCTTCGAGACCTCTCCGTCTGGTCAAATGCGACCCTAAACTTTTCTAGCTTATCAATGTTAGTAAACCTGTATTCATGAAGTTTCAGTTTTTCGGGCCTATCAGTGCTCTTTCTTGGCTTCTCTCTGCGATCCGCACTCTTCCTAGGAGCCTCAAAATAATCAGTGCTCCGTCTAGGTGGTTCAATCCCATCTGTGCTTCTCCTTGGAGCATTTCCTTGCGAGGGAGATTTCTCCACTGTCAAAATAAACTTCTTGAGATGCCTAAGGTACTCCGGATACAACTCTAAATTACAGTGATTTCCTCCTTTGAGCCACAAAGGTTCATATTTCTCTTGACAGAGCTCCCAAAGCTGCTTGCCATGCGAACAGTCAACTACTTCATCAGCAGTTCCCTGTGAGAAAGAACGCAAACTGGTATTGTTAACACATGCTGTAAAATTCTTTATGGGCTTCCGAAATGCAAATGTCCGAATAAGAACGTGGCCACAAATCAAGTAGATATCTGCATACGTGGCGAAAGGCTGATTGCCAAGTAAACTACAACAAAAAGGCAAGATGCCAGCCCTGGCAAGTTTTGTGGCAGGACTGAAGGCTTTTGGCATTTTCTGATGTTTCCTGGAGGATATGCCCAGCCAGACTTCATGGTTGGAAGTGATAAAATCTAGGATTAATTTGATTGATAGTTGATTCCACTAGGCTATCCACCACATTACGAGTAAAAGTCCAAATACCTACTTTTAGAGCGTCTCGATTCCTTCTCTAAAAGGCTAAGGAAAGATATTGCACTTTAGAATTATCAAAACTTAACCTTGTATGGCTACATGACACATCGCAAGTATTAGATTAGGGCTTTTGGATACTAGCGCTCTAATTCTAAGCACTTACATGGATCACCAGTACGGGACACTTCACCAAGGGAATTTTGTCAATGTTCTGAAGGACAAGAAGTAAATACCATGTCAGAGCACAGCTCATGAACAAACACTACGTGAATCAGAAAGCATCATATTCCAGGAGTTCAAAAGGCAAAATATTTAACCTTATATATGTCAAACCAGTATGTGCGCTTCACAGGATACATGACCCTCAACCCTGATAGTATAGGACTATGCAGGACAACAGCTCTAAGTCGAGGTAAGCGAGCAGCAAGTTCTAAAGTAGGGCCACTTCCAACAGATTGGCCATAGAGTATGACATTTTCTTGCTTGGTGCCATAGTTTTCTTCAAGACACTTATATGCAGCTTCAATGTCTGCATATGTATTGTTCTCACTAGGCTGCAGAATAGAATACATACGTGCTGAGAAATTATGGGCTGCGCTCATTGCAATCACATGTTAGATGAAAAGGGTTCATATTCCTTACCTTTCCTGTTGATTGTCCGTAGCCAGAGTAGTCGTACCTACATAATTGAGGGTAAAAATGAAAAAAGAAAAAAATTAAAAGAAAATGTGGCTTTAAATGTTTAATATGTGATGTTAGACTGGAAGATAATAGCCACCTACTGCCCTTCCCCCACCCCCAACCCCAACTCCATTTTTTTTATGCAACAAGTTCAACACCAACCCCATGTTAAATGCCAGTCATTTGCTCTTTTTCCTATCCCAAAGATCACATGTCAACTCTGCATAAATTATACCATCTATAAGATTAACTCAAAGGCTCTGGCATATAATAATAATGAAACCCATGGCTAACACAATCTGGACCAATTGAGGCAGAGAAAATAACCCACATACTGGATGAGTCAACAATGAAAAGAGTCCTATACCACATGTTATGTTTTACTTCCCATAGACTCCAAATCTACACATAAACCATGCAAAGGAATTCAAAAACTAAAACTGCACCGATGTTTAAGTAGATGAATTTCTTGGAATGACTGCAGTTCTGTCACCTTAGTGCTGAGTGCTGAAGCAACTTTTTTTTTTTTTTTTGCGAGCACTTAATCCAGACTAGCTTACTACTTGCATAAATCAAACTTCATAATTGTATAAGGAATGGACTTTTGTAGCCATACCTTTCCTCTAAAGAGTGGCAAGTCCTCCCAACCCTAATGGAGAAGAAGAAAGTAAACAGAAAGAAAAAAGAAAGAAAGGGCCCTCGCACACTTTGATGATGAAGAAGTAAGATGGAAAAGATCTACAAAAGGAAGATTTTGTTCTCCTAGTCTTGCCTTCTAGCTAATCTATCAAGAATAACAATTAAATAGAAAACAAACCAACAATTCAGAACTCCGAAACGCTCTACAAGCTTAACTGACGGTAAAATAAAGTTTGATTAAACGAAACAACCACTCAAAATCTACCCAAAATCTCGGTTCTTTTACAAAGGAAACCAAAATTCTCCCAATTTCCCAACTGGGTATTATCCAATTCACAGAAATTTCACCGAAGAAACCCCCAAATACACATATCTACCTTTATTCACAATCAATAGTTACGTTTAGCCAAAAAAAAAAATAACAATTAAAAACTGGGGGAGAAAGAGAAACAGAAGTGAAGTTACCCCAAGAGATTGACACGCAAGTGGATGCTTAATTCGATGAAAAGCTCGTACATTTGGCCAATGTCAGCAGCATTTCCATGAGAATAGAGGAGAGTGGTGGTTGCCATGGGGTACCTAACGAAGACTGCAACAATCTCGGTGCCCCGGCGGGTCGGCAGTTTCAAAACTTCGACGTTTTCCCGGCGAGGGAAGTGGCCTAGAAGCAAAAGGCCAGTGGCGTCGTCTGTAATTATCTTGTAGGACGGAGGGTTCGGTGGGAAAAATGCGAACTTTGCTGCCATTGATGACGTCACCCCTCCCATTCTCTCTCTCTTTCTCTCTCTGTATGTATAGACAAAAAAACAAGCAAATTCTCTCTGTCTCTCTCTCTCTCTCTCTCTCTCTCTCTGTGTCTCAGAGGAAGACAGTTTAATGATTGATGTTAGAAGAAGAAGAAGGAGAAGAAGGAGGCTTCTGTATATTTTTGCTTTCTTTAAAGAGAGGGAGAGCGGCAGAGATGGGTCGGTTTCAGTTCTGATTTGTGAAGTGATAGTGTGGATCGAATTATTATTATTTTATTTTTTTTGTTGACGGTTTGTTTACTTACTGTTCTTTTTTTATTTTTTTTTCTTGAAAAAAAAAATCGTTGTCCACCAAGAGGCAATGATATGATGACAGGCTGTTTCGTGCGCAATGCACATACCCATGCGGCCTTGCCTCATAATTACCCTCCTATGCTGTTGGGGGCGGTAGTTTGTAGAGTAATTCATTTAAATTTTTATTTTAATAATTTTTTAATGTATATGTCAAGTGCCCTCCTTCTAATATTTAGTTTTAAAGATTTTAGTAATATTTGGATGTTAAGTTCGTCAATCATAGAGTATATATCAGAAGAAATAATCAATTACTTACATACTAATTATGTAATTTTCTTTATTGCTGAAAAAAAATTATCATCTTATGGTTTTTTTAGCACGCTCTGTTGTTAATCTTTGGTTTTGTCGTTCACATTGAATCTTCCATTCACCAATAAACGTATTATCAGTTATTACAAATAACTTTTATATACATGCCACCAAGTAATTATTACATTACAAGAAGAGATCTATAAATATATTGGAAGTAATTTGATTTTATTAACTATGCTAAGTATTTTAAGATTTGATTATAAATTTTATAAAATGGTGTCTTCCAATTGTCAAATTATTGAGATCGCAGAGGCTTTCCAGGTTGTCCGTGATGTACCGCGTGTTCTAGTATGCCTTTCCTAACTACTTTGCGATTCTAACATTTTAAGATGTAATTAATCCACTGCAACACGAACCTAACAGTTACAATCTACATCATGTCTTGGGGCCATTGATGTTGTTGACTTTTTTGTGGGCACCAAGAATGATCACCTCCACATCCAGTAAGTATGTGTGGCCGTTCTTTTTTTCCAATAAAATAGAAAATTAAGGATGTTAATACACAGATCTGTCAAAGACTGGTTGTTCTAAATCTTTGCACATAATATAAAATGGACTGGACCGCTGTACTAAATGTGGCTGTGCTTTTGTGATCTGTCTAATCTTTAGTTTTCAAGGTTTTCATGCTTCCCCACCCTGGGGGCTTTGTGCTAGTTTGACCCAACCGCACATTTTGTTTTTATGAACAAGACATTTAATTGTAGTGATATAGTAGTTAAATGTACGTGAAATGTACACTCAACTGTTTTGACGTGAAATGTACACTCAACTGTTTTGTCTGTGTTAGGTGGTCTGTCAATTATGTCAAAAAAAAAAAAAAAAAAAGTGGTACGTGAATGTGCTGCTGGAAAAAATTGGCTTTTGTGGAGTTATTTTATAATGGGTATTAGGTTATATGTCGCAAGATTATTTTGAGATACGTGTTTTGTTATATTTGTATTTAGTTGTTAAGTGTAGTGTGTTTTTTTTGGGTCTATAGTGTATCGTTGTTGGAAATCTTTTTTGGGCATACTTAGATTTTTTTCTTGTAGATATGCTGTTGTGTAATATGTGTTGCCTTGTACAATTTACTTTAATTGGTCTGATAAGTACTATTATCGTAAGATTTTATTTAAATAGGCTTCAAGCTCAATTAATACATAATCTTAGACTATGTTTATTTGTAGGCGTTTAGTGTGATTTAGTCCTGCTCCATACAAGTTGTTTTGATGTGATTGTATTAGATTTATATACGGAATTAGAATAATTTAATCCAATAAATTTCTTTTGCTTAAAAAGAAAAAAGTGGTACGTGAATGTCGTTAAGAACATCATGCTATACGGACTGAGGTGGTCTACGGTGTTTTAATCTAATTAAAGTCATAGGTTCCATTTGTCAAAATTGTATTTGTTGTAGGCTATGATTTCTACCCAAAATGTTGTAGGCTATGTTTTAATCTAGGATCCTTAGAAGCAAACACAATTAACTAGATTCTTTATAGCCTTCTTCTTATGGCTCTCAAAAGCACATAAAAATTATTTAACTACAGCGGAAATTATAAATTTTTTTTGAACAAAAGTGGAGATTATAACAGTGGAAGTAATAATGGACTTCACATGATATCGACTCTCCTTTTAAACGTGGTTGCAAAATTACGAGTTTAAACAGATGCAAGGTGCGCGCATTAGATTGCAAAGTGATAAAAAGGAGAAGAATTAAAAAAGCAAGGAAGGACAAAAAATGGCGTACGTGTACCAAAGATTGACATAGGATGCTTTTAATCCACTTAAACGTGTCTTTTCAGTGTGTAAAATACTTTGCAGAATTAAGTTTTGATACATGTGGGTTTGAAGGCCTTATTAAATTTATAACCATAGTGATCTTACAGAATTAATGACACTTAATTGTCATTATAATGACTAAATATGCATTACAGCTCAAGAAATGGCACATGCGCCTCTCCAGCTGATTGAGATTTTCATTTTTTTATTTTTCTTCTCTGATAGATTCAAAGTCGAAACTCGAAATTTGTGGTGACTTTTTTTTTCTGTTTTTTGGTTATTTTGTGCGGGGACTTTTTCTATAAGCAGCACATTAGGAATACTTCTATAAGTGGGAACGCGGAGAATGGGTGCGAAATTTGAAGAAGCCTAGAGGAGAGAGCATCGCAAAATCTTCTAGGTGACTGTCGACACATTTTCACTATTTCCGAGTTCCCACTTACGCCAAGAATGTGAGGAGCATTGTCGGTGATGTGCAAGACAACATTCTCGAGAAACAGAGGCCGTCCCGGTGTCCTTGCCCTTAATTGGGTTTAGAAGATCAGGTTAAAGTGTAGATATAGAGTTCACAATTTGAGAATCATTAGTTGAGTCATGTTAAAATCTCACTCGAGTTTTCAGTACTCAGATAAAGAGTTCCTTTTATATAAGAAAGTTCAACTACAATGCATAAGTAAAATAATTAATATATTTGTAATGTATTTAAAAAGAGAGAGAGAGAGACCGCCCATGTGTCCCCCACCCTTGACGCCAGCTTCCTCGTTCGAAATACTCAACATTAGCATTGCGCCATTGCCAGTTTGCCACATGGGTTGCCAAATGCCAAACATGCCATCCATTGAACTTACAGACTTCTTTTTGGAAGCTATTGCTCCAAAGAACAATTTTCTTTCGCTTTCAAAATTCCTAAACTCGTTGCTGCCCACACCCCCCATCCCCCTCAAAACCCCACAAAAAGGAAAAAAAAAAAATAGACACGAAGATTCGTTAGAACATACAGAAATAAGAGGTCCTAATACACTTATACAAGCATAAGATCATCACATAAATTTGCTACAAAAAAAAAAAAGGTTCATCATATAATTAAACAAAGGATAATGTTGTGTCATGCCAAAATCGTAGCCTGAAACGTTTCTCAAACATATTTGCAAACCTTTCCTTCTGGGTATGTGTACTCAATTTGGAATAGCAGCCGGGCGCGTGCTCTGCTGGGTTGAAAATCCTCCCGAGCAAAAGTGGACATTGCTCGATCCCCCCGGAAAATTGCAATGACAATTGCACATGACTATTGATGGTAACGCAATGGGTTGGGCTTACTGCCACATGATAATTTCTGGAGAGAAATTGATCCATGGCCCCACCAATAAATAAGTTAGATGCCAAACAAAATCTTCTTTTATTATTATTATTTTTTTCTTGTTCATTAAAATGGGTTAACTGCATAGTACCCCACAGACCTACTAGAGCTATCTATACCAAACTCACGAGAGAGCAAAACTTAGTGTCCAACAAATATTATTAGTACCATTCGTGACCTAGCAAAGCTCGAGCATGTTGAGGAATGGATAAGTACCCCAAACAATTGGATAGATCTCACTTTAAAACATGTAAAGCATTTTATTCGATCTTTTTTTGCATGAAATCAGACTTGACTTTCCCTTAATTGTGCTTTTTTTGAGCTCAAAGACTTGTAAAATCTTTAGCAAAGACGCGTGAACAAATTCACTGTCATAGAGAAAATTCCAGCTTTGGTGACAATCATCAAGATTTGGAAGTGCTAGACGTGATCACGAGCTAATAGGGTAATAGTCATCACTAAAGGCTCAGATGTTGATTAGAGTTTCAACTTTAGCCTTAAAAAGTAGGCTTGGCCCCCGATCACCTTTCAATGCTAGACTCCAATATGGTAATCCAATCAGCTAGACTGATTCAGTATACTTTAAATAAACCCTTGATGTAGATGACCATGATAACCACAAGGTCTTAACTCTTTCAATAATCCAAGTAACAGGATAGCATAAATATGAAGTAGATGACGTTCTCCCTTCTCTGCACCTGATCGGCAAGAGATCTAGCATCTGTCCATGTATTTGATCTAACCAGAATGTTTCATCTCTAATTATGATCTTTTTGCTTCACATGGCTCGTACACAACATGCATACGCATAAAACATGGACGGTCTGGACAAGCTTGGTGAAACCATCAATTGATGACAAATCTTAAGGTTAAATCCTATTGGAATGGGGACTATCTCGTTAAACTGATAAACCTAAGCGCTGGGCATAAAGGAATTAGAGATAGAAATGACATGCTCCAGAAGCACAGGTCTTGTGCTATTTATGCACTTGGCAAACATTAATTAAATTCCAAAACAATTTGTCCTCCAATTATGATGATGAGGAATCCTTTTTAGGCAAACCATGAGTTACTAGCACGAGACCCACTCTGTGGCTTTCCACTTAAACCATGAAATGCACTTACGAAGATTTGAAGCTGACACAGTGCATCTAACCACACAATCTCAAGTTCGCTGTTACCATTAAGCTAACCATGAATTGTCAATCATCCCCAACTTAGAAACACAAGTTTACTCCATCAAATCTGATCCTTAGCCTGCTAAAATAAATGTTTATGCCCAAGGAAGGGAAGGCCTTACGTAGACATGAACTTAAAAGGACTCAGTACAAGAAAGTCTTATCTCATACTTAACGTCAAATGTAAAATTCGAGTAGCAAAACATCTTCTTAAACCATTTCAAACTTAAGCTTGATCTTTTACAATCTTACCCTCATCCTTTCGGCGGGAATGAAACCTCTCACTGGCAAAATAGTGGTCCTTGTTCAAATTGGCATGCCTCTCAACTAAACTGACCACTCTGTCATTCGATTCACTCGTATAGTGTTTAACTCAATCTCGAGCACAAACACATTCATTCCTAACTCACATATCACATTCCTTTAGTCTTATCAGTTGTCCTCAAATTTGTATTTTTCACTCTTTACCAAATAGTGTGGCCTGTCAATGCCATGAAACATGGTCTAGCAGGCTGCAAACCAGATGAGATACAGCAAAACATGTCAACTCAATGTCTGTCATCTCACAAGTAAGGCTCTATGACGGTAAAGCATTTGATCCAATGCATTACATAACATTCCTTGCAAAATACGAGCATCTAAGATCTAAACGAATTAAGGAGACAGTGAACTGCCGTTCAAGCCTAGAATTCTCGGATACTCTGCAAGATCAGCCATGCTAAATGACGCGCATATACGAATGCTGATTAGGTATTACACCTTCGAGCATATATAGATAAACAAGATTACCTAATGTTGACTGTTCTTACAAGGCAAAAGAGCAACTTCGAGTTGGAGTTCATTTTCTTGACAGAATGCAAAAGCTTTTTTATCAGCTACCCAATTCCAAAAGATGATGAAAAAGAATAAATTCCCGTTATCCAATTTCCGTCCATAAACTTTCGGTTGGTAACACCATGCGATCAAATTCTTCATTGAAGGGACAAGAAATTTCTCTCAATTATTGGTATCGATTGCAATGATCAAGTTCCATCTATAACATAACCAGAGTGCATACAAGACTGGTGTCTCAGCTGTAACTCAAAAATTACTAATCCAAGCATATGTGCTCTCAGTATAATCCAAAAACTACGAAGAAAACAACCCAAATAAAAAAAGATGGAAACTTTTACCCAAAAATAGGACGTCTAAGACGCCTTCCGCCGAAGACGCTTCCTGAGCTTCTGGTACTTGTGCTTGTTCATTTTCTTCTTCCTCTTCTTCTTAACACTATCAGCCCACAAAGTGGTCCCCACATCCGCGGCTTCAATATCCTCCTTCACCTGATCAAACCCAGCAGTGGAAATGGGGTTTAAGGAATACCCAAATGGGCAATTTGGATAATAAATCTCAAAGGCTCGGAGTGGGCTCGGTTTATCAGCTATAGTAGGGTTTAGGAGAGGTATTGGGTCGATTATGGAATCTGATTTGGGTGGATTGGATTTGGGGATGAGGACTGGTGGTGGCCGTGGAAGTTGGAGACTTTTGAAGGCTGTGCCGATGATAATTCTTGGAGATGGAGTGGGTTGTTGTGTAGTAGTTCTTTTGATAAGGTTGATGATTGGGTTTGCCATTTTTGAGGTTGATGTTCTGTCTGCGAACCGAAAACAAAAGCAGTTTTTGTAACCGTACTGAAGAGGCTGATTGGCAAATTTTTTAAGATTTGCCGGCTTTGGGGAGGGAAATTCAGAAAAATAAAATAAGGGGAATCGAAATGGGACAACGGCGCGGCTTCAGTGGATGGAATAAGGAAGGGACAGAAGAGCAAATCGCCGTCCTCTCAGTGGATGGAATAACCAAATAAAAGAAGGCTGACAAAACGCCGTCGTTTCTCCTCAAGAGGAAGGGTTCAGAGATTTGCAACTGCCCCCACGCAGGATCGAACTACGGACCTTCAGTTTACAAGACTGACGCTCTACCACTGAGCTATAGGGGCCGGCTGTGTAATTTTAATACTCATTTTATAATTATCTAAGACATCGATGACGATTGCCCCAATAGGATTTCCCAATTACGATTTTATCGTAGGATGGCCCTATGCCCAGGGATTACCCATACCCATCCTGATCGGTATAGAGTTAAAAGTCTTTGACCGAAGCTTGTCAATGGGTATACGATCGCTTATCCTTATCCTCATAACTACTCCGTTTATTTATTTATTTATTCTTTAATTTTCTTATTTAATATTCTTTTCCTCTTTATTAAGGAAAAACTAAGTAGATACGTAATAGTAAATATAAAATTAACACATGAAGATCTTACCTATTAGATTGTGAAAAATGTATTAAATTTGAAAAATAAGAAAATCTATAAACCGTTAGATTAATTATATATTTTTCATATGACGTAAATTATGTGACTGTATAGTAGAACTATTTTATTTGTTATTCTTCTCCTTAACTTGAGTTACTAGCACTACAACAACCAACCTCTACAGTCCCCGGTTAACGTATTTATTGTTAGATCATCATTTTGGACTGAATTTGAGGTAATAGGGTAGATGCTCAGTTGGTGGAAACTGAGAAAGTTGTTAAATATATACAGGATTGGTTTGATTCCGTGCATAATTTGTGATTATATGATCTCAAACGTCACAATACTTATCTAACAGGGAAATTTATCTTAAGGCAACTCAGTAAAAGCTCAGCACTATGCTACTTGGTCAGTCCTGGAATCCAATTAGACTTTCTCAAGCAAGAATTCAAAAGAGACAAAAACAAATGACCTACCATTTGCATTTTATAAGACAATATGGAGAGATCCACTAGCCGCTGCTTAATCCATTTAATAATTAATTGCCAAGGGAAATATCAGTAAAATGACTTGGAAGGTAGATGCAAACATTAAATTCAAAGATTTAATCTTTAGTTATAGGACTACATGATGAGATTCAATATTTCGCTAGCAAATCACTCAAATTTGGAGTTGCAAGGCCAACTCCAAGAATATTGATTCTCCCCCATCAAATAATTTTGACCCTCTCTCAGAAATAGCTGTGGGCTGTATTATTTTTCAAAATTTTTTTAATGATTTTGACCAAAAAAAAAAAATCAATGATATGAATGTTTTGGGGGGAACCGATGCAAGAAAAGAGCTGTCATCACATTCAATTCAGGTTGGAAATTTTGCAAGAAACAGATTCAACGCTAGAACCTTCCGTCTCTGTCAACTACAGTACTACCTAACGAAAACAATCCCTCTTTAACAACATTCAAGCCTCAAGATCACCATCAATACAAAATTTTCTTTTGATAATTTAGCTTGTCCTGCCACTGCCAATGGAGAGGCTAAGTCTCACATTCACACACAATGATAATATAGTAAAGCCATTCAATCAGAGACTCAGAGCAAGCATTTCTATCATTGAATCTAGGAGAATTTATCACCTGCTCAAAGCATGTTCAACAACTCTTGTGTTCATTACATCACAAAATGCTTGTTTCCCAGTTATCAGAAGAAAGATTCACAAAAATTTGAAAGACAAGTGAAATGGTATGAAAAGTAACATCTGCCTTATGAAGACACCATAAAATTTGACTTCTAAAAGATGATGACAAACAATTAACATGAAGCCTCTAGCATAATATTCTAGCTTCAAACTGAAGATCAACACAAGTAGGAATATTCTAGAAATGAAATCTAAAAACAAAAATAAGTCTTAGAAAGGAGAATAAGTCTCTAGAAAAATATCTCGTTTCCACCAATTGCGTATTTCTAGAAGCTTCCACCAAGTACACTGACCATGAAGCTTTCTCACCTCTCTTCACCGACATAACTATCTAGAATGTTCCTGGCCGGCCTATAAATAAGTGTTAGGTGTGTGTTGTATAAGACCAACAAGAGAAAGACACCAACAAGTGAGAAATGAGTGAATGAAGTGTGAGTGGTATAAATGAGAAAGATTGTACTGTGTGTGTCATAAGGAAGGGAAGTGAGTAAAAATATAAATGTATGGTTGTGTGTGAGAAAGGATAAGTGAGTGTTGTTGAAAGGAAATAATAAAAGTAAAATTATTTTGTGTATCACTTATACTATTGTTGTGTGTAAGTGAAATAAATTTTAGTGATTTTGTTGAATTTTACAACGAGTTTTATTCTTCTCAACTCAACACAAACTATCTCAAGTTTGGGAGAAAAATTCCAAACATTTGGGTAAAAAAAATTATCCCTTCAACTAAGAAGTATCATTTTTTGTAACACAATGAGCAGAGAGAAATGAGGTATGAACAAGCAGCTAAAAAACATAGGCATCAGAAATCAGAAACAAACGTATAATATGCAATGTAAGTATTTGTATAGCTGATATATAGTATAGGGAACATTCGACCAAGGGATGCAAGACTTGTGGAGATGCAGTCTTCAAATCAACGAACTCAATGTCGATGAAGAATTTCCCGGTCAATGGAACCTCTATTCCCCAAACAAAATCGTGGTTATTCTTGGTTGGAGGTTACCAAGCTTTTTGTTAAGAACCTTATCTCTCGTAATTGCCAAGTAACAAGAGAAAATAAATAGAAGAAAAGATTCGACTGGATTGAAGACAGACACTTGGTTGGAGAAAATGAACAGTGAGAATGAAATGATACTAATTTAAAGATACCAATCGAAACTCTAGGAACTAGTGCCTCTGGGACAAATGTTCCCGGAGGTCGGCCTTGTTTCGGAATCGCTGGGGGCAGTTTTGATTCTTGCAGGATATCGGGTGGTTTGTGTG
Organism: Carallia pectinifolia; assembly: GCA_037832335.1. Lineage (NCBI taxonomy): Eukaryota > Viridiplantae > Streptophyta > Magnoliopsida > Malpighiales > Rhizophoraceae > Carallia > Carallia pectinifolia. Next base: position 22,341,507 of record CM075448.1, on the reverse strand, counting down.
CATTTTGTAATGACTGGCTAACACGCAATGCAGAAGCGCAACTCTTGTGTCGATAGAGGTGTGGGTGACAAAGGAAGAGAATACTCCCCACCTCCTCCATGCGCTTGGACTTTTTACCCATTATGGCCAAAGATTGGTCCAAGAAACTTCCCAATAGATGAGAAATCGAAAGACTGGTTAAAGAAACTGGCTACGGATGGCAAATCAAGAACCGTGAAAATGGCGGGAAAATGGGTAAGTGATTATTTAACACATGATGGTTCTATTAGTATAATATATATATATATATATATATATCGATTCGCTTCGATTAATTATAGTTTTGTAATATTAAAAACTAAAATTGAATTAAAAATTTTATTTTTTATTTGGTTTGATTAACTAAAAAATCAGTTCAGTTCAATTCAATTTTTTCAATTAATTGAAATTTTTGATTTCCTTTTAAAATGAACACGCGCGCACACACACACACACACACACATATGTATATAGAATTCAACCCAGTCGAATTTCTTTATATAATTTCAATCAATTATTTTTTTACTAATGACATTGTAATCTTTAAAAATCACAAAGTTATCTAATTATTTTAAATTTTTACTATTCGTTATACTTATTACTATATATTATACTTATTTTTACTAATGAATGTTAACATAAATTTTTATACAAAAAACTTTCTTTTCTATAATTTGGACTTTCAATATTTTATTTTTATATTTACTTTCTTTTACTTACTTTTTTTCAATTTCACCATTAGTATCCAATTTTTCTTTTGGCCATTAATAAGCAACACAAATGAATAAACTGATGATATTAGCATATAAGTTAATAACTTAGGCAATTGGTTATGCCTATTACTATCAAGTTTTATACTTCACTACTTTCTTTCTTATAATTGAGACTATTAATATCTTATTATTTATTTGTTGTATTTTTGTTACTTTTTTTAATTTGAAAATTAGTATCTTATTTTTCTTTCACTGTTGGTAATATAGGCTATGAATATTGGTTTGCCTTATAATATACTATAAACTTGGACATAAATCATTACTTAAATTATATGTATTTTTTAAAAGAAATTTATTTTCACTCTTTCTCTAATTTAAGTTTTAATATTAAGTTTTCCTTAATTATTTATCCTTTAATTGTTATTTTATCATAATGAATAAGAATATTGATGATCATTAATTATCAATTAAATCAATATCAAGCCATTAACAACTATTAAATTAAATATCTATCTATATGTAAGTATATAAAACTGAAGTTAAGAGAAAATCTCAATTTTTCTCTCTCTAACATGTGGCCACTTCTCATGAATTTGTAAATTAAAAATAATGTTAAAATATTTTATAATTATAAAAATTCTATTACAATCACAATTAGGATTCTATAAATCAATTAATATAAATGTAATTGTAATCTATTAATTTATGTATTCTTATTTTGAATATAACTAAATTTTATAATTATAAAATTTTCTAAGGAAATAAAATAAAATAATAAAAAAATTATTCTCAAATCCTCCTTTTTAAGAAAAAAATTTTAAAAAAAAATCTCACATTTACCTATCTTTTCTTAAAAAAGAAAAAAAAATCATTCTAAAATTTCCTCAGTAAAAGAAGCACTAGTTCCAAATCTATCTTTTTTTTTCATTCAAAAGGAAAAAAAAATCTTTTTATTTTCTTTAAAAATGTTTACAAAATCCTAAAAGAATAATACTTAATATTAAAATGTCTTTTTATTTTTTTATTTTAATTAATATAAACTAAAAATAAATTTGTCAACTTGTGTATTGCACAAATCTATTACTAGTATAGTTATAAATAAGGAGAAGCTGATAGAAGATTTTTTTTCAGCTTCTTGAATATAATATTGATAATATGATAGTTAGCGGAATAATTCCACATCAGCCTATGTCTTAAACCGTTGGATTAAACGGCGCCGTCGCAGGCCGAGGTAGGGGAAATCATTAGTGGAATCCAAATCAAAATTTCAGATCGTTTTCTTTGTAATTTCAGTAGACAATTTAGCCGGATGACATCTATAGAGTATAGATGGTTCAATCCAAGTGGATTTCATGGAGGGAACATTTCGGGAGACTTTGCATCATTTGGCATATAAGAAAGGCAAATTGTACTTGGATTTGGATTGGCTGGAAAAAGTTTAATATTCAGACTCTTTTATGCTGAGTGTCTCTGGTTGATCTATTGTGTCAAAACCTTTGTGAAGTATAGACTAATAACAATTTGAATGTAGCTTGTTTTCACCTTTCGTAAAATTGTGTCTTGACATTTGTTTCATCCATTAGATTACATTGTCGTTTATTAATAATGAAATGTAAGACATATAATCAAATTTCACACTTTTCATTTTAAAATTAAAACTTGAAATTTTTGAAATAATAACGTAAAATCTAATAAATGAAGTTTTTCTCAAGACACATATAATCAATCTTTTTTTCTCTTTGATTTGTAAGGACTAGGCCTTAAGCCTGAAACTATAAGAATTCAGGTGAATTTATTATTAGATCATATCTTATATTCGATAGCATCTTATCTTATGTATGGTAGGATCATTAGTCTTTATTTTATTTTTTTTAATTTTAAAATAGTACTAAAACTCATATTATAACTTTTGGAGAGAGAGTTTGTAAGAGATAAGATCGAACTCTCAACTTTTTTTTTAATATAATATTAATGAATTAGTTGGTATAGACATTTAGTTTCAAAAATATAAAAAAAATAAATTTATATAGTGTCAGATTATGAGATTATGAGTAAATTTTATTCACTTAAAAATAAAACAAAATTAACAAGCACTTTACTTTCATTAGTTTCTTTTTTATTTTAATTCATTGGAAAGCCCATTGAATTAACCGTAAGTTAAGGTAGTTCGTTTCTTCCGTATATTCAACACTCCAGGGCACATTAATTTATAATTATTTTTTTAATCTGTAGTAGTTATGATAATTCATTATTAGAAAAAAAAACATGTAAGGGAGAAAACTGATAATCAAATCTCAAACCTCTCAATAAAAAACACGTATTTTATACTATTTCATCTAAATTAAATTTTCTATCAGAATATTATTATTATTATTATTTTTATCTAACCATCGGTCTATTTGTTTTTCTTTTGTTTTTTTTTTTGGTCATAATCCATTTGTTTTTCGTATTGTTTCACCTTTCTTGCGGGCTTAGGCGCTCCAGTCCAGAAATCTTGTTGGGTCTAAATTTTTCATAACCTATTCCTTACGGTCTTCCATCCGGATTCCAATTTCGAACTCCATTCGGATTCCAATTTCTATTCGGATTCCAATTTTCATTCGAATTCCAATTTCAAGTGTTCGTTAGCTTTATTAAACAAAAAAATGTAGTGGAGAGTTTTATTCTGACTATATCCCGTTCATTTTTTTCTTTATATGTGTTTGACCATCTTTAAAACTAAAAAAGAAACTTCTACTCTGCCTCTAAAAGCAATTGAGTCTCTATATATAATTTGTAGGATTTTTTATTTTGACTTTATTTTTTAAATAAGTGTAATTTATCTATAATCTTATATCATATAATAAGTATGATTTATTTAAATAAAAAAATTAAAAATAATATTTAAATAATATTAAATTATAAATTAATTTTACTTACTAAAAAATAAGATAAAATTAACAAGTATGAAAAAATTACATTTCTAGAAAAAAAAGCATCTGAATTGCTGCACGAATGCAATTAGGCGGATTCAATGTGCAATCGACTAAATTACATTTGCAACTAATTATAAGAAAAAAATTATTTCTTTTATTTAGTTGCACATGCAATTCAATCGGTTGCACATTGAATCATACTAATTATATATGAATAACAATTTAGACATATTTTCTAACAAGTAATATAACTTGTTATAGGTTAATAGCTCGTTAGCTACCATCCGCAAACTCGCTCAACACCGAATTCAAATATCGTCTCCTCAACTTTCTTCATTCTCCGATTTTTTTTTCTTCCCTCTTTGGCGACTTTGCTGATTCTCATTAACAAGAAACTACATTATTGAGAGGATGGAATCAATCTCAAACTGGGCATGGCTTCCCATAAACGTTTTAGATATAATAATACGGAAAACTTGTTTCCATGTCTGATCGTATTCGATTTAGCTTAGTTTGCAAGCAATGGCGTTCAGCGGTAATCGAAAACTTTGGGCTCCAAAGATTAAACAAGAGGCGGCGGCAACAGATTCCTCTGCTTATGATTCCAACAGACGACAACAGCCCTGAAAGGCGAGGTCTGTAAAGCGTGACCGAAAACAAGGTTTCCCGACAACAACTGTATGTGCCTTACGCTAAAAGATGCTCCGGATGTTCTCATGGTTGGTTGCTTATTGTGGAAGAGTCCATGTCGCCGTCCCTTCTTAACCCCTTCTGTGGTGCGGTCATCCATCTCCCTCCCTTTATAGGGTTTTACGAGAACCCGCTAGTCCAACAAGAACAAGAAGAGGTTTTTGATGATGATGATGATGATAGTGGCAGTGATGATGACGACGACGATGATGATAGTGGCAGTGACAGTGATGATGATGATTGTTCAATGCTTCATTTAGACCATGATAATACACACAAGGTGGCTCTGTCGGAGGATCCTGATCTTTATCCGGACGATTATGTGGTCATGGCTATATATGGAAGCAACAAAAGATTGGCTTTCATTAAACCAGGAGACGAAGATTGTGTGGGGTCAACTCCAAATAAAGAAGAATAAATAATGAAAGAAAGAGAGTGAGTGAGAGACAAAGGAGAGAGAAGATGAAGAAAAAGAGAGGAAAGAGAGAATAAAATAAGAAGAAAAAGGAGGATAAGAAGAAAGAGAAGAGGGCTGGCATTGAGTGTCGTGAGGAAGAGAGAGAAAAAAATAAAAAAAAGGTAAAATCAGAAGAGAGAAGGAGGAGCTCGGGGAAGAAGAAGAAAAAAAAAAAAAGAGTCATTCCAGAAGATCCAACGGTGGATTTTGCTCCGATCGAGCCCATTTTTCAGTATGTTTATCCTGGGAACGTGCTCTACACATCCAACGGTTTAGATCTTCCATTAGTTCCTCCGGATTCTACTGTAGTTCTACTATTTGGTGAGATTGTTCTCGTTTTCTGGTAGCATATCGTCTGTGTGATGATATTGTAGAGAATTGGTGAACCAAGAATGTGTTTCTTGATGAATTTCTAGTACGTATAGGTGAACTCTGGTTGTGTACTGGAAAAGTTGTACTGTGATCCCATTACATAGTGGAAGTTTTGCTGGACTAGCGTCCCGTGGTTTTTCTCTCCATATCGGGGAGTTTTCCACGTAAAAATTTTGGTATCTCGATATTATTATTTTTCTGTTGATTATTGCTGCTTGGTTGGTGATTGTTGGTATTGGTGAAATTAGTATCTGTCTATTTATTAATCCGTAGGGAAAGAGGACAGATCCGGGACCGGAGCCTATTTGGTTGCTGTGTTGATATCTGTTATTATTGTGATCATATCCTTTCCCCAACAGATTGGACATACATAGACCCTGAATTGAGATTCTTTGACGATGTTGTTTACTACCATGGGAAGTTCCTAGCTGTGAGGATTTTGGGAGATGTTTGGTCTTGTGATTTTACCAAATCCCCTCCCAAGATTGAGACATTTGCTAGTCCCGCTAGAAGTTTCGGTGGTTGTTTGAATACCTATGTTGTTGAATCGCCAATGAATCGAGAATTGATTTTGGTTCACAGGTTTTTAGGCGATAATTATGTGACAGATGGTTTTGAAGCAATGAAGCTTGAAGTTAAGTAGGGCCACTCCAATTGGGTTGAGACATTTGATATTGGTGATGCTGCTCTTTTCTTGGGAGACAATCATTCTAGCTCTGCTTTGGCTTCTGACTTTTTACTGGATGTCAGCCAAATTGCATCTACTTCGCAGACAATTTTAATTTCTACTTGACGGGAACACCGTGTGGCTATCATGGTGGTGGAGGGCCTTTTGATAACGGTTTTTACAACTTAACCGATAGATGCTTTGGCAAACATTACGAGATAGGTCCTTCCCAGGAGCATATGCTACCGGCGATTTGGATTGCACCCAAATTTAGACGAAGCAGCCCTTTAACATTGTAGTTATTTCCCACTAGTATATGTTGCTACAACAAGTGTACGTTCTTTTTACTAGATTCCAAGGGACTTGATGAAATCTCCCAGTATATATACTTTTATTGGAATTGTTACGTAGGATGACTTAACGCCATTTAGTTATTAATCAAATCCATGTTTTTAATCAATGATGATGAACTTGATGGTTGTTATTAGTTTAGCCATGCTCATATAACTCATTAATGCGTATATCAAATTTTGGTGCCATAATCCAAATTTCGTGACAACATTAACATTCGGAAAACAGACAAGCCTGGACAATAAGAGTTGAAGGAAGCAGTGGCAATTTAGAAAGTCTATAGTTGAGATTGGAAGCTTGTTATTAGACCAGAGCAGCTGTTGGAGATAGTTTCATAAGAAGGTCGTACCCAGGTGTTGATTCAGAATGTCTAGCCAAATGTGGAATTGGGACTACCTCATCATCATCAACATCATCTTCGGTTGCATTCTCCAATCACTGGAGTCTCTCTAGCAGTATGAATGCTTCCTCCAATATAAGATTTTTGCTTGACATTTAATTAGGTGGAACTGGAGTTTCAACAATCTTTACTTCTTTTGCTCTTTCATATCAAGTGGCCTTATGTTATTTCATTCCACAACCAGAAGGGGGAATATTTGTGTCAGTGAAGCCAAATGTTTTCTTTAGCTTAATTGATATGTTCTGCTGATCATGTCTGAATGCAGCTAATCCAAATGCACTCGAGCAGAGTTGTGAACATCTACCGAATTGTTTTAATCTCAAGCTAAGATTGTATCTTTGATCTTTTACCTCAAAAAAGAACACAAATGAAGGCTGTGCCTATGCTCATATTGCTGGTTAAATGTTGTGATGATTAAATTCAATATTCAGAGGCTGCGCAGAGTGCTGCAATGATTGCTGAAGTGGGGGCGGAACTAAGATAGAAGCAACTCCCCTGAAAAGGATAGTTCCAGAGTTACTTCTGGATTTTTCAAGTATTGATGAGCTTACAGATGTACAAGAATTCGATTTTCCGTTTTTAAGCCTTCTTTCACTTCCTGGATATTAGAAATGGCAATTTTTGGAAAGGAATGCAGTGGAACTTCTTTAATGCGATTTCTGAAACCAATGAGTTCTAATAGACTGTCATTACCAATTTTGCTACAAGCTTAGGGGCAAATATAACTAAGTCACACGCTTCATTATTCTTATACCCAACATTCTCTTTAATAATTAGTTAAAAACAGTGCAGATTTGCTTATTTTAGATGGAAGCCATTCACAATCAACTTTCGATCAGTTGCTGGATGGTGATGGGCTTGATCTGAGATAACATGCACCTGACATCCTTGCTGTTAGGCCTTTGCTTTGGGTCTTCCGCAGTGCAAAAGCAAGCGATTTTCAGAACCAGTAGCATTTGTTCCTCGTATCCATTCCCCATCAGCTTTGGATCAATCGCCTGACTTGGATTTTTCGATGTCATAATATTCCTCATCCACTTAACCAAACTCATTTCACGAGTCCCCTGAAAGAATTCATCAGATGGAAGCTTTCCCATCACCAAAACCCCAAGAAAGACTCCAAAGCTGTATATGTCACACTTGTCTGTGAACTTGAGTGTCTGATGATACTCTGGTGCGATGTATCCAACTGTCCCTGCAACATTGGAAGCTGTAATATGTGTATAAGCATCCGGCATTGCTTTTGCCAATCCAAAATCAGCAATTCTCGCTTCCATGTCATCGTCGAGTAGTATATTTGCTGGCTTGAGATCTCTATGAATAATGCGTGGATTGTGGCTCAAGTGAAGGTATTCAAGCCCCGCTGCTACTCCCAAGGCAATCCGGTGCCTTGCAGACCAGTCCAATTCCCTAGTTCCTTCTGAAACCTGATTTAGCACGTCCTGCAAGCTGCCATTTTTCATGAATTCATAGACAAGAAAATGGCACTCAGACTTGGATACGTGTGCTACGAGAGGAAGAAGGTTTCTATGTCGAATTTGACCCACTGTGTTGATCTCCGATCGAATTTGTCTCATTTTCTTATCCATGTTCTTACTATCTTCGTCTGCCAATTCCACAGCATCCTTTTGGGGCTGAACAATCTTCTTTATAGCAATCAATTTCCCTCCTGGCAACTCAGCTTTATAAACTTCTCCGCAGCCACCGCTTCCGATGATTTCCAACGATGCAAGCCCATCTTCTTTCTCTAAGAAAGCCAAATCTTCTGGATTCTTGATGATCTTTGGACTAAAGATTGCGGGCCCTGAATCTCTCCCACCACCTCTTGCCGCTGCCAAGATTAGTTTGAACATCACGGAGAACACAAACCCGGATAAGGTCCCAGCCAATGATCCGGCAAGAAATCCCATGATCCATCCGCCGGCTTTCCTTTTGCCCTTTTTGCTCTTGTGTCCTGCCACTGATGGACTAGGAGCTTGGTCAGTAGAGGAACTTCCACCCGTAGCTGCTGTCCCAGAAGCAATGGAGGAAGTATTGTTTCCTCCAGTTGTTCCATTCTCAGCCAAAATGTACCGTTTCGGGTACTGAGGACCTGATGGTTCAATTTTTCTTATCTCTGGCACTGGCCCTTCAATGAAACTATTTCCGGAGAAGTCGAAGTATTGGAGATTGCGAAATGAGCGTATAGACTTTGGAACTTTACCAGTGAAGAGATTGTTGGCGAGAGAAAGAGTTTCCAGGTTGGGAAAATGCTGCAAGAAACTCAGATTCCCACGGAACAGATTGAAAGAGAGATCAAGAACCCGAAGCCGAATCAGTGATGATAACTGAGAAGGAACTTCACCTGAAAACTGGTTGTTTCCAAGGTCAAGAACTTCCAGTTTCTTGCAGTTGACTATCTGGGGAGGGAGGTGGTCAACCAGTTGGTTGTTTGGTAGTGAAAGTTCTTTGAGCTCTGTGAGCCGTCCGACGGCCGGAGACAAGAATCCGGCGAGCTGTTGGGATTTGAAGATGAGTCTTGTGATTTTGAGCACATAGCTGTTGTTGCTGGAGATTCTCCTCTCGCAAAACACACCTGGGGTGTTGCAAGGTGTGGCTGAGAGGTTGAGTTGACCGTTGATGCCCAAGTCTTTCTGAATGATTAAGAAGGCCTCGTGGTCTGAATTTTCAAGGTTCAAACTTGCACGTGTGAGGAGGATCGTAGAGAGGAGGCAGAGGAGGTGTATGTGATTGTGGGGGTGGAAAGCCATTCTGGTGGTGGTTTCCGGTGGGGGAATGGGAGGCGATTGATGCTGCTTGGGACTAAGAAGCACACAATGGTGAAAAGCTTGAGATGGTCTTTGCTGGCCTCTAGTTGTTGTTTGTTTTGTTTGAATTTATAGCCAATCTTTGTGGAGCATTTTGGCATTGGATTTGGAGGTCCTGTTCCTTTGATTTGATTTATTTATTTTTTTCATGTCAAAAAGAAGATTTGTTTATTTTTGTACGATACCATCCCAGCTTTTTCTTTAGTCCCTACAATGGCTAAGTTGCCCTTTCTGGCTATCATACAAAATTTCAGTGTTTGGAAAAAGTTTCGTACCAAATTTTTTAGTCACTATGATACAAAAATTCAATATTTCATACGGAAAAAGTTTCGTATCAAATGTTTTAGTTGGATGAAGTGTTTTTTTTACTAAATTTTAGTATTAGGAATGACCCGTTAAAGAGTAAATCTCTCACAATATTTTTTTTTTTTATATATATAAAACTCAAACTTAAAACTTTATTTAAGAGAAACGAAACTCTAATCACTTGGATTAATAGTCATTAGTTAGTCAAATGAAGTATCAAAATATAAGGAATCGTCAATTTTACGTAATCACAATCATACTTTATGTAAAATTAAAATGAAGTGATAAGATATAATTATTTTTATTATTTCACATTTTATCAATATAATTATATAAAATTAAAAATTATTGTCTGATTGAATTATCTGAATCTGAATCTGCGCTCATTTCATAAACAAAAAAAGTGGAAACAAACTGATTAAATACTTCGGTGACAACTAATTAAATGAGGAAAAAAAATTCGAATCACTAGCAAACTGGGAGAATTATCTAACCCTTCCTCTCAAAATTTACAGCAAAAAATACTCTATGCTTCTTCAGTGATTTCCCATTACATCAGTAGATGATATTCGCCAATAAACATAAACATTTGTATCCAAAAAAGATTTTTAAGAAAATGGCAGCATTCAAGTCAAGCTTTCGTTTGTTTTTTTTCTTTTTCTGTGTTCTTTTTTGCTACAAATATTAAGACAAAATGGTTTATGGTGATAACTAATAATTCAATCAGATTGCTGTCTTCGTCAAAGAAAGAATCGGTATATTTTGTATTTAGAGAAAAGTAGTTGGACACAAAAAATAGAAGACAGAGAAAGAGACACGTTATAACAGACGATTTAGTTTTTTCAATAAATAATTTAAATTATGAAATAAAATATAAAAATATTTTTTATCCTTTTTTTTATTATAAAAATTCAAAAATTCGTTAAAAAATAAAAGTGTACATTCCTATATTATTTTTACGCGTCTATTTTTTCGCCCACCTAATCAGATTCTTTGCATTTATAACAATGGAATATTCTAAAAGTATTATTGTAATCTTAAGATCTATCGAACGTAAGAATTTTCTGATCCGGATACTGGACATGCAACTCTCAGTTGAAAGCCACCAGACTTTACCCAATGGGAATCTCCCATTCCATTCCAAATTAATAAAGAAAGAAAATAAATTAAAAAAAATTTAATATCTATATTTTGATAATTATATCTAATATATATATTGTAACAGACTTATTTATTTTTATAATATAACTAATAAAATATAATATATAAAATTAATATATAATTTTTTATCATAAAAATAATAAATATTATTATAAAAATAATTAAATTTATGAAAAAAAATATTTTTATATACATATTATCTATGTATAACTGTCATTGTTCTCAGGAATTACAACATTGTTCCACGCGCTTTGGGTGAGACATGGTTGCTTCGCAGTGGTCTTCACTCCTTAGGCCAGTCAAGTCAACAGCGAATGGAGCGCCTTAGGCCAGTCAAAAAAAAAAAAATGATCAAGAAGTCTACAGTCTACTATCAGCCGTTGGATCAACTTTCATCTTTTTTAGCTTTTGAAGTGGACGCTGGACGTCGATTAAGAGCTCCCACCAGTCTATTGTTAGCTTTGTTGAAAAAAAAAAATGCTCGTCCTATAATAGTCTCACTTTATTAAGACAAATTATGTACACACTAATTGCAATTAAGATTTTTGCGCGAATTTGCTCACGTGAATTTTCTTAAGTGAATTACATTTTACTGTAAGTTGTGTTATTGAAATTAAGTTTTTGAGAACGGTTTGTTGTTTGAATAATTTGAGAAACATTTTTTTTCCATATTCTATTTAAACGTTGGATTACAGTTACTTAGCCAATGAAAATATTTTTTAGACTCAAAAGACATGATCCATTTAAGGTATCCTTTTTATTAAAAAAACGTTTTTGCATAACTAGTAAATAATTAGAAGATATGACTATTTATATTTTGAAAATATACATTGCCGTTGCACTTGGTCGTTATGATTGCATAATAGACTAGGGTTACAATGTTCCTTTGTATAACGTTACAAATACCATTATCAATCCATTTTGGAAGCGAAACAAAGCATAGAAGATAAAATTTGTTGGTTGCTTGTTCAATAAAATAAGTTAGCTCATTTGTTGAAAGAGCAGTTAATAAAAATAGTAATTCCACTAGCAATCTGAAAATGAAAATAATATTGATATATATACACAGTACACACGCATAGCCGGCATGCACATAGCAATAAATTTTTCAATCAATAATTTATTATTTATTGTTAAACCTTAAAAAAAGACTACGAAGAATGATTGTCATCGCACTGTCATAAATAAATCATATTACATGGCTTTACTTAAGAAGTATTGAAATAATCACTTAGACCATTCGAAGACATTTAATATTTTATTTATTTTTTTTAAATTTAATCATTAAACGATTTATATCAATTTAATTTTATTTAAATCTCATTTAAAAAATTTAATATAATATTTACCTTGTAAATTCTGGAGAACGACAAGATCTCAATAATTGGATACCAATTTGGCAAGTGGAGGCTTCAAATCATGGTGGGGATACTCTTGCCGCATTTTTTCTCCACTTCTTTTTTGTGATGACTTGTTCAAATTGTAGAGATTAGCATACTGTCCAATTCATTTTTACTTGCTTTCCTGTTCATGAGACAGCACCATTGTGAGGTTTGATTTCCTTTAAAAAGATCTCCACTAACTGGAAGTTCTAATAATATAGTTACTTAAACCTTTAATTTTAAATTTAAAGTTCAAATATTAGTCACCATTTTTAAGAGTAGTTAGTTGGAAAACTCCTCTGCGTAATTGAATTAAGATTCGAGTTTTAATAATGCAGTCGCGTTAAATAACTACTGAGAGATGTTTGTCACTCACGTGATCCTATTCGGGTCGGTCTAAATTAATCAACGTTTGCATTAAATACCAAAGGATCCTAGACAAAAAAAAAAAAAGTGAATACTCGTGGAAGTTGTGAGTAATCTTGCCTAAGCTAGTTTTGGTGGTCTTACGCGCGATGAGCACGAGACCTGACTTGGTGGGTTCTTTGCAACTGCTGGGGTGACTACCGATGTGGCAGCGGAGACAATGAGCATTCGTTGGAAATTGAAATTGGCTTGGCAACGGAGGCTTCAGGAATGTGATACTAGAAACTGACTCTCTTGAATCTTTACAGTTGATCTCCTCTAATTGTTGGATGATATATAGATCCTATGTGATTATAGGTGGAATTTGCAGCACATCTTCCGAGAGGGAGATTCGTGTGCTGATTTTCTAAGATGGGACCGTTATACCGTTATATATCTTCGGGGATATTCTTTCTTTTAGTTCCTCCGTTGTTATTTAAAAAAAAAAAAAACGAAAAGCAAAAAAGATGGATACAAGAAAAGTTTGTCACCGAAAAAGGAAGGAAACGGAGTTCGTGGAAGTGCGGGAAGGGGCAATGTCCTAATCAAAGTTAATTTCGTTGTCGTTTCCGGCAAAGCATAGCGTATTTGCATGTGTTATTCAATTAGAAACTCACTGAGCATCAAACAGGCCGTGTAACAAACGTTAACGTTGACGTTGATTTTAATCTCTTTTTGGTACACGAAAACTGAAAAGATAAAGGAAAAAAAAAACACACTAGCCAAAGTCTTATAGTTTGTTTGAATTTATAAAAAAATGTGAGAAAAAAATTATAAGAAAATAAAATTATTTAGATTAATAAAAAAATATAAGAAAAAATTGACAAAAAAAAAAGACCGCAGTTTACATAGAATGACCACAATTTTAAGCAGCTTAAATCCTCAATTTATGCTTTGTGCTTTCAACCTCGGGCTAAATAATTAAGTTTGAATAGTCAATAAATTTAGAGACATAGATGTGAGTCTCGTTTTCTATGTTCAATGGCTGACAGCTGTCTTTAATTGAAGGCGAATGAATTTGCTTCTAGTCCAAAAAAAAAAAAAAAAAACCAAAGGAAAAGACTTCAAGACGAGCAAAAAAATAATAGGTGTGAAAACTGATGCATTATAACTAATAATTTTATTTTTATAATAAATAACTTAAATTTTATAATAAAATATAAAAATATTTTTTATCTAATTTTTTATTATAAAAATTAAGCGATTTTTTTGTAATAACAAAATCGCTCATTACAATAGTAGACTATTGCGTTTATTTTTTACGTGCCAAAACAACGTGTTTTTTTTTTTTTTGTTATTACGATGGCTAGCAACATCATAATTGGAGTCTACTCTTGCCGGCGGCCGCACGCATGTATGGAATCCGTTCATCAAAATATTTTGTTGACAACTGAATAAAAAGACAAGTGGACAACTACCTTCATGTTTCGGTCATTAACTACTTACCCATGACCACAAAACTGCAAAAGGAAGCAGCAAAACAAGATTGAAAGAGTTCTTGCCACCATCGACACGCTGATCTTTATATCTCTTAAAGATCTTTGATTACGGTAAATTTCCTTCTTTTGTGTTGGATATATTGTGGTTAAGTAGCTAGTATATATCATTTTTTTTTGTCCAGCAAGTGCTTATTGACGTAAATTATACAATAAGATAATTTTTTTTATTTTTATAACTTTATATCTTTTTTCATATTAGAATATAAAATTTTTAAAATAAAAATAAAAATATTCAATTATAGAGAGGACAGTATACATGTGTATCATACCATCGAAGTGACCTAGTCTAGTCAACAACAGGACATTTACCTTTAGGCCTAAGGAATTTACAAAGAATTATTTCTTTACGGTTTATTTAGCTTCAAGATTCAAATTATGGTCTGCAAAGTGATGAGTCTATACTTACATTGTCGACCAAATGAATTCCCCAGTAGTTGGAATCAATCCTAGTCTGATCGAATACCAAGGAGAGTTTTTCTTGAAAAAAAAAAAACGAAGGAAGGAGAGTTTTTCTTGAAAAAAAAAAAAACGAAGGAAAATTTATTTTATGAATTTTTCTGTGCATAATTATTGACAGAATTATTGTTAGTCAACTTAGCATTGTAGTTTGAGATACAAAAGCCACCGTGACGATTCCCCAGAAGAATACCAAGCACATATACCACCAACAACCTATGGTACACAAAAATTTTGCAATTTTTAATTTATAGTCAATACTTTTTTTTGGTTCTATTTGGGTTTATAAATTATGGTTTGAATTTTTTATGGGGTCCATAATTCTGGTAAACCGAGGTTTTTTTTTTTTTAAATATTTGCGGAAATTAAAACAAGAGTATATTATCACAAGATTTTGAATAGACAAATAGAAATGGATGGGAAGTTGTTGATCTGCACTAACTCAGACGCAGGAAGGTTTTGGGTGCTAATATTCTTATGGTCTTCGCATGGGCTTTGGAAGGTTTCACATTTGTAACGATCCTCCAACTGCAATTTCATTCCTACAAGAGAAATGATGACAGAATTATGTATTCACGTGAAGTTCAAAATGGACAGAACCGTAATGCAGTAAATTGCACTGAGTTTATAAATTTTTAATTTTTCGATTTTTCTATTTTTTTTTTTGACCAATAATAGTGGGAAGGATTAAGAATTATAAAAGAAAAAACAAAAAGAAAGATGGGCCATCCGGCCAAGTCTGGAACAAAAGTGGGCAAAGGATTATTTTTCGATTTATAATTCGATTATTAATAAAATCTTTACAACGGGCCTATGTACTTGTTAATTTTTCTTGCTGTGGGCCTTGAGATGACTCAAAATGGAAGAAGGGTCTCCGAGGTTCGTTAATTTGAATTGAATTTTATTCACAGGGCCCATGTATCCTTTTTCAGTTTTTTTTTTTTACTTGAACGAAAATATGAGAGTCTTGTGACGCTCCTGTTAATCCGGTCAAGTAGCATTGCACTATGATTTGATAAGATGGATATACTGTCCAGATAATTAGAACACAGCAAACTTTTAATTCGACATAAATTTAGTTCCATCAATTGTCTCGACGAACACCTGAACCCAAATCTTTCAAACGAGCAATGATCGAGGCCTATAGCACTAAGCCACAACTTCGGCGGCATAAAGAAGTTTTTAATTTATTTTGTTTTTATTTTTAATATTCTTATTCAAAGTACCTTTTTCAGTTTACGTTTTTTTTTTTTTTTTTTTTTTTTTTTGTCTTAAGGGAGTTGGAGACCAGCTGGTTGGGGATGGGGGTATGGGAATGAGTGGTCTGAAGTTCGAACCCCAGACCTTGTAATTGGAGGGTAAGCCCTCCAACCAATGCAGCTAAGGCTGCTTCCCTCAGTTTACGTTCTTTTTCAGTTTACATTATTGCCTCTTGAACATGGATCCCCTCTACATGGATTTGCTATCTGGGCCGGAAATCTGGGCCTTTCTATTGAGTGAATAAAAAATAAAACAAATAGGCCCAAAAGATGAGACAGAACAGACCCTCTCCATGCCTTTTTCCTCGGTGGCATTTGCGTATGGTTGCCGCAAGGCCCGCAACCGTGCCTCTCTAAAGCGCCTCTTTCTCAGCACCCACCACGACCATCACCACCACCACCACCACCACCGTCGTGACCAGCGGCTGAGCCTTCGCTTTCTAGTTCGATCCTCCACTCTCTCCTCTTTCTACGTTCCGACTAACCTCAATCGCCTTCTCACGGGGAACTGTTTCTGCTTCAGGATGGAGGTGACAGCTCAACCACTCTTTCTTTTCTTTACCTTTCTATAAAATTGTATTACGATCATTTTCTTTTTGCTTTATTTGATCTAATTCTGTTCATGTAGTTGTGATAATTTTCTGAAATGTTTATACTTTTGGCCATCATTACCGTAGATTTGTAAAGGTGGAATCTTTGGCCGACTGCTAAGCAGTGTAAGTGGGAACGGTTTTCTTGAGGGGTGGTTTCTACAATGGAAGTTTTACTACGTTTTCAATTATCACTTATTAGAGAGGGGTTCCCGTTTTTTTAACTCAAAAGGGTTTGTTTAGAATAGGGTGTTCTCTTCTTTTATCTTCAAGAAAAGAAGTAGCGTTGGATCCATCCTTTTTTTGTGGCTTTGCTAAGCATTGGGCGATATTAGTGGTTGTGGATTATTGTGAATGCCCCCTTTTGTGGTAGTTAATATTAACTTTGGTTGAATTTACTATATTGTTGCGCTCGAATAGTCCTGCCCGGGTGAAGTTTCTGTATATCTCGTGTGCTTTGAGTTGTTTGTTGTATAGATTTTCGGGAATTTACGGCAAGTTGGGTTGAACATACTTTGGGTCATTTTTAATGGGGTTAATGGCTTTTTTCCTAATTCTACCCAACTTTGCACGAGCTTGAGGAACTTAGGCTTAGAAACTGAGCCTTCCGTTCGCTCTAATGTAGCGACCACTAAAAGACATCATTCACTCCAAATAATTCAGTTCCTACCCTTTATACTAGATGTCAATGTGATTTTTGTGACTTTGCTTTGAAAAATTTGGTGCTTCTGACAATGTATTTCAGAATGTAGTTTATTTGGTGGTGGTAACAGTTGTTTCAAGAGGGAATTGATCCTTTTTTGTTCTCCAGAAGGGGGCCTGTTTTGCCTTCCAAATAGAGATCTTATTCTGGTTCTCATCCAATTCGCTATTACTCTTGTTGTGGTCCATCCTGTTATATTCAAGATCTCAAAGTTTTTTGTTTTTGCATATTCTGAATTTAAGTTTCTTTATTCACAGAGATTCTGGAGTGGGAGTAATATCAGCAAAAATAAAGAGATGGTGAAGCATTTGGAGAATTACGGAGTTATCAGATCCAAAAAGGTGGCTGAAGTAATGGAAACTATTGATAGAGCTTTGTTTGTTCCAGAAGGAACCCCCGCTTATGTTGACAGTCCTATGGCTATAGGCTACAATGCCACTATTTCTGCTCCTCATATGCATGGAATGTGCCTTGAGCTGTTGGAGGAAAATTTGAAGCCTGGCATGCGTGCATTAGATGTTGGTTCAGGTACTTTCGCTTCTTGTTGTCCCTGTCTATACTGCTTTGAAAACCATTTTCAATGGTGACGTGTTAAAATGAGGAACTTAAATTGATTAAATCATAACTGATCAATTTGGTTGAAAAATAAGGATCATTAATGTCAAATTTGGGTTCTCCATGCTGAAGGCCCTATTGTTGTTATACATGTAGGCATGAATGCTCTTAAGTTGTTTGAATTGCTATTGATTATTTTTCAACAAAAGTTTCTGGGTTTGACAGTTGCAGTTAGTTGCTTAAGCTTTATATCCCGCTGGGTACTACATTGTCACCTACCTGCTTATTTTAACTTTTGGAATGGGCAGGAGAATGTTGGGAAGGCCGTGGTTGGTGGTTGTGGGAAATATGCTTGATATGTTGTAGCTCTTTGGCCTTTTTGTGGATCTTAACAACTTTCTTGTGATTTGGCGTTGACTAGTTAACTTGTGTTATGCTAGATATTCTCTTTATGTGGAGCAAAGATTCCACTTCCTCATGGATTTATCTTGAATTGAGATCTTTTGGCACCACTTGTTTATCAATTTATGTTTTAGCTTCCTTAGATTCTCTTTCTTGGCAGGGACTGGGTATTTGACTGCATGTTTTGCGGTGATGGTTGGACCTGAAGGTCGTGCTGTTGGTGTGGAACATATTCCAGAGCTGGTTACATTTTCAATCAAGAATATCAAGAAAAGCTCAGCGGCTCCACTATTGGAAGGAGGCTCCCTTTCAGTGCATGTTGGCGGTATGTTTGAAAATCTGCCAATAGTTATTTCTTTTCATAAGAGAATTAAATAATTAATGTTGTTCTTTAGCTTGTTAAAAGTGTGGACATGCTAGCTAGCATCCACAATGCGTTAGAACTTTATTTATTTCCAGTATGCATAAGTTGGTAGTTTATCCAGTCAATTTGCTTGTTAAAAGATATTCAAGTGCTCTAAGATGAGTCCCTATGGCTAATTATCAAATCCTAATTAGTTTTTTCTTTACCTCACTGCTGCAGATGGAAGACAAGGGTGGCCTGAGGCTGCACCGTATGATGCCATACATGTTGGGGCCGCAGCACCACAGATCCCTCAGGCACTTATTGACCAGTTAAAGCCTGGTGGCCGGATGGTGATCCCAGTCGGTAACATCTTTCAGGATCTGAAGGTCGTTGACAAGAAGCAGGATGGTTCTGTTGACATCCGGACCGAAACGTCCGTTCGTTATGTTCCGTTAACAAGTCGAGATGCCCAATTACGGGACTATTGATATTATAGTCTCAGTTTGCAAGAAAAATGCATCCACCCCATGCTTATGTTTAGAATTTAAGGAATTGTTGTGCATAATATGTGACTATGCTCACTTGGTTTGTTGTTATCCCTTTCTCTCGTATGATTGTAGTGGATTTGTAAATATCTGAGAATTTTTCAGAAAAGTACGTTTAAATCCTTGCATGTTAGTGCCTCAAGTGAATTGAATTCCTGTTTATTTTTGGGATAACGTCTCTTGTCTCGAGGGGTTTGTTTTGAATTCCAATTTTTTTGTAAATAACTGTGCATGCTTCAGTCCTTGGATCTTGATATTTTTAATAGTTCTTGCGTCCGCATCCGGTATTTTTGTCGTATCTTTAATTGTATGAATTATAGTGCTTTCTGATCAATTGAATCATAGCATCCAAGAAAACAGAGAAAAGGTCCATTTCCATCTGCAAATGACATGGTTTGAGTGAAGCTCAGGTATCATGATTCGTCTAGTCTTTGACATCCGAAAGATGGTCGGACAAGGGTGGTGAACCGATGCCTGTAAACACATCCTGGTATTTCTCCCTACTCAGCTAGCCGTATGGAGACCAACTACTCTGTTCGTCCCAGATGGAAACCCTGCTTAGGATGACAGACCGTGGGCAATAGACAACAATCCCACCATCTAATTGCATGCTATACGAGTTCAGCTCTTTAACCAGTGTATCATAGTTTACGGCGTAAAATGTACCGTCTACCCCAGCAACAAACCTTGGCGAACATTTCATCACAGTTTTAATAACGCTTTCGTCGTAACCATTAAAAAATATTTCCAAAGCCTAGCTATGAAAGGAAATTGGCAACAAAGAGAAAAGAAAAACTCCAAGAAAAAGAAAAACTTAAGAGAAAAAAGTAAACCACCATCAGCAGAATCCGTGTCTCGATCACATCATTCAAAAGGATCGCCTTGGTCTTTCCTCAGCAGCATTTACTCTGATCGCCCTGCCATCCACATTCTGCAAACCCAGCCAGACTTCACATGTTATAAACTAGAACCCAAAGGATGTATACTTTTATGCTCTTGGTAATTACGAGAAGACTAGTAGCAGACATGCGCCTGGATAATTAATGTCTAATAAACATGATGGTTATCCAAATCAATTAAGTTTACACCGGTAACAGTTGACTTCTTCTCACATGTACATGTAAATGCATGCAATCTCAGCATTGCTTTGTTGTTTGAATAGTAGTCAGTCATACAATACCTGTCCATCAAGCGCAGATATGGCATCATTCATCTCAGACTCAGTGGACATGGTTACAAAGCCAAAACCACGTGAACGACCACTATCCCTGTCATAAACAACTCGAGCATTCATCACCTTACCATGTTCACTAAAAATTTGCTCCAGGCGACCATTATCGACATCCCATGGCAAGTTTCCCACATAGATCCTATAACTAGTTTCAAATGCTGGACGGGAGTGTTCCGGTGGCCTTGCTCCTCTGGGAGCAGCCTTATTTACGGTCAGGAGCCTTCCTTCTAAATCCTGTTTAAATACATAGAAATTAGACCAAACCAGATATGATATGACTTACAAGGAGATTCCTCATTCACATAATATACTGATTTTCAGAGAGTGGAATGAAAAGTCAAAAGCACCCACTGTACATAGGTAAGGCTTACATGGAAAATTAATGAACTATGCAGCAGAAAGAAATGAGACAGCAAATTCTCACGCTCAGATAATAACTATTAATGTGTAATCCCCCTGGACTTTCTAGGATAAATTTATCTTTTATTGATGACAAATAATAAGTACATAAGATTCTATGGAACTCTGCAACCCCAAACATAACAAAGTAGTTTTGATATGCAAAATTCATTGTCCACCCTTTTCAGCTAAACACAATATTCTACAAGCATCCTTTTTGGGAAGACTAGCTTAGAAAGACAATCAGTCCACATATATTTGATAACTTCTAACTGATGACTAGCAACAAACTCAAGCCTGAAGCAGTTAACAGGAAATGAGCAGAAAACCATTTTAGTCTCAAGTTGTGGTGAGAAGCGTATCTTCAATCAAGTTCAACAAATCCCGACTCCTAAACAGCCGCTATATTTACTGTAGGGAAGGTGTGAGTCATCCTCTTAGTCAACTTCCATAGGATTTATTTTACGGCTTTCATCACATTTTCTGACCATTTAATACAGCCACATTCATCTGAAACACACTATCACTGCCTTCTCATCCACTTCAGCAGTTGCCCCTTTCAAGCACATTGTCAGGTGTGGCAATTAAACCATATCTCCACCGCTAACATAGTAACTTTCATTGTAAGGAAATCCTACATCAAGAGACATCTGCTCTCTTTTCACTTGTATCACATCACAACTAACTAGGTCTGCAATTGGACAACTTTGAGCTTAGGGTGAAGAAATATCCTATAAAGGTCGTCTAATACTTAATGGAACAAGTAAAGCATGTTTCGCGGTTATATCTTCCTATTTCTATGGCAAACATATCCACAATAAGCAACTATAACTCCCACAATTTGCAGATATAGCCATCTTAATTACATCAATGGAAGTTTGATAAAGCTATCATATCTCTTTGTAAGATAAGAAATACAAAGACATCATTGATGTTTCAGGCAGTAACCATTTATGTTATGGCAAGTTTCATCAAGTTCAAATTACATAGAGCCACAAGATTTCAGCAAAAGAAATAACAGAAACTTACATAGCGGTGAAACATTTCAACAGCTTACTTACATAGCGGTGAAACATTTCAACAGCTTTCTCAGCTTCTTCAACAGTACTCATTGTCACAAACCCAAAGCCACGACTTGTGTCTGTTTCCCTGTTGTAAATAACCTGCAACCCAGAATGTTCATACACAAAGATCAAAACTTTGAACAAAGCCCACAACCATAAAGCTCCCCAAAACCCTCGACAAATAGAAAAATCAGAAAAAGCAACACTTTTTCACCTCAGCAATCTCAACAGTTCCAGCCTTTTCAAACAACATAGCCAGATTCTGGCTATCAACATTGTAAGGCAAATTCCCAACAAAAATCTTGGCATCCTCCGGGGGTGGCGCTGGTTCAAACTCCTCCTCCTCCTCCCAAGGGGCAGCAGCAGCGTCTCCGCTCTCTCCTTCCCGCTCAATTGCCTCCGCGGCATCGTCCTCCCCCTCGGTGGGGCCCCAATCTGATGCTCTCGCCTCATTATCATTATCAGTCTCTTGGTTTTCCCAATTGGGGTCTTCTTCTTCCTCTACTTGTTCGTCTTGCTCTAGTTCTGATTCTGGTATGGTGACAGTGGTGTTATTGTCTTCTTCCTGTTGGGCCCAATCCGAGGTCTGAGCCACTAAGGGGACGATGGATGGGAAATTGGTTTTGAGTTTCAAAGAGATATGATGAGAGTAGGAGGAGATGTGGAACTTGATGGTGGGTCTGGCTGGGATTGAGAGACAGAGGTGGGGCGGCTTCGCAGAGAGAAAAGATGGAAGGGAAAGGATGCACGAGTCCGCCATTGATAGAGGCTTGAAGGTGGGTGTGGGTGTTGCAGACATCTTCTTTTCTGAGAGAGTGATGGGACTTGGGGGAGGGTTTTAGAGAAGGGTTGAGTTGAGGATAAGGAGCAGGCCAGAGGCCCACACAGCGAAGAATGGGGGAATAGTGGTGGTGAGAAGAAGAGGAAAAAAAAACAGAGAGAGAGAGAGAGAGAGAGAAAAATGGGAATTAATGTGAAAAATGGTATTTATTATGTATGTGCAACGGCCAAGAAAACCAAGAAAAATTAGTCCAAAAAAAAAAAAAACAAAAGAAAACCAAGAAAAGGAATCGGTGGATGGTATCAGATTGGCCTCCGACGTCGTTGGGCTTCAGGATAGGTTTTCAGCCGAATTTTTCTTACTACGTTTACATGTATTTTTTTTTGTATAATTATAAAAAAGATATAAAATAAAAAAAATAATATTTTTTTATTACTTTTTATCGTTACAGTTATATAAAAAATGATCGTAATTACACAAAAAAAAAATATGTGTAAGTGCAATAGAAAAATTTTATTTACTCACTAAATTTTTCTTATATATATATATATATATATATCGCTTATGAGGATAGGTTTTCAGTATATGTTCTTGGTGTTTTTTTACGAGGAGGATCCTTTATATTGCTGTTCAAACAAAGAAAAAAAAAATCATTGTATTGCGAATCACATGATAAGTGTAACTTTTTATTAAATTTTAATAAATTATATACTCTTTTTTTGAAGATGAAAAATTAAAATTATAAAAATAAAAATAAAATTTTTTAATTAATAAAATGTACTCAAAAAAATAAGGGTAGCCTTTTTTTTATATATTTTAATTTTTATGTTTCGTCCTCTCCTGTTCATTTTCTTTTTTTTGGTCATGCCTAATCATTTTCTTTTTTTTTTTTGATTTCTCTCCTTATCATTTTCTGGCCAGGCGTTGAGACTTTTCCATATGGGCCGTACGCTGCCTTATATCCAAGAGATTTGGCAGTGGAGCTTGTGGGCTTGGACAGGAAAGGGAACCTGGGCTCTGAGTACATTAGTGATAATTCATCAAATTCATAAATCCATCTTTCTGTGGGCCTGGGGTTTCACCGCTTAGAGCGGCCACCAGCTGGAGGAAGTAGGCCAGTAACCTTTTCAGGTTATGTTTGGGGTTGCTATGGCAGGACATCTAGTGGTCCATGAGTCTGAGTGGTTCCTTACTTATTTTGGGCCTCGGCCCTCAACAAGAAGATTTCCATTTCTGTCGATACCATCAGTGGGTATCGGCCAGCTACTTGTGGCTAGTTTCTGTGGCTCCATAGCCTTGAACGCTGGGCTTGCTCTTTCCGGAAGCTCAGCACCACAAAATTGAGAAATAACAACCAACGTCTGGTGGTTCAAGTAGCGGAGAGTTTGATTCTCTTTAAATAAGATCTCGAGTTTGAATCTTGTGTATGGAGAAAATAGGCGTTGGGAGAGTTTTGCTCCCTTTAATGGGTCCACTTGATGGATTAATCAGAGTCCAATGAGTTTCTGGATACCAGGACTTTCAGACAAAAAAAAAAAAAAAAAAAAGGAGAAATAACATAATACTAGTTTATATTTATTTTTGAGTTTTTTTTTTGGTTTGAGTTTTGAATTTTCAATTTTGGGAGAGATTAACGATAGAGAAAGATTGGAAAAGGCCGCGACAGGGAGCAGCTGAACAGGAGCCATTTGCCAGAGTCAATCAGCGTGCTAATGTGGAGGCAAAGAAAATGTTTTGGCGTGATATAGAAATCGATGGCGTTCAAAAAGGGCTATAGAAGCCATATTTGACCTTCGTGCACAAATACTTCTCAATCGGCCGTCAGGAATCCTCTTTGCCTGACTTTTTGCCTGCAAGGCTACAATAATTAGAAGTGCACAAAAACATCTCGCTCCTTGAAAGTTGGTTGCTTTTATGAATTCGAAGACTTCAAAAAGGGAAATCCACAATTGTCACGTATGAAGCCCCCATTATTGATAAGCACTACTATAGAGTCTCGCTTCAGTAACAAATATATTTTTATCTAATAATATTTAATTATTCTTTTATTTTTTATATTTAATTGTTCATATTACTTTTTGTAATTATTCTCGCTAATGATATCAAGCCCTTGAACTCTCCACCTCAAGTGTGAACAATGCAATGCCATCGAAGCAATACGAGGATGGTACCGTTAATATCACTTTAAAATTCTTTTAAATTTTTTAATTTAAGTTTTTTATTGAAATCCAACCCGATATGTCAATTGCCGCCTGAACTCCGTCCAAGTTCAATGGTTGCAGTCGCACGCCTCGGCGGAAATAAACTTTTCCAGTACGTCGTGAGCCGAAATTTCTAAGATGGATTCAAAATTTCTAAGTTGAAGTCCAATGATAGCAATGGGCTAAGTCAATTGTGGACCAAAATTTCTTAGATCCAAAACCGGCCCAGGGTGACAACATTTTACAATGGTTGCAGTTGCACGACAACATTTTCCATAATTATCAGTCTTGACACGATTATTGACCTGGCTGAGAGATTGAGACATCAAATTATTCGCATCGCTGGCCCAATCAGTGGTTCGCATTAAACAATAAAAATGCATTTATACTTGATAAAATATTTTACCGAACAATAAAATTGTAATCAGTTCGTAAAATTCTTTGTAATGTAACATTTTAGTCAAGATTACCAGAAATTCCCTACGCTAAATACCCCCTTACAGTTATAATCTGTTTACTTATCACCATGAATTTACACATGGTAGTCTTATCAGTTTATTGCAATACTTTTTGATTTTTCTTTTTATTTTTTTTCTAACACTGAATTTTCTATAAACATACATATCAGAAAATGGAAATTAACAACATAAAATTATGAGTCGTTGATAAAATTAAATAAATAAATAAATAAATACTAAGCGTGCATGTCTTCCTAATTATTTAATTTTGTACATAGAAAACGGATGTTCATAGACAAATACTACAAGAAATTTGGTGGGTGCCTGCTGACCATGGAATTTTGCTTCGTTAGATACATTATCAAACAATAAAGAGAGTAATTATTGGTTAACATTTCAAATTTGGGATGCTGCATTCATCATGAATTCGTATTAATAGATTCGTTGTAATTTTATCCCAGCAGACTTACCCAACTTTTGTTTCGTAATCATTCAGTGCCGTTTAATTCAACCTATACGTATGCATGTCTAATTATATTTCATATAAGTAATTATTACATTAGAACAATAATTATCTACTCTTGTTTAATTTGATGCTATTATTAATATTATCCACTTTTTTTTTTCTCTCTCTCTCGCCGTTAGGCTAGTGAATGACAATTATCTTCTCTTTCGTTTTCATACGACATCAAATGTAAAGCTTTATCTTTCTCTCATTTCCCGCATTTTCCGATTTAAGTTTTTTTTTTTTGTACATATATTTTCCGATGAAATGTGGAGTGTGAACACGAAATAAAAAGCAAACAAAAAAAGTCAACCCTTATGTCCCTTTACATAGTCAACAGTCGACGTGTGTTGGGCCCCCTAATCTCATCGATCAATCAACAATTATAGAAAACATAAGCACCACTCGTCATTTTCCCCAAAACTCAATCGCTTTTGTTAACGTTCGTTCGTTTAAGTGATACAAAATTCAATTCTTTTAAATAATTTTTTCAAATTTGAGACTTGTGAATAAAATAGATAAAAGTTGGGAGAGTTTTACCACCTTTGTTAGTCTACATGACTGGATTCAAATTAATTAAAATCTATATAATTTTTAAATGTTGACAATCTTAGATAAAAAAAAAAAAAAAACTTAATTGCTTCTTTTTTCATATTCAACCATTTCACTCCTAGACTTTGTTCCCACTTTTAGAAAGTGATACAAAAACAAAATAATAGAAAAAAAAAAAGAGAAATTTAATAGAGAATAATCACTCGTTAGAAAAAGTATTTGGAAGGAAAATAGGATGAATGCTAACTGTTCTTTGAGACTCACCTAAAAACTTGCCAATTTGATGAGAAAGTGGAAAAAATTGAGTGTTCATTTTTTTTTTTTAATGGGAGAAAAGTACGAAATTGGTCTCCTCTCTAGTCTCTACTAAGGTATGCTCTCTCTTGCTCTCTCTTTACAATTGGCACGTTACGCAATCCACACGGCCCACAGTTCCTTTTTAGTGGGAGTCTTGGTGGTCTGATTTACTAAATTAACTTTAAGCATGGGCAATTCCTATTGATGGAACTTTGACCGACCAGTTGGGACCTCATAATTATGCTCGGGTCTCACTACACGGCCTAATAAAAATCCGAGAAAAATTTTGTGGCTGTAAGTTGAGTAAATACCATGCGATTCACGCTCTGGATGTACCGGCGGCGTCGTATTCGCACCGAAAAAAAGAAAGGGTCCTGTGCGCGCCGAAATTTTTTTTATAGGGATTCACATTCAAGCAAATTGTATTTAAAATTTAAATTAGTTGTTCATCAACCATCAATGATTCCAGGATAAAAGGACAAAAAAAAAAAAAAAACAATTCCAATCCAAAAGTCTACTTGTTACCTACAAGTAAAACCTACCTCCTATGAAGTTGACATTCGGTTGCACGTTTTTGCTTTTTTCGTCGGCATCGTGCTCAATATATCAATTTAGATTGACTTTAAATTAAGTTAGTTTGTTCACATTCTGCTCTGTTTACCAGTCGTTTTTCTCTAATTTTCATCCGTATCGGTCAGAGAAAAGAAAACCTATTTTTTTTTTTTTTTTTTTCATAAAATTAAAAAGTACATTACAGTCTCATAAGTAGTATGCTAAATCTCAACACGATACTTATGAAAGAGCAAATTTTACAGTTTTTATCAAAAATTACTAACTTCTCTTATAACTATGTAGACTAGATGTACGTTTAATTTTACTAAATATTTTGATAAAAATTTAAACTATAATCTCATAATATGAACGAAATTTTTTAACTACTACATCATAAATCTCAATTTTCTAAATTAAGAGATTAGTTCACGTGCGGCATTTTACAGCAAATTAATTTTTGTTTTTATCAAGCCGAGCACAGCATTGCATGCCGCCTTATTCTAAGTTTATCTGATAACATAGTCTATGTTGGACGTCCATGCCAAGGACACAGAATACCAGTGTTTGAATACAGTAATTAGCAAGTGGCAAGACGATGCACGACTTCACTATTACTAAAGAGAAATTGATCAACCACGTGGAAAAGCTGCAATAAATGAAGAAAAAGGAATCCATCAAAAGAGGGAAAAAGTCACTGAAAGATAGATGGATCTCTTGCTCAGGCCATTATATCCAATTGACAGGCCATTTTTATTATAAGTTTGGGCACTCTTACACTATTAGAAGAATGTGTCTGTCGAATTTATTTAAATGTAATTATATTTTTATTTTTTATAATTATATTTTTATTTTTTATAATAAAAAATTAATTAGATTTTTTTTATTTATTATAAAAAGTGAAGGGGATGGTTGTAAAAAAATGTAATTATATTTAAATAAATATTTTAAATACAAATTCTCCAGTACTGTAATATTTTTGTTATAACTTTTGAGGTTTTTGATTCATTGAAGAGTAAAAAGGGGAAGAATCATCGAGCAAAGATACCCTTGGAAAACAAGGTAGCTTAAATGTGTAATGTTAGAAATATCTTAAACGCTATAATTAATGTTCTTCAAGCTTTATTAATATACTTAATGAGAGTATCAATCTTGTATCATACATATTTGATCCATCGTTTCTTTGATAGAGAATTAATTGCATCCATAAAAAATGATCAGTGGCAAACCCAAAAGAATAAAAATTAATTAAAAAAGAAGGCATACAAGAATTAGAAAGAGGCATCGGGAATGCAGGGGCAAATCCTAGACGGCTATGGGATATGGGGCTTTTTTTTTTGTTGATGAATCAGTAGAGTAAATTATATCAATAATTATGAGATATGGGGTATAATATTTTGTTTTATTGAAATTAATTTTAATTCAATTCTATCTCATTGGTTGATCTTTAAATACATTCGTTATTGGTCTGCAATCATTTCCCTTTTTATGCTTTTGTTTCACCATTGCAAGAACAAAAAGGTCAGAGTTGGAGAAAGGCAAGCAACATCATTCATTTGTTGTTTTTGCCTCTTAATCTTAGTGACTCGAGAAGATATTTATCATTACAGAAATGGGTCACACCAGGGGCGGAGCTTGTTCACAATTGTGGGACAACTGCCCCCACAATATTTGTTGCATCTAACTATATATATATAAATTTGTGTTTTTGCTCCCTTTGATATATTTTTTTTCCAGACTCAGACAATGACTTATTTTTATGTACATGCAAATTGTGCCTCCATTGAAAAATATCTCTAGATCCGCCTATAGGTCACATTCCGAGGATAAAACGACTCCAATATGCAGGAAGCCTGCCGATCACAAATAATTGAAACCCAATCTCCAAGAAGTAACAGACAAAATAAGGGTCTTGACGGTAGCCCCAAGGCCGCCTAGGTTTCTAAACTAACGAGGAAGACATTCAAGATCAATGTAGTTCCCGAACTCTCTTTAGTAATAAACATTGTGAAAAGATGCTTATGAGTTGATCGGATTGTGAAATTAATCACTTTTACTTGTACATATTTAGATTACGTATTGCACTTAGCTTTTTTCGCTAGAGAATAATTATTGCAAGCAGCTGTGAGTGGTCCCTATATCTACTCGCCTATTCTCTCGAAAACATCTACCTTGTTTGGTTGTTTTTTTAATCCCGGACACAGAAACACATGTATATACATCTAAAGCTTTCTGTGTAATTCCGATTATCGCTTTCCTCGTGTCATGGAATCAAACAAGCATACAATTGTCAATATATACGGTTTCCATTTGCATAAAAGTAAGGCGCAAAGCACGTATATAGAATGGATTATTAAAGGCAGTCCGGGAGTCAAAGATTATGTTCGACAATCTACATAATTGTGTATTGCTATAAGAAATTAACTACTTCCCTTTTTCATGACAAAGAATCATTTTAAACAAATCTTAGATGTTAACTAGCATGCGTAACTCTCTACTTGAAATATGAAATATAATTAAGAAAATTTAAATTTTACATGGTATGCCTAACTTATAAAATCTTAAAATTATCTTTGCCGCTAGGTTAATTATATAAAAATTAAATAAAGCTAATTATAAGCACTTAATTGAGCCATCGGTAAAAATTTAGTAAATCAAGTTTCAACAAGTAGATGCTTTAGGCAAATCTTCGATCAAAAAATTGGACAATTCACATCACCGATTTGACATCATTTTATAGAAAAGCGCAGCTAGGATAGGTATCTCTTTTCCCTGTCTCTCTCACTGGTCTCTTTAACTTTATTATTAGATGCCCATTTATTTGTATGTAGGCAGTGTAACGATTGGAAGGAAAAACACAGCATAAAACTTTTGAACCAATAAAATGGCTGGGTCCACCCCTAGAACTATATGCAGCAGTTGTACGCTAGGCGACCTGGGCATTTATCCAGCCAACCAGATTGGGGCATCGAAGTCAACACGTTGAATGGCCGGCCATTTGCATTACAATATTTGTGCAAGACCACGTCTAACTGGCCTATATAAAGAGGGATAATCTATCTCACGTTTGTGATCATCTTTGATTCCAAAAGGGAACTCATCGCCAGCGCTTCAAGGATCAGCTGCTAAGTTTTGTCCTCTGCTTAACATTGAGCCTGAAAGCAATGTCCACTTCAGGTAGAGTTACCCACTTAGACATAGACGTAGACAGTCTATGTATTGAAGCAGGCCAGCCGAACGTCGATCAATCTCAAGACATTGGTATCACTTCGGCTCATTCCGTTGGCAATGGTATGGTAACTAATTTCCATTTATAGTTAATTTGATCATTGTTATGGTCTTCTTCGATACGATTCAAGTTCAATTTCAATTCTGCATCTACTTGAAATTGTTGCGAAAAAATTAGATATATACGTGTAAGTGGGGTCACTTTTTGATTACGTATTTTGAACTTTATTTTGATACTTGGAAAATTTTTGACTTGTGAAAAATGGAACACATTAACTTGCAGATTCCTGGAAGCAAGTAGGTGTGATGCTAGTGACAACCTTCAACTGCGGGTTTATACTGAGTTATTCAAACCTCTTTTTTGTGCCTTTGAGCTGGAAATGGGGAATTATGTGCCTGATCTTCATCGGACTGTATTCCGCCTATGCCACTTGGCTTTTGGCTACATTTCATATCATTGACGGCAAGAGGTTCATCAGATATCGAGAGCTTATGGGGTTTGTTTACGGTAAGTTAATTACTCTTCCCAGCAACAGATAATTGAAACAAAAGTTGACTCAATAAAAGCTAATTATTGTATTATTAGTTACGACAACTCGAGTCATAATTCAATTACGTTCTTATGATGACGCTAATTACGTAATTCTAAGTTGACAAAACAATTCAATTACGTGGTCAAGAAAACAATTCATTTTTGAAAAAATATTAAATAACAACATTTAAATAGTAATAAAGTAATTTAGACACAAAAAATAAAAAAATTATTAAATGTCATTGAATAAACTGTGTTATTACTTTATTATTATTTAAAATTAAATTGTGTAATAAAACTTTTTTTTTTTCCGGTACATGGGAAAAGTTCCCCAGATAACACTTTAATTAGTAGTTAAAAGGTGCTATCTAACAGTAAGTCAAACGATGGATTAGAAAATGAAACTCTACCGCCCTTCTCGTTGCCTGGATTATTTCTTTCGTTTTTTCCGGCACATGCCTTGAGATGATAGTTACTATATATGAAATCTAAAATCATTACATGCCCATCACTAGCAGATATAATATACCCGAAATTCTCTCCCATTATTAAGTAAAAACAGATGGATTCACAGGAATGACCACCCCTGCTCCCATAATTTTATATAAACTATATTCTTTTCATGACATTTGTTGTAGGTTATTGAGACAGAGACTGTGTAAATTATTGTGAATTTTGCTGCCAAGTTCCACTAAATTTTAAAAATTTTCATTAATCTTTTCTCAGACTTTAAAAAAGTTTTGGGATCGTATGTAACAAGTACAAAAGTGTGGTATTTCCTGAAAATATTTACAATTAGCAGTTTTGTAGTTAATTATTGGCGGAAGTTCGAGATTTGAATAAACATAGGCTGACTTAATTACGAATGTCTTCTCTTCTTCAGGGAAAAAATTTTACTACATCACATGGATTAGCCAATTCATGACCCTAATCGTCATAAACATGGGTTTCATTTTGGTTGGAGGAAGAGCACTAAAGGTACCGTACGTTAATTTCTGCATCATACGATTTACTATTTTCTTAACAAGGATTTGTTACCAAAAATAAGTACTAAAATAATTTGTTTTTTTTTTCTCTGTGTTTTGGGCCAACCAGCAAATCCATGCCGTAGTCAGCGATTCTCCTTTGAGGCTCCAATATTTCATCATCATCGCCGGAGTGGCCTATTTTATATTTGCATACTGCATTCCCACGTTGTCTGCCATGAGACTTTGGCTGGGATTATCTGGCATTCTGACCATTGTTTACGTTGTTGGTTTTTTGACCCAGGCTGTTAATGATGGTTCGTATCCCCACAGTTCCCCAGTAGAAATTATTTTTTTATATTTTACTTTTTATTTATTTATTTTTTTAAGATCAAAAAATTATTTTTTTTTAAAACCAAGATGGGCATATCATGAAGTACCACCCTCTCTTGCCTTGATAGCAATCCATCTTATCATGTCCACTTGATCGGGGGTGCGAGGGCTGATAGTCACAACGACATGTCATCAAATTATGGGCTAAGCTCTAAGTAGGAAGAGACCACATATAGCCTTGACCCATCACGAGCATATACTTATATTTTTAACTAAGAGGTTTTCTTTCTTTTTTTTTTTTTTAAATAATTTTCTTATGAAGGGATACACAACAAAGACAGAAATTATGATATTAGCGGTAGCAAAGCGGACAAGGTGTTTAGTGCCCTTGGTGCAGTAGCAGCGATTATCGCCAGCAACGCATCTGGGATGGTACCAGAAATGCAGGTTGTATATGCTATAACCTATCTCTCATAAAAAAATAAGCACAATTGCACAACCAAAAAAATAAATAAATAAATAAATAAACAATTAAGTAGAATGTATAGTGTAAATTTTTGAAAAGTACTTATTATTTTTATTCATAATATTTGTGATTTACTCATGGTCATATATTATAAAAATCAATTTTATCATCTTTTATTTGAAATAGATCTTATTGATTATATAATATAAAATCGTAAGTGAATCATACTGGTAAAGAAAAGATAAAATAGAAATTTCTTTTTTTTTTTTTTTTTTAAAGTCCATTCTATTGCAATTGCAGTCAACTATACGAGATCCGGCAGTCAAGAATATGCAAAAGGCTGTGATCCTTCAATACACAGTCGGAATATCAATTTACTATGGTGTAGCCATAGTAGGATACTGGGCTTACGGTTCATCAGTGTCTTGGTATATCCCACTAAATTTTACAGGTCCCAAGTGGCTCAAGGTTATGATCAGCGCCACAACATTTCTGCAATTTATTGTTTCCCAAAGTGTAAGATTCCCTCAATTGTTTATATTCTTTTAATCCGATCCTTTTAATTAATTGAATATTTATCACAAATTAATTATGATTGCTAGCTCCCTTATATATGACAGAATTCGACCCTTTTAATTAATTGAATAATTATCACAAATTAATTATGATTGCTCCCTTATATATGACAGATGTTCGCTGCGCCCGTTCATGAGGCCCTTGACACCAGGTTTCTGAAACCTGACCAGAAAATGCACTCCAGAGAGAACGCCAAACGCCTATTCGTCCTTCGAGCCATCTTCTTCACCGTTAATTCGTTCGTTGCCGCAGCTTTTCCTTTCGTGGCTGACTTTGTTGGCTTGATCGGTTCACTCTTGTTGGTTCCTCTAACATTTGTCTTCCCAAGCATGATCTTCCTCAAGGTATGCAGCCTAATTAATTAAAAATAAATATATATTTTTCCAACAGTTTGGACATCTGGTCGAATTGTTTGAAATTATTTCGCATTATTTTTTTTGTTTTATTTGTTCAAATTTCAATTTGTTGTTACTCGTCTAACAATTAGGAAGACAATCGTAGTATGACAGTAAAATTTCTTTATTATTTTTTGAAATTTAAAGAGGTTAGTTGTATACGTCTGAACCTTTTCTAAAATTCATAAAAAATTTAATAGTTTTAACATTGAATCGTGTAAAAATTTATTTTGTAATAATTAGCTTCGAGTCGGAGAGAAGACATAAAACTATTTACTATAGCTTAGATTAAAACGTGTTTGCTTTCTAATGATTGCCACAGGTAAAGTGGAAGACCGCAAGAACATGGGAGAAAATATGGCAGTGGTTCAATCTCGTTTTCTCTATTCTTCTTGCAATAGCCACCACTGTTGCGGCTGTGCGTTTAATTGTTAGAGATGCTACGACGTATAGCCTTTTTGCGGATAATTGATTAGAAGAAGATTTGCTAGCATCAAGTTGTTGATGTCGTACTTATGTGTATGACAAACCAATTTAATTGTGTGGTAATTAATTAATGATAGAGAACAACAACTTTTAAGTAAACTGTTTTTTTGACCGTAAAAACGAGAAGGTTAAATAAAATGGCTACATCATATAGTTATTGTTCATCGTTCTTCAATTGTCATGATCGCTAGGACGGTCCAGCACTTTTCTTAGTTGGGTTTTAAATCCTACACTGCGATCAATTGTCAAATGGCATTAAATTAAATCAATTATAAGTCAACTTCAATTCGAATATTCTCTTCCGCATCATAAATAGATCCCATGTATCTTAAATTAATCACTCTGGTCTACGATTTTGTAATCATTCATAGTGCCTATATAATGTCATATTTTGCAATTCATCCAAACAAAAGATTGTGCTTTATCGGAGACATTTTGGACCAATAAAAATTTGTGAGACATCTCCCATGAGACACGTTAAACAATTTTAGCTTGTTTTGATTAGCTCAGCTGTGATTTGCCCATATAAGGAAAAAACACTAATATATGTGCTGAATTTTCATGTTTAGATTAGTACTTTAAATGAAATAAAACTGTTAATTTTTGAAATAAGACTAATAAGTTTTGCAATGAAAAAATAATAACTTAATTTTTATTACAAAAATTATCAATTTTAATTTAAAAATTATTAATCTTATTTTATTCAAAACACTAATCAAAATATAAAAATTCAGTACACCAATATTTTCTCATAAGAAAAGTCCTCCCACGTGCAGCGCATAAAAAAAAGGGTGTCATGATGCTCCAAGTAAGAAACTTAGCTTACATTGTTATTTGAAAAAAAAAAAAAAGCACTCCGCTTACAAGTTTTTTTCTGGCCAAATGTACAGTTATTAAGAGCAAATGACAATCTTTTAGCTTGCTTTTCTTGGAAATCTTGTGAAAAACAAGAAAAAAAGATTCAAGTCAAGAGAAATGCGAAATACATCAAAGGCGAAGAGATCTCTTCAATTAAAAAAACAATCCGGAAAAAAATAATGGGGATATTCGGAAATTAAACGATATTTGGACCGACCAAATTTTAACAAAAGCCCTTGGACTGTCGGCCCGCAACGGGAACATACCATGGAGCTTGGGCCACTATCAGTCTTGATGTTGAAACCCAAGTCCAACTCTCTTACGCAAGCTAAAATAGAACAACATGGTGTCATGCTTGGGTTAAGCATATCCAAGGACATTGGGGTCTCCTTGACAAGCAACTTTCCACATAGAAAGTCCGCTATGAAAACAGAAATTAGAGAATCCAAAAAAAGATTCAACGAGTGTTGAAGAAGGTCCGACAAATAATAATCAAAATCATGACCTCGGCGTCGCTTCTGCTCAGACAGTTGGCCGAGGTGTTATTTGGACACACAAATCACAATTAATGAAGTATTTGTTTTTTCTGGTCCAAGTTAATGAAGTATTAATATATTCATTTACTTTTTGTCAATTATAAAATTATCATATATGCAAACAAATGTCTTATTCGTTTTGAAAGCCCTTTTTAATAAGTCAAATCAATCTTATTAAAGAGTAATGAGAAGTATGATAAATATATAGTTATGCACTCTCACAATCTTACATATTTATGATGTTGGATCTATAATTTCGTTAAATTATCACCTTGTCTTTTTATTTTTTAATAATTTGTATATCAATGATAACTTGAAACAAGCAAATTCATGGCAGCAAGTAGCGTTGATGCTGGTTACAAGCTTCAACTC
Source organism: Carallia pectinifolia (assembly GCA_037832335.1). Lineage (NCBI taxonomy): Eukaryota > Viridiplantae > Streptophyta > Magnoliopsida > Malpighiales > Rhizophoraceae > Carallia > Carallia pectinifolia. The sequence goes on along the minus strand of CM075448.1, from coordinate 22,305,724 downwards.
CGGTTTAATGTTCAGTTATTCAATTTTTTATACTGGCACCTCTAGGTTGGACTTGGGGCATCCCACTCCTGGTTGTCCTTGGGCTTTTCATTGCTTATGCCAACTGTGTCTTTGCATCGTCACACTTCATTGAAGGCAAAAGATTTATAAGATATAGAGATATTATGGGGTTTCTTTATGGTAAGGTCCTCTTATCATATATATATATGTAGTTTTGGAGAGCCACATTGAAATTGACCATGTACCTGCACTCTGTTATGTAATAGACAAATAGTAATATTTCAAATGATTTCATTAAGCCCATGAAGAGTTAGAATTGGTCTGGTGCATGCAATCCGGCTCATTCACCCAAAAAAAAAAAAAAAAAAAAGGAAAAAAGAGTGTGAATTTCCCTATCAAACAAAAATATTTGACCTGAGCATTACATTTCATGGTCAGGAAAACAAACATATTTCATCACGGGGGTTTTCCAATTCTCCACCCTTCTTCTTGCGAACTCGGGTTTTATTCTTCTGTGGAGCAACCGCACTGAAGGTATACTAATGTGCGTAGCTTGACACACGTGTTTCAACCATCTTTCTTGTACATGTGCCTAATCTCATCCGCATTTATATAATGCAGGAAATGAATTCAGAATTAAGCAGGTCTCCCTTGAGGCTCCAGTATTTTGTCATCCTTACTCGAGTGGCCTATTTTTGTTCTGCAACCCAATGGTGTCAGCACTCAAGACTCCGTTGGGATTCTCCGCTGTTCTAAATTCCATTTGCATCATCACTGTCTTGTCTCAGAGTATTGCAAAGTGTTGAGAACCGAACCAAGTACTAAACTGGAATGTTAATAGATTCAAATTTTAATTAATTTAATCGTAATTAAATCAGTAAAATTAATATTTAATATTAAATATAAAAAATTTAATATAAAATTTGATAATATATAAAATATAAGTATTATACATACTATAACACTATATTTAAGAGATTTTTTTTTGACTAAGAGGAGATATTTAATTACATGCAATTTATAATTTAATATATAATAATATTAAAAACTTAATTATAAAATATATTACAATCATATATTTTTATTTTTAAGTACCTTTCGTGTGAAAGGAGAAAAAAATTTATTTTAAGAAATTGTTTAGAATAAAAAATTTATTTTCCTTTTTTTTAAGTTAAAATGTTATTTATTTTCCTTAACATAATTTTTGAAAATAAGAAGATTTCGAAATATATATTTTTTCTTTTGAGAAAGTGTATATATATATATTACCTAATATGCATTAAGAGCAATTGGTGAAGTAGTGGTTAGCAATCTGTTAGTTAATCTTGGAATTTAAAGTTTGATCCTCTCAGCTTACATTTCTATCAGTTTTTTCAGTAATTAATGACCAACTAACCAACCAAATGAACCGAGGTCTGTTCACTGGTTTCTGGTTGAATTGATCCAGTTCACCAGTTCTTAGCTAGTTTGCAAACAATTCAATTTCTGACCATAAACCGAACAGAACTATAGACTGATTCCTGATTTTTCGGATCGAACTGACTGATCTAGTTCGATTTCAATAACATTAGTGTATTGTTGATGATTGGTACTCATATGTCACCTAGTCATGCGTATATATAGCTAGAGATACATGCAAAGAAGAAAAGTTTGTGGATAAATAAATTGCTAATACAATTGATAAATAGTAGACAGTTGTATGATCTTATTGCAACATTATGTAAAATTTATTGTAATATAAAAGTATTATATTGCACGATATTTATTCAGTCTGTAACGTAATATTTTTCCATTACAACAACTTTTGTGTAGTGTTATAATAAATTACACGATTATCGACACGTTTGTTTACCATATAATTAATTTGTCTGTCTATAGAGCAGCACTCATATGCAAATAATTCATGTTAGGGTCACTTTCTGTTTTTGGGCCTAGTCCTGTGATATTTTAGATCACTTATTAAGTTGTCACAGTTAGTTGGTAGCCATCTCCACGTTTGAACCACTTTGCTTTGTTTAGATTGTTAAATTTTGGTGAAAAAATAAAAAATAAAAAATATTGTGAAAAAATGATGAAAAAATAAAATTTTGTGTTAAAATTATATAAAAAAATAAAAAAATATATATGAATAAAAATATAAAAATATCTCACAAATAATTGAATAATAAATTAAAATTATAAAATTATTCTTATAATTAATTGAATAAATTCAAATTATTTTAATCATTATGCATCCATGGGTTTTTGTTTTTCTTTTTTCAAACTTGATTTGTAGTTTTTGTCTGACACCAATCATTTACTTTTCAATTCTTTTTTAATGATTACCAAACGGAAGATTCAGTGTTGGTTTCTGAGATTTCTTTCGTTTTCTTTTCTCATCAACAACCAAACAAACGGTAATAAAGAGAACAATTTTATAAAAAGAAAATTTTGTTGTCTTAATCAACAAAATTGTGAAGTGGAGAAGTTTCGGGAAGTTATTATCCTTATTTTAAAATTAATGTGTGCCATGTGGGTGTAATGTTTTAATCTAGAGATGAAAACGATGTCGGAGAAACCAAAACGTACATGGTTCCAAAAGTGGTATCCTTGTTCAGACAAATGTTACCCGGAAACGTCGACGTTTTGGATATGCATATGGACAACGTTCTTGTTTTATTATGTGTTTTTTTAAAAAAAAGATTGATAAATATTTTTTTAAGAATTTTTTTTAAGATTTAAGAATTTAAATTATAGAATTTGAAGTTTAAATTTTATTGTCTAAAATAATACCTACTTAAATTTAAATTTAAATTTAATGATAATATTTTAATTCACGCAGCTCATAGTGTGTTGTTGTCGGTAAGCTTACTGTACCCTGCGCATATTTGAAACGTGTGTTTTGAGATTCAAAGGTTCTAATTTATCACGACAGGTAAATGAAGAATCACACAGAAGACATCTTAATTGCTTTCTCCTTTTCCGATTTTTTATTGCGAACTTTCATTTTCTGTTTGGGGAAATGTTGACGCATGCATTTCACTGGCACACCGTTATTTAATTTACTGGTACGTCATTAGGGAATGGAAGCGAGAGTAAGAAAACAAACAAGATCTAACCTAAAAGCCTGTCTTTTAGTTGGGAAGATCACAATGACCTACGACCATGTCATATATATATCTTGAATTTTATTATAGAGATATAAAAAATAGATACATTCAACCTTCTTTAATCATAATTATAAATTATTATTCCCAAAAAAATCATAATTATAAATTATTATACAAAAAAAGACTTATAATATAATTATGATTATACATTTGTGACTATAGTTTGCTATATTTTGTTAATATCTCTCTTCTTCCTAGCAATGACATTTTTGATATCTTTTATGATTTTTTTCTTTTTGACAACTTAGGATCAATTATTTAATCGAGAGCCGTCCAGCAACGCAGATGCCACTAAGTAATCTTCTAGTCATCGAAATAAAAAAACCAAAAGGATTGGGTTGGGGGATATTGTTGCGACAAAATAACTAATCCTGTCGTATGAATGGGTCCCCTTGCAAGGACATATATATACTGGAAAAATTAAGATCATGAGCATGGTTTTTCGAACAACAATATTTGAGCCAGAATTTTCTTGTGAGAAAAAACCAACACGAGTCATCACAGGCTCGACCCAGAACAAAGAGATTTGTAGTTGACATCTCTATAATTAAGCTACAAGTGAAAGACAAGAATTGACAAATATTTTAATAAAAAAATTAGATAGACATAAGAAATAATTATAGAGTAGTTATATGTAATAGAAAAATATTTTTAGTAAAAAAAATTTCAAACAAATATTTTTTTTTTGAAATCAAGGGTTAAGGTAATACTAAGTATATTTAAAGAAAAATTAAGTACGTTTTGGGATTAGTTTTGAAAAAATAAGTGAATTTTTAATTATCTATTAGATACTAAACTCATTTCTATGACCACTTTATAACTATTTTCTATGTTTTTCTAGTCAAGCTCTATTTAATAACCTATCTTGGAATGTTCAGATGTAGCATAATGTAATGGTCGAGATCGGAGTGTTGAAGAATTTGTAAACTAGATTAATGTAGTTACGCAAAAAAAAAAAAAAAAAAAAAAACCATAAGCATGTAGGAATGCATCGGGTTTTTTTTTTTTTTTTTCACTTGTTACTAACCATGAAATTTGTCGTAAATTAGTAATGAGTCATCAAGAAGCCACTCTGGTGCTGAAACTCCAGGCATTTATTTCGAAGTTTTTGAGTTCATGATCTATGAAGGAATGTATGAAATTTATGTGAAATAGAAGAGTTTGCATGATTCATAGCTCAATGAGAAAAAAAAAAAAAAACAAAAAGTAATGAGAAAAAAAAAAAAACAAAAAGTAACTAGTTAAAGAGATCAACTGAGGACCACCGCAAATTGACTTTTAACGTTAAATATAAGGCTAAAATTCATGCACATTATTACCATAGTCAAAGCATAAAAAAAAGGGCGATTTTGTAACCTCAAAGGAGTTGGGTCAAACCCAAATTGAGTCATAAAAAAAGTGAATCACATTAATTCAATATCAAATATGAAAGGAAACAAAATATTAAAGTAGGACTCAATAAAAATTTTTAAAAACATTAAAAAAAACCTAGTTTTTTGACACATAAAATCACCTTTGTGATCTGTCCTAGAGCTTTTTTTTTATTTTTTGGAACAAAAAGGACATCATAGCAATACCCTAACGAGTAGGTATCCGTGGCTAGTAATGCTTTAAGACCGCTCGAAATATATAGTCTATAAATAAAAGGAGGCATTAAGAGGTACGTGTTCAGTGGGATCGTTAGTTCAAGCATAGCTAGCTTCTGAGATCCCATTAATAATTAGAGACAGATTAGAAATCAAGCCATGGAAACAAAGATAGAAGTGAACAAAATGGACACTATTAGTATTGAAGAAGGCCAAAACAGTAGAAGTGACCAAGGTGAACATTCTTGTATCACGTCTGCTCATACAATCGGCCAAGGTACGATTCACTTACAAAAATTTTGTTCTGTAAATTAATATCAACGTATATTATATGTAATTCTCCAAAGTATTTCCCTCGAATTCAGGCATGCCCCAATTCAGAGGGTTGATTTTCGAGCAGGATATATATGTATATATAGCACTAGTCCTTTCCCATATATTTGACTTGAACTTGCAGATTCGTGGCAGCAAGTAGGACTCCTCTTGGTCACAGGCTTCAATTGCGGGTTTATATTGAGTTATTCAAACCTTATATTGGTGCCTTTAGGTTGGACATGGGGTGTTCTTTGCCTATTTATTATGGGTATTTACGCTTTGTATGCTAACTGGCTCTTGGCGACATTTCACGTTATTGAAGGCAACAGGTTCATAAGATATAGAGACCTTATGGGGTTTGTATATGGTAAGTTATCTACCAAAGGCAAAGCAATAATCAAAGGAAAAACTTTCCAAGTCATTGAAACATTTTGTGAAGTAATTGAAGTTTTAAAAAATTTAAATTCTTATCATATGATTTGAGAGTTTGCTGGAACAATTTTTAATGTCTGTAATATGATTTGACTGTTCACCAGAATAAACTCTGCAGTATGTTTTGTATTAAACACATACCCTGAGATTTGCTCGTTAACATAACATGTAACGGTGACGAGCGGCATCAACTCAGACCAAGTTGGCCGATAAAATTGTGTCACGTAAAATTAAACAATTATTAGAAACTTATTTAATTGTTATTTAAAAAATCATAACAGATTGTAGAAATATAAAAAATTTTAATTTTAATCCAAAATTTTTCTAATTTTATGCTCTGCTAAATATATAGTTTTATATTTATTTTGCAAATTTAAAATTTAAAATTATAAGAATAATTTATTCCTCATTGAAATTGCTAAAACCATCTTTGTAGTGACTGTAACTTTTAAGGCACAAATCGTGACCTCAAACACCAAACTACTCCTTCTAAAAAGTGTACTTGTGATTTAATGGTAAAAAAACAACCAAAAAAAAAAAAAGATAAAAAAACAACCAAGCCAAAGGGAGGTGAATTGTTCTCCATCTTCTTCATTCAGGGAAAGAAATGTACCTGTTAACGTGGATCTTTCAATTCCTGACACTTCTTCTCCTAAACATGGGTTTCATTCTTCTCGGAGGAAGAGCTTTGAAGGTACTTATTGCCAATGCACGCTTGACTTTGGACTGTCAGTTTTGTTCGTGTATTCAATATCTACATTCTATTACATGAATTTTTTTTTAACATATAAATTATGAGTAAGAATCTTACCATATCCACGTTGAAATATTTAAATCAGGAAATTAATTCAGAATTCAGTGACTCTCCCTTGAGGCTCCAATACTTTATTATTGTAACTGGGGTGGTTTATTTCGTTTTCGCCTTCTGCGTCCCAACGTTGTCAGCAATGAGGATTTGGCTTGGGATCTCTGCCATTCTCACATCCACCTACATAGTTGCGGTCGTAGTTCAGTGTATACGTGACGGTTGGTACAAAAAATACAACACTGCAAGTTTCATCGTGCTTGATTTCAGACATGAATTTTGTGTCTCACAAGGCATCATGTGTTCATTTATGAAGGACAATCGAACACAAGCAGAAGTTACCACGTTAGTGGAAGCAAAATGGACAAGGTGTTCAACGCCCTTTCTGCTATTTCCGCGCTCCTGGCCTGTAACACCTCTGGGATGCTACCAGAAATTCAGGTTTTTAACACCCCCCCCCCCCCCCACCCCTTTTTTTTGTAATCAAAACGACACAGAATAATGAAGGAAGATCGAGAACTCATTTTGAATTTGTGGTTTGTTTTTATATGCAGTCAACTTTGCAGCAGCCGGCAATAAAGAATATGAGGAAAGCCTTGTATTTACAGTTTACGCTGGGAGTTATTTTCTATTACGGGCTATGCATGGTAGGATATTGGGCTTATGGTTCAACAGTTTCGTGGTATCTTCCACACAACTTCAGTAGTCCAAAATGGTTGAAGATTGTGGCTAACGCCACTGTGTTTCTACAATTTATCGTCTCCCAAAGTGTAAGACGCCCAAACTAACAGAGACTTTTACGGGATTACGGGTTCAGAACTGGAGATCTTCAGATCTGAAAACAGCAATCCCATAAAAGTCTCTGTTCGTAGTACCATTTTCAAAGTGGTATCGAAGTTTTTTTAACGGAAAATGCAATGTGATCAGATGTTTGCAGCACCAATTCACGAGGCCCTGGACACCAAGTTTCTCAATCTCCAAGCGAAAATGCACTCAATGGAAAACGCGAAGCGCCTATTCCTCCTTCGAGCAGTCTTCTTTGCAGGAAACTCACTGATTGCGGCAGCCTTTCCTTACGTTGGTGACTTCGTGTCCCTGATTGGCTCGTTTATGATTGTCCCACTCACATTTATGTTTCCTAGCATGGTCTACCTTAAGGTAATTAATTAACTTACTTATTGCACCATATAAATTTAATGAAGATATATCTAAAACTGATTAAAATACGGTTTCCCAACAGCTAAATGGTAAGACGGCAAGACTGCAGAGGAAGATATGGCATTTGTTCAACATTATCCTCTCGTGTCTACTTGCAGTGGCTACAACTATGGCTGCAATCCGATTGATTGTTAAGAATGCTCGTGCGTATAGTGTGTTTGCGGATACATGAAATTGATTACAATAAAATTTACAGCCACCCACCTGTTTGATATTGAATATATAATTTACAATAACGCTAGAGCACCGGAATAAATTATGTCCGACGATTTTGTCTGATGTAATGACCGTCTAAGTTTTTACAACCGTATCTTTATTTTTTACAACTTAAAAATAAAAAAGAAAAAAAACTGATTCTTAGTAGGATATTGGGCTTATGGTGCAACAGTTTCGTGGCATCTTCCACGGAACTTCAGGGGTTCCAAATGGTTGAAGATTGTGGCTAACGCCACTGTATTTCTACAATTTATAGTCTCCCAAAGTGTAATAAGCCCCAAATTAAAGGTCTTGTGTTTTTCTGTTGGTCCCGAAATACCTAAGAGGGTTTAAATTGAGTTGTCAAGAACTCGTGCTTACAATTCGATCAAATAAAAATCAAAAATTGACTAAGAATATATAGAAAATAACTATAAAATAGTAATAAGAATGAATTTAGTTTATAATAAGTAGTTAAAAATTTAATTTTTTCAAAATTAGACTCAAAATATATTTAGTATTATTCAAAATATATTTAACATTACTCTAACCTTTGATTTCAAAAAAAAGATCTTGGAAATTTTTTTAATAAACAATATTTTTTATTGTTTATAACTATTCTATAATTATTTTTTATATTCTCCTACTTTTTCCCTAAAAGTTAAACACAATATGAATGGCAAGAATAACAAGATAAAACACAAAGTAATCAAACAAGCAATGCCATACATGTACGTGAACGGTAATAACAAGAGTTTATAACGGGAAAGAAAGGGGCAAGACAGAATTAATAAAGGTTGGATTAGCTTGTTTTGATCTAATTTTTTTTATTATTCTTCTATATTAAGATAATAGCCTATTTTTTAAAAAGGAAAATAAGTGTTCTAAATTTGAGGATTTTGTTACCTCAACAAAAATAATATCCAAAATGGAGAACAAACGTATCATTTTTTTTTTAATTATTTGGAGAGAAAATGGTAGAACTATCTTCTTGAGGGCCGGGGCATACTTATTAAACCCGGCCCGGCCCGGCCGGTCGGACCGGTGGCCCGGTGACCCGGGCACTGGGCCGGGCCGGGTTACATAAACAGTACCCGGGTCAATTAAATAATAAAAAATTAATTTTTTTTGTACTTTTTACTGTGTAAACAGTAAAAATAATATTTTTAATGATAAACAGCAAAAATGAACAGTACTCCAGGACAATTAAATAAAAAAATTATTTTTATTCATTATTTACTGAGTAAACAGTCAAAATAATATTTTTTAATAATAAACAGTATTTATATAGTAAAAATTATATATTTTTTTCACTTTTTATTACAGGAACAATAATATTTACATAATATTTACATACTAAAATTTATTATATTTTTATTTTTTTACTATGTGAACGATAAAAATAATATTTTCATAATACTAAATAATATTATATAGTATTTTCTTATATAATTTGAGAATTTTTCACTTTTCACTATATATTTTTCTGTATATAATAATTTAACGTTGTTCATAACTTCACATATTAAGTAATATGTTACAATTTACATTGAAAAATAATTTTTTAAGAATTTTTATCAAAATTTTAATTGATATAAATTACTTTTTAACTTGTAAAAATATCGTTATTGTATTAAATTGTACAAAAAATTTATATATAATATTTGATATATTCTTTTTTTAAAAAATTAATGACCCACTGGTTGACCCAATGACCCACTGGTTGAACCAATGACCCATTGACCCAGTCGCCAGACCGAGTCAACATCCGGGCCGAGTTTAATAACTATGGGCCGGGGTGGGGGGACACACTTTTCGCTCACTTAAAAATATAATAATATAATATAAAGCATGTATCGAGACCAAGTGAATGGGCCAATTGCGTTTGGGTGAGCCCACATAGCCTTGAGATTAGGCTACTGTCAGTCTTCATGTTGGAACCCAAGTCCAACTTGCTTCCGCAAGACAAAATAGAACAAAATGGTGGCCCGATGCTGCACTACTTTACCTTCATTGAACGGTTGGTAATGGGCTCTTAGGTCATCGTGGTCGCACCTTCCCTCACTCCTACCGCATCCTTTTGCTATTGCCAATACCATATCTTTTGGGAGATATTTAAGTTTGTTAAAATTTTTGATTTTTCGGGGGAGTCTCTCGAGACTCATAGGTACGTTGGGTTGGGTTGGAGGTTTTACTCATAATATTGGATCTTGTTTCATTGTTGTCGTTGAAATTTGGGGTCTCTACCATGAGTTAGACTTGACGTGACAGTGAGACATTCAGAAACTTTAGTTTGAATATGACTCTTTAGTAGTTGTTGCTAGTCTGTCTAAAGATGTTCTTTTCACTCATCCACAGGTTAATCTTATTCTTACTTGTCAGACTATGTTGAAGAGGGATTGACATGTTCGAATTTCCCAGGTGCTTAGAGAAGGGAATCAAGCTGCCGATTGCATGACTAATTTTGCTGACACTTTGGACTGAGGTCTTCATCTAATAGCAGTGCCTTTCAATGGCATAATTTCCTTACTACAGCAAGATATTATTAGGATTCAATGGTCCTGTGGTTTGTTGGTGTAAGACTTTTGTCCTCTTGGCCCTTGGGCCTCATTCTATAACAAAAAAAAAAAATAAAAGAAAAAAATTTGATTTTTACTTTAAAAATTTTGAATTCTAATTTTACGAAGAGTGTATAAGATTTAGGAAGAAAAAAAAAATTTTATTTTGTAGTTAATAACCTAATAGGTCTTTTAATAAAAAAATAAAGATAAATTTATTTAATTGACAAAATAAAATTAAACTGAATTGAATTTTTGATTAATTAAATTAAAATATATAATTGATATACCGAATTAGTCTAAACTTAAATTTTTAGTTTTGTTATGATTTTTAGTTTTAGAAAACTGTAGTTAACTCAATTTGCTTATCATATATAGTAATAAATATAATTTAACATTTAAAAAATACATCAAAATTATCTACTTTCCATTTAAATTAAAGTTTTAAAATTTTACTTTGAAATTAATTTTTAACTCATTAGTGGTTTCAAAAAACCAAACTGAACTAAGAAAAAGTTTCTATTCATTTTGATTTTAAAAATATTCGAACAGAAAATTATCAAATAACCCATCCGTAAACACTCTTTGTAGCTTTTGGGACATTTTTCTTAATAAGTGGAGAAGGCTATGCGAAGAATCATGGTTTAAATTGATAATTGTATCTTTTTTGTTGTTTCCCCTGTGTATAGTAGATATTCTTATTTTGTTGCTTGTTTTAGTTTGGTGAAATTACTAAGAATTAGTTTACTCGTATATTTCATTTATACGATGAAGAAGTATACAATAGAAAAGTTTTCCCTCCAAGAATTGTTTCTGGTTCACTTGTAAATGTATACCTACAATGTCCATAATGTGCTGTTTAGTGCAAATATTATATTGTTATTTTTTATCGAACATCATATTGTATAATTCATGCTATTGTTTCTTTAATGCACATTTATATAAGAGCCCCGTTGAGTCTAAAGACTCTTGGAGACAGCGAAGACATAATCGGGTGGGCTGTGTGTGGATTGCGTCCATTTTTTTATAAAAAAATTTATGATATATTAATTACCTAATTAATTATCAAATATCATATTTCACTGAAATGTGAGAGATCAAATCTTATCTTCTACTAATTTTCGTTCTTTGTACGTATCATGGGCTATCTTCAAGACTATATATATATATTATCATACATTATACGCCAAAACTTTTGATAAAGGTTAATTTATTTTTCTTTTTTACATTATGCATTATAACTTAATTAATTGTATATTATACATATTTTTCTTTTTTTTATTTTTGGTCTTGATACATATTTTTCTAAAAAAACAACGTGATCCACGCTAGAGACGACCCACCCATCGGCCACCGTCCCCTGTTTCCCCATCATTACAGTTGTTTATTAATGCGATCTGTGAGTCAAGTCATAAACCTCATCTAGACCGAATTCTTTTAAAGGAGCACTATATATGGCATAATTTTAAGTAACATATGTAACTCGCAAATACACTTGATTTAAGATATTCAACAATCTTTAAAAATAATTTAATTATTCAATAATTTACATTACTGTATATCTACGTATTCTCACTTAACAAATAAGCCATAATTTTTGAAGAAGGCATTTGTTGAAAAAGAAAAAAAATTTATAATACCCTAATTTTTAAAATAGTTGCTCCACTTGACTACCATTTTATTAACCAAAAAATAATGAGCCACTGAATTTCTTTGCTTCTTTTAGAAGGTTGAGTATTTACGTAATTTTCTTTTTTGTAAATAAGAAAAGTAATGATATATATTATGAAATATTTCAAAATTTATAATTATAAAAAAAGTTAATAATTTTTTTAATTTAAATTTATTAAAAAAGATAATTATTTTTATAAATATAAATTTTAAAATATTTTATTATATAATTTTTATAATATATATTATTACCCTAAATTAAATTGTTGTCAATGTGGATGGAACGAATATTTGTGTGGTCAGTAGGTGTGACACGAGACACGAGCCGAAGCTGGAAGCCGAAAAGTATATTTTTGGTCTGGTTCGAACCAAACAATCAGTTGGAACAAACAGGAAGTGGGACTGGTAGTTAGGATTTCCAGAATGGCTAGATAGAATATTAGCTCAGGGTCAACCAAAAAACAAAAAAAGGACTATTAGTTTTTGTTTTTTTGAACGACGACTATTAGTTCAGCGTCCTATCATTTATTAAGCCCCTTCTCATTTTCCTGGGTCCACACACGCACGGTTTTATTAGGGAGTTGGTATCTCGCTAGAAATCAGTGAAAGTGACATGATGTCATTTTACACAATTTTGAAATATAAATTTAACACTAAGATCTTGTTGTATTTTTTTTTAAATTTTATTATATATTTATTATTATTATTATTATTATTATTATTATTTTATTAAGAAAATGAGTAAACGGCAGTAATGTCTTACAAATTTTTTAAAGAGGTTTATTCAAATTTTTTATTTTAGATAAGCTAAATAATTCACACTGAATTTATAAAAAAATAAATATCACAATATTTAATAAATATTATTTAACTGTTTCTGACTTTAAAAAGTTTAGAATTATGTCAAACTTGTTGCATGTATTAAAATGTTTAATTAATACAACCAGCAGCAGCTGTTGTTAAGTTTTCATTTATTTTTTTTTTAAAAGTTACAAATTTTGAATTTATATTGTTGGAATATTTGTCTGATTGAAACAAAAATATATATTTAATTTTAAAAATTATTGTCATATTTTTTTATAATTAAAAAAAAAGTAGTGTATCTCATTATATTTTATATAACAAAATATATTATTATAATTTCAAAAAAATTTTACTCAATGAGACAAAATTTTGAATACAAGACGTAAGACATGGGTGGAGTTATGGGTTTCCAAAAAAAGAGGCGTGGGTATTGCTTTGGAGTTGCAGGCCTTCCTCTCCAGTCTCTGCCTCAGACTACAAAATTCTCACATACATTGCTCAGTAAGCTCCGTACACTGATTTAATGGCTCAAATTTTCGCAAATGTCTCAATCGTTGGTTGTGCATAAGGATGAAGGCGTATAATTATAGCGGTGTTGGGCTTCTGTCACAAACAGGACAAAGTAGGCATATCGTCGAACACTTGGTGCACATGTCCAACCTTAGACTTTGGGCCACACAACATCTGATTCCTTTTCTCTTCATTTTGCAAATTTGCTAAAGATGAATTCAAAAAGTTCCATTGCCAGTGAATAAGGCCGGTCTTCCCGTCATTCCAATGCCTTTCGAACCTCCCATGTTCCAATCTTGAATTGATGCTGCTGTCTTATCTTTGAGTGAAACACCAAAACATGGCCGATATTTAAAGTTGTCTCTCATAAGAACATCGTTATTTTTGTGAAAATATTCAAAGTGAAATGGTGGAGAAAGATAAATTAGTTATTTGTTTTGTGAAAAACTGATACACAGATTCTTGTGTAGAGACGAGAGAGAAAAGGAAAAAAAGAGACAATTGGTATTAGGGTTTATAACTGGGAGGGCAGAAAAGTCTTTTTCTACACTGTGTTTATGTTGACTCACCGTCGATTAATCTTAGTATGTTTTTAACAATTTTTTTAATAAATCCGTATATTTTTTTGTAATTAAAGCAAAATTTAGATGGATTTATCCAAGGAAATCAAAATCCATACCTTTACTCTAATTTATTTATGACCCGACTACGTGACTATCACGGTTAAGGAGATTTTGTAACTGTTATATATGATATAATAGAAGAAATAAATAATAAAATATAAGAATTATAAAAAATTATACGATATGTTATAAAAAGTTATACGATATATAATTAGTTATTAAAAATAATTTCTTTAAATAATTTATTACGATATATCACAAAAAAATATACGACGTATAAATAGTTATTAAAAATTAAAATTTTTTATATATTTTATATAATTTTTTAATATATCCTATAATTGTTTTTTTTGACCTCCGTGTATATAACTACAGAAACTATTTAAAATATAGCCACCGAGATTTTTTTTTCTTTTTTTATTGTGTTAGACAAAAGTAAGTCAGAAGACTGAATCAGATCTTATGCCCACCGAGCATTTTCTTTTCTTTCCTCAACCCCTTGTTTGGAAGAGAGGATTCCAAACAGGAACATGCGCAGGAAAGCATGATTTTATAGTTACCATCTGTGTTTTCAAAATTGAAACATGAAGGTATTGCAAAAGGATTGGTGGGGCCGGGGGATTCCACCAAACCCAATATTGGGCAATCACGATGAATGGCGGTTGGCAAAACCGCCAACCTAATTTTTTATTTTTGTTTATCTTTTTTATTTTGAATTACTTTTATGTTGTGATTATTTTATTATTATTTATTAAGAATAAAATGAATATAATAATATACATAATTTGCATTTTTTTATAAATCCTACACATTTTCAAATAAAAATATTTTTATTTTTTTTCCTACACTATACTTTGTTAAGAAAAAAAATAATAAAACCTATTTATTCCTTCTAACATTCATTCTTAACACGTTCATTTTCATTTTTTTTTTTTTTTTTTTTGGCCCCAACACATAAGGGTTGAGGAAATAAAAATCCCGTCAAAAGGTCGTGGGTATCATATATATCAGTATATATACACTCTCAACAATAGGCTATATAAGAAAAAGCATCTTCGAGCTGTGATTTAATCAATTTTCTGCAAAGGAAGCCAACTTCATGCTTGCTAGCTAGCTTACTTTTGAGATCCAAATATTAGCCATATTTTCACTAAACTTTACGAAAGGATTATTAGGAAAAAAAAAAAAACGATATGGACTTTGGAAGGGTAGAGAATACAGACGTTTTGAATATTGAAGAAGGCGGAGAAAAATTGACATCAGAAATTATTGACCAAGGCGTCATTTCTGCTCATGTCGTTGGCCATGGTACGTCTGATATATATATATATATATATATATATTGGCCTGCAAATAAATTTAGGGTAGCTAGGTGCTGTTTCTTGTACATGTTCTATTAAAACTCTCATTCATTTTCAGTAATTTGTGCTTTAATGATGACTTTTATGGATTGATATATTACATGTACTTGAATTTGCAGATTCATGGCAGCAGGTTGGGTTCCTGCTGGTGACTGGCTTCAACTGTGGCTACATGCTGAGTTTCTCAAATCTCATGTTCGCGCCAGTAGGCTGGACATGGGGTATCACAATCCTGTTAGTGGTTGGTCTATACTCAGTTTATGCTAATTGGCTCTTAGCAGCTTTCCATTTCATTGAAGGCAAGAGGTTTATCAGATATAGAGATCTGATGGGGTTTGTTTTTGGTGAGTTAAAATTCCCTTTTCTGACTTCATGCATGCACATGCATACTTACATACATGACATACATGCATTCATTGTTTGATTAATCTTCAGGGAAATATTTCTATTACACAACCTGGGTTCTGCAATTCTTGACCTTCATTCTTGCAAATATGGGGTTCATTCTTCTTGGAGGCAGAGCTCTCAAGGTATTAGCTAGTAACGCCGTTGTATGTTTTTTTTTTTTTTTTTTTTAAATCTTGATTATTGTATCCATTAGTTTTTATTTTTGTTACTCAATATATAAATGGTCTTTTTTCGTTTTTTTTTTTTTATTGGTTACTTTCACGCAGGAAATGAATCTAGACTTTAGTGATTCTCCATTAAGGCTTCAATACTTCATCATCATAGCCGGAGCTAGCTATTTCACTTTTTCATTTTTGACTCCAACAATGTCTGCAATGCGGACTTGGTTGGCATTTTCTGGAGTTCTCACCTGCATATACGTTGCAGCCCTTTTGGTTGAGGTTGTTGACGATGGTAGGATACAAATATATATTTTCAGAAATTTATTCCTTTTTAAATGCCTTTTCCACTCCATGAATGCGTAAACGTTTTCTTTTTTCTTTTTTCATTTTCTGTGAGAAAGGAAGGAAAAACCCAAACCGAAACTACGATGTACCTGGAAACAAAGCGGACAAGGTTTTCCAGGCGTTTGCCGCAATTTCAGCTGTTGTCGGTGCCAACTCTTGTGGTTTGCTTCCAGAAATCCAGGTGTATATTAATCTACATTTATATTAAAGCTTTGGTGGAGAAACTAGGAAGAGACAATTTTTATTTTTTAAAATTAAACTGTAAATATATTTAATGTTGTTATAAATATGTTTAGTTTTACCTTAAATTTTGATATTTAACAAAAAAAATTCAAATATTTCTTTTTGTTTTCCTAATATCTTATGGCTGCTTTCTGGCAGATTTCTCTGCCCACTTACTAGTTTTGAAGCCAGCGTATACATATTTTTACTTGATCACTATTAAGTTCAATTCTTGATACTTTCATCTGTAGACTCTGTCATAATGAATGAAACTCAAATCTAATAACTTATGCGAGAAAGTTAGAGAGATTTTTAAAAGAGTAGAATTCCCCACGGGTTAGATACATGAGGTGTAAGGAAATTTGATAAATTGGCTATCTATAGTTAAATTAATTTAAAAATACATTAGAAAATTTTGTACGTGCTCAAGTAAATTAAGAATAATGAAAGAATATTGCATTAGCAATTTAGTAACCAAAAGAAAAAAAAAAAAGAAAAAACAAATGACTCTTAGAAAATTATGAGAATTTCTAATTTGACTCTCATTTTTTGTGAGTAAAATTTGCTTATGATTTTACACAATATAATAGATGAGGTTTGTTTGAAATAAAAAAATAAAAATATATATTTATATAGTGTAAAATTAAATTATAAGTAATTGAACCTTAGACCTCGAGAGTGATCGATGGTTAAGCGAGATTTATCAGAAAGACTATTTTAAAATTGAATATATAAAGGTCGTTTTATGATAGAATCAACAGACTTGACAAAGTTCAAGTAAATTTAGGGTAAATTATGGAATAATAGTTGAATAAAATTTTAAGTAAGTGATAATATTTTAAAAACACAATACTTAATATATAAAAAGAAAAAAAAATCTTTCGAGACCAAATTGTTAGGAAAGTTTTCCTAAATTCAAGGATTTTACCATGTCAGCCAAAAATGGCCTTCAGAGAGAGTAAAGTTGCACTAAAGCTGCACTTTTCTCTCCATTAGGCCTATACTATATAGTAACTATAATATCTCTTTCATAATTCTTGCACTATGGATATTAGAATACTCTAATGTTGTTTAGAGTTCAAAAATAAAAATTTAATCAAGTAATATTTTTTCTAACCAATTAATTATTATTGTAAATTTTATATAATGAAATATATGTAACAATATAAGACATTGTATATTATTGTTATTTTTAATTATTCGGTTTAGATTATTTTTATTTCACATTTATTTAGAATTTTCGTGAAAGTAAAATTTAAATTCTATACATATTTATAAATTTGATTATTTTACAAAATTTATCATATAATCTAGAATAACAATTACAATTAGACTCTAAATTTTCTTAATTATATTATAATACTTATCATAGTTTACTCAATTCATATTTACAACTATTTAAATACACTTAAAATAATGCTCTACACTTAACACTTTTTTTTTTCTTTTTTAAATGAAACATAAGTAAAAATATGTCTTTTAACAAATATGATAAACTCCACATCGTGCAAATGTAATTCTAGTTTTTAAATAATTGTAAGCCATTTTTAGTCAACCCGACTTCTTTGAAATCATCGATAGTCCAGATTAATTGTCAGAGTTTGACCATGAATATATATGTATGATTGCTCGTGCAGTCGACCCTAAGGCAGCCAGCGGTGAAGAACATGAGGAAAGCGTTGTGTTCGCAGTTCACAGTGGGACTCTTGATTTATTATGGCGTGACCATTGTCGGCTATTGGGCTTATGGCACTTCAGTTTCTTGGTATCTACCACATCAAATAATGGGACCTAGATGGGTGAAGATATTAATTAACACAACTGTCTTTCTGCAATCTGTAGTCTCCCAAAATGTAAGATCCAAACCCATAGTTTCCTTCAATTTAACAATAAATACTCACACAATTCGTTGTATTGCATTTAATAGTTGATATATTTTTTATTTTTTTAAAATTTTAATTATTTAATAATTTATATCACTTTATTTATATTTTATTTTTATATAAATATTACTATTTAATATTTTTTATTTTCATTTTTTTTAGTTATTATCCTATTGCATTTGCACAGATGACCTATTTTGAGGAAATTCTTTCAATATTGCAACATATTAATAATTATGTGGTAGATTTAGAAACTTTTATTATCGACTTTCTTTCTCCTTTTCTAGCTTAGTTCGCTTATGTGTTGAAAGGACTTGGGTAGATGCACTGAGATTTTTCTCAGTTCATGTAGGCAAAGTTATTAAAAAAATATTTTATTTAATTTTTTTAAAATTAAAATTTTAATATATTTAATATTATTTTAAATATATTTAATATTACATTAAATATATTTAATATTATTTTTTTAAAAAATAAAAACTAAAAAAAAAATCAATCCAAGGCTCGGTCCCACAATTGGTTCGTGGGACTCAAACGGTGCACTGTTTTTTGTGTTGAAATTCCCTTTATTTTATTGAAAGCACCATGATTGTTTTAAAATAACTTTTTTTTTTACTGTTATTTACGATATAATAAATAAAATTATAATATAATAAAAAATTATATAATATATAAAAAAATTATTTAACTTGTATAATCAACTTTTAATAAAAAAATTTTATTAAATAATTAAACGTGTCATATAATTTTTTTTTATACATCATATAATTTCTTTTTAATTCTTTTTTTATATTATATATTTTATCTTTTATATTCTTATATAATATGTCAACAACTAAGAAACAAACATTTAAAAAATTACGTTAGGAGCACAACAATCTATAAATGAATGCATACTCTTGTATGATCGGAAGAAAGTTATAGGATAAATTTTTAGATTATAATTTATTAAATTTATTATATAATTTATTGGGTTAGAAGTATAATTAAAAAATTACCATAAAATTATAAAAAAAAGTTCACATAATTGTAATTTAAAATGTTTTTTGATAATTTGACAGCTTTTTTTATTTTTTAAATATAATGACAATGAACTACTAAACTGTAGTTTAGACGCGTCATGGCGTCAGTGGAACAAATTCTAAGCGGGGTCCAAGCATGGGTACTTTATCAAGTTCTGTTTTTACAGTGAGATGTGTCTATGTGATAAAAAAGATTCTTTTTTTTAAATCACTAATTAATTATATTTTTAATGAGATATAAATGAAATATAATTTATTTAATAATTTATTTAATTTTTTAAATTTGACTATTTAACTATTTATATTATTACTTGTGCATTTGTGTGTGGGTCAATAAAGTTGAGCTTTTAAGGAATTCTTTTTTTGTTTATTCGTGAGTCAATTTAATGTAATGTTGAATATAGGTAAAAATAAATAATTGTAATTAACACAGACAAGATAAAAAAAAGGTATTTTTTTTTTGAACAGAAAGTAGTTTTTTTTTTCTCTACACCCCTCTTTTATTTCAAGTAATATAATTATGGATGATGATAGTTTTTTTATCAGTCAACGGTCAATGTTAAGGTTTGGTAAACAAAATCGATGCACTAAAAATATAAACTTTTGATCCTAATTTCCTGCAAAGTATTAACGTGGAACATTAACCTTTACATTTCAATTTGCTATATTAATCATTGAACGATGCTCTCCTGGTCAACTTCGCCCAAATCATAAGAACGATCGGTTTTGTGGGTCCGGATCTAATACGTGGACCCACAAAATCAAGGGTTCCTAAGATTTTCGTGTGATTATAAACCTTGTGATTTTAGAAAGTAATTTTAAAATAATAATATTATAAACCTTATTATTATTAAAATAATAATTAAATTATAGAATTCATTAAAAAAAATAATTGTTATATCCTTGTTATATTGTTATTTGTTGGTATTTAATTATAATCATTTAATTTTACTTAAATTTTTAACGAAATTATTTTCAAACAAAACCTCAGATGTTTGTAGCGCCAGTTCACGAGGCCCTCGACACCAAATTCCTCAACGTGAAGGAGAAGATGCACTCAAAAGCAAACATCAAACGTTTGTTCCTCCTCCGAGCAATTTTCTACACGGGGAACACCTTCATCACGGCAGCCCTTCCTTTCATGGGCGATTTTGTAACCCTAATTGGATCCTTCACGCTTGTCACTCTCACCTTCGTGTTCCCTAGCATGATCTTCTTGAAGGTAATTAATTAATTACTTCTGATTTTTTTTGTTTACTTTTGTGATTTTTTTTTTAAGGAAGTTAACCTAATTAATTATATCAATTTTAATTTCTTTCTAAATTCCCAGGTAAAGGGAAAGACTGCAAGAATAGAGAAGAAAATATGGCATTGGTTCAATATCATTGCCTTTTCTTTTCTCGCAATCGCCACCACGATTTCTGCTGTCCGCTTAATTATCAAGGATATTCAACAATATAGTTTCTTCGCAAACAAATGATCAGATGAGAACATGTGAGCAATATATATATATATAGTTGAGACTCGAGCGGGTTGCGGATTAAATATCCAAAAATCTGATCAGGAATATATGATTGTGGTAGGAAAGGCACCCATGATCTTAATTTACGTGCAGTTTGGAACGAAATTTTATACTGGAACTGGTGCAGAAAAATTTCTCTCTCCCAATTTCTGGATATGATAGACAAGTATTTGGTCATGTCAGCTCTTCATGGGCACCAAGTATCTATATCCATGAAACCATAAGAATAAAATGTTGCCTTTTCACCTTCTTCCTTTTTTTTTTTTTATTCCGCGAAAAACCCTATTTAACCTAGAACATACTTTACATTGTTGATCCGTGTCTTGCAACATTTTTTTTTAAATCAATCCATCACGTTATTTTTATAAGACAATATCAATTTGAACGGCAATTCTTTCATTAAGTCTGGTATTATTATAACTAAAATGTCATATCATATAATTTTATTAAATTAAAATCAACGCGCCACCTCATTATGATCTGACATTTTATATTTTTAATTAAATAAATTTGAATCACTTTTAAAAAATATATGAAAATTAACAAATTTAAATTCTCTCTCCTTCTTGCTTTCTTCCTCTCTCCTCAACCCTCCTTGAACCTGAATGACTAATAAGTCTAGCGGGTCAAGCAAAATAATGTAATTTTTATGGGTGAAAAAGTCAAAATGCTTGAAAGTCGAAAAGCTTTAAGATTCTAATGGCTCCTGTTAATCTAATTAACCATCTTAATCCTATTCTGGTTCCTTCCCGTTCCCGTAACCAAATGCCGGCTTTCCTCGGAAGGTAAAAACGCCGTTGTTGGTGGTGCAGCGCTGGGAAGGACGGCGACGATTCTTGTTTTTTTGTGTCAAATTTGCATTTAAACATTGAAACAGAATTATGAGCTTTCAAGATCTCGAGGCGGGCCGGTCGTTGACGGCAGCGTCGCGGAGGGAAATGATCAACGGGAAGAAGGACGCCATGGAGGCCGTCGCCTCCGGTATCTTCCAGATCAACACCGCCGTCTCCACGTTCCAGAGTCTCGTCAACACCCTCGGAGGAGGCAAGAGAGAAAATGGGCAGGAAGAATAGAGAAATTATTATTTTTTTAATTTTTATATAATTTTTAAAAATAATTAAAATTTATTTTAATTAAAATTTAAAACACTACCTTATCATCATTTAATGATGTTGTATACTGATTTGACAAGTGTTATATGATATGGTATGCTAATTGTTATCACGTTAATAGATTTAATGGAGAAACTGAAATTTTTTTTTTTTTTTGACCAAAAAGAAATCGAAAGTTGAGTCGATTAAATTTGACAAAAACACCTCGACGGAATGATTTGAAAAAAATGTTATGAACATGAATCAATAAAGTGAAAATTAGCGACAATTGTTTCGGTGAAATAAGGCTTTTAGCCGAATCGTTACACTAAAAAAACTAGAGATAAAGAATCATTTTGAAGATAGTCCTCTTTTAGCTAACTTTGGCAATATGAGAATTATATTCAAAAGCCAAAACGAGACGTTCACCTTGAAGGGTATGGAAAGGTAGTATTGGTGAAGGATTTCTATAAAGGGAAAAGGTAGATAGATATATAATGATAAGTATAAATTTGACACATTCAGATTTAAACTGTTAAATCACAAAAAAATATATTAAATTTGAAAAAAATAAAAGAGATAAACTGTTGTATTTGTGGCCTTTTTGCGTGTTATAGATTGCGTAATTACGTAGTGACATCCTTACATAAATGAGACAAACACCAACCAATAATAATTGAATATGCACACTAATAAGTTATAGTTTAATTAGCATTAAACTCATACTCAAGATTGAAAGTTTAAATTTGATTCTTGATTAAAATCAATTAAATAAAAATAATAGTATGACCGAGGGTGCACCCTTCAATTGGCAAGTCCCAATGATAGAAACATTGAGTGAGGTTCCGTCAAAAATCTTAGTTAACTGCTAGCATTCGCAAAGGTTGGCAATAATTCAGTACTCAACCTCAAAGGGATAAGATTTTTGGAGATCAAGTATATAGATTGGAACGTTGTTTGCAGCCAATGGTCCAAATTATTTAATGGGGAGCGTTAAATGTATATGACTATGTGGGCACGTGCATTCCTACAGTGATTTATTTAACTTGGAACGTCTAGGGACTCTCCCTTTTATCTTTCTAAGTAGGTCCTTATACATTAATTTCTTGTACAAACCTGCGTATCGTATTTGACGAGCAGCAACTAAAGATATACGACAAATGGTGCCCGAATTTACCATGCCCATATTAAGTCTTATTGGCTCTGCTTTGGTAAAGTAACATTTACGTTTATCATTGAAGTTGGGCATGGAAAAAGATTAAGTAGACCACAAATAGCTAGCCCTCCCCCAAACGCTGGCAATCTTGCATGATTTTTTTTTTTTTAGCAACTGCAATAAGAAATCGTCAGACTAGACCACAACCGACACTAAATGGAAAGGCATGCCCTTGAATTAAATGCAAAGTTATGCCATTTAATTAAGGAGGCCCATTGCATGCCGACTTATTGAAAGGTATGCCCACTTGTTGAAAGCTTGTACATGCGGACCTGACATTTTAAGCAACACCGTATTTATTGACTTAACCTGTGTTTGGAATGCTCCGTAGATACTGGTTTGGGATTGGACGCGGTTGGACTCTTAATTTCAGTCACTAGCGACAAGAGTTAAAATGCTGACAGGACAAAAAAATAACATAAAACTAAATCGTATTTCATTATAGTATATATACAAACAGTTTTAAAAATCGGCTTGACCATCAATTGAACCAAAAAACTAGTAAACCGTTTTTGAAACCAGTTCGATCTTTTAATTTGACCAGACGAACAGACAAACCAGAAAAACCTCTTGAGAACTGAAAAAAAAAAAAAAACAAAAACCGAACAAGCCAGTGACCCTATCACCAGACGAATCGGGCGGTTTAATTCCAGGTTTGCCATGACAAAATACAGCATGAATTGGGCGGTTTACTTCCAAGTTTGCCGAAACAAAATCCTATACCAAGCAAAGATTAAAGGCCCAAGCCCATGTCATTTAGGAGTGGGCCACAGGCCTAAATAGCCAGGTGGGGCTGCTAAATTTCCTGAATAGATAATAGATTTATCATACTTTCCTTTACTTGAGTATTCAGTTTAACTTAATTAATAGATTTAAGGTTCGAATCTTAAATTTAAGGTTCAGTTTCCTCTTCCGCTTACTGAGAAAAAAAAAAAAATCAACATCGGGGGTGGAAAAAAGGGGAGGGTTCTTTGCTTTATAATAACTTTGGGCTTTTGAAAGCTTGTCGTTGAAGTGGATTCACAGGCTGCTTTGGCGTTGGTTCGCAATGGGGTTTCTTCTTCCCACCCTTAGGCCAACCTCTTGAGAGATTGTAGGGAATTGTTGCAGCCCCCCTGGGAAGTTAGGCTCATCCATGTTTTCACGGAGGCTAATAGAGCAGCGGATTGGTTAACTTCCTTTGCCTTATTACATCTGTTTCATGGACCAACTCCTGTTGTTGCTTAACCAAAAAATAAATAAATAATTTTAGCAGCACGCTACTCTTGTCAGAGAGCCTGTGTATATCATTGTTATCTTTAATTATTAAGTTTAGATTATTTTTATTTCACATTTACTTAGAATTTTCTTGAAAATAAAATTTAAATTCTATAAATATTAGTAAATTTGATTATGTTACAAGATTTATCATATAATCTATAATAATAATTACAATTAGACTCTCAATTTTCTTAATTATATTATAATACTTATTATAATTTACTCAATTCATATTAACAATTATTCAAATACGCTTAAAATAATACTCAACATTTAACTCTTTTTTATTTTCTCTTTTAAATGAAACATGAGCAAAAATATGTCTGTTAACAAATACGATAAACTCCACATCGTGCAAATGTAATTCTAGTTTTTAAATAATTGTAAGCCATTTTTAGTCTAGCCCGACTCCTTTGAAATCGTCAATAGTCCAGATTAATTTTCCAAGTTTGACCATGAAAATATATGTATCACTAGGAGTGTTCGTAGATCGAATTAGATCAATTTTTATTTATATCTGTATCCAATTCATCTATGGTGGATTGGACGATTCTTTATCCGCACTCAATCTGCTATTTTATCTAATTTATCTAATCTAATTTACTATTGACGGATTAAATTAAATCAGTTTTGACGAATTAGAAAATTTTAATATATATATATATATATATATATATATATATATATATATATATATATATATATATATATACTTTTTTTTTTTTACTGGTAATAATACTTATCATAAAAAATATTCTACATACCAAAAAAATATTCACTAGATCATCATCAACACCTTTCAAGCAGGAACTAAAAAATTACGTGGTTTGATGGGATTGGATTACTTGCACAGTCTTCCCATTTGCCGATGAGCAAACATCATTACACAGTTGGAGAAATTGGATTAATTGTTGCTAAGCGAATAATATATATAAATAGAAAAAAAGAAGGCTGCATAAAAAAAAAAATCAAGCTCAAACATTCATTTATTCATCTTCAATTGTGATGAGATCCTTTTCAGTTACATCTGTAAAAGAAATAAAGAAATAAAAATTATATACATATATATATATATATATATATATATATATATATATATATATATATGTATATGACGCATCAGGTCAGATTGGCTGGATTGCAGAGCCCAATCCATAATAAATTCGTTGATAGCGGATTGAAAATTTTTAAAACTGCAACTAATCCAAATCTCGACAGTTTTGGCAAGTGCAGATTCGTGCGGGTTGGATTGGTCGATTTTTGGCGGATTGGTCGGTTTTTGAATAGCCCTATATATGATTGCTTGTGCAATTAGACTCTAAGGCAGCCAGCGGTGAAGGACAAGAGGAAAGCGTTATGTATGCAGTTCACAGTGAGACCTTGATTTATTATGGCGTGTATTACAAGGTTAATTTTCTCAATCAAAATTTCGTCTTATGATAACACTAAATTATACTTAATTTCAGCTAATTATACATATAAAAATTGCACAATAAATCTTTTGTAAGTAGGCACACAACTCACACACTCAAAAGAGGCATAAAAGTATACGAGAACTTTTTCCAATCTTTTATTACTTAACTCAAGTAATACAAATGAATAGTCATTGAACTCTAAATAGTGTTTCACTCTTTTTCTCCAAATGATTCCTCTCTCATTGAGTACAAATGACAAACTCATAGGGTTTATATATAACTGACACCCCCAGCTGTTTAAGACATAGAGATAAACATTATTTTTCTATGATCTTTATCGTTACTGATAACTCTCATCTTCCCACGATCTCATTTATGATTCGATCCTGATAAGTCTTATCTCTCACGATCATCCATCACTTGATTTCAATAAATCTTATCTACCTACGATTCTTTGTCATGCACGATTTGATCAGTACTATCCAAATACTTAGCTAACTTAATAAAGTCACACCTGGACGTCCCTACGTTTTACACATTATAGGAGACTCGGTGCCACGCAGCGTTATACAGTGTCATGCAGACTTGACTAATACTCAGTCTCATATTTTGAACATTTTGGCCCAAACCTATAACCCATCTGATAGAACTCATAAACATGTAACCCAGTATCATTTGTCCAGCTCAAGTCTTAATTCACACTGAGACCTACATGTAGGCTCATGCCTACGCTGATTTTCTCAACTTCTACCTTGCCTCAATGAATGCCGAGCCACTTTAAAATCCTATACTAGAAATTAGTGTAAAGTACCACCAATTCTCACAAAACAAGACAAGTGTTCGAGGGACTAACAGCATAACCATCATTGCCTATTGGGCTTTTGGCGCCTCAGTGTCTTAGTATCTTCCACAACAAATAACGGGACCTAAGTGAGTGAAGATATTAATTAACACAACTGTCTTTCTGCAATCTATGGTTTCCCAAAATGTAAGATCACACACACACACACACACACACACACACACACATATATATATATATATATATTATCATATTGCATTTGCATGCATGTATGACCTATTTTGACAAAATTCTTTCAATATTGCATTATATAACTATGCGGTAGAAACTTCCCTTGTCATCTTTATTTCTCGTTTTCTCCGGTAACCCCATTTGTGTTGAAATTTCTCAAAGTTGTCTCATGACACAATGTACTTCCTTACCAAAAATAAAATATAATAAAATAAAATTAGTCTATCTTATATTATAATACATCATACCATATGGCAAATGCTCTCTTAAACTTTAGGTTTTTCTATAATAACTATGTTAATAATTGAGCAGTGCTCTGTTGGCCAACTTGGCCGAAATCAAGGGTTCCTAAGGTTAGTCGGTTTTGTGGGTCCTCGTGGGATCCAATAAGTGAACCCACAAAATCAAGGGTCGCCAAGATTTCGTACGGCTATTCCCAGGCAGACAAGCGTTTTTACGATTTATACCTTTCCATACTTTGTATTTGCGTCCTTAGATATTCTCTACCCACCTACATGTGCCAATTTCGGGTACATGTACCCTTTTGTTGAAAGTTGCTCGAGCTTTTTCTATGGCATGAGTTATTTTACCGCTGTTTACTTATTTCACTCAACATTGTGTATCTTCTGCCGGGTGTTAGACCTGTGGCTTTAGGGGGTATTCATGTTTGGCATATGCCTGCTCTGACTACTATTAGAAAAAAAATATGAAACTACTTTATTATTTTTTATTGCTTCAAGTGTGGCTATTTAATTTTGCTCATATTTCTAGCAAAGTTATTAAACAAAACCTCAGATATTTATAGCTCCCGTTCACGAGGCCCTCGACACCAAATTCCTCAACGTCAAGGGGAAGATGCACTCGAGAGCAAACATCAAACGTTTGTTCCTCCTCCGAGCAATTTTCTACAAGGGGAACACTTTCATCACGGCAGCCTTTCCTTTCATGGGCGACTTTGTAACTCTGATTGGATCCTTCACGCTTGTTACTCTCACCCTAGTGTTCCCTAGCATGATCTTCCTGAAGGTAATTAATTAATTACTTTTGATATTTTTTTCTCTTTATTTTTGCGAAAGTTTTTTTTTTTTTGAAGGAAGCTAAGCTAATTAATTATATCAATTTCAATTTCTTTCCAAATTCCGCTGATAAGGGGAAAGACTGCAAGAACAGAGAAAAAAATATGGCATTGGTTCAATATCATTGCCTTTTCTTTTCTTGCAATCGCAACCTCGACTTCTGCTGTCTGCTTAATTATCAACGATGTTCAACAGTATAGTTTCTTTGCAGACACATGATCAGATGAGAACATGTGAGCAATAATATATATAGTTGAATCTCGCAAGTTAATTTCCCCCATCAAATTGAAATTACACTCGAACGGGTTGTGGATTAAATATCAAATTTCTGATCAAGAATATATGATTATATTATGGTGGGAAAGGCACCCACGATCTTAATCTATATATATATATATATGTGTGTGTGTGTGTGCATTTTAAAACGAAATTTCATATTGGAACTGGTGCAGAAAAATTTCTCTCCCCAATCTCTGGATACGATGTACAAGTATTTGGTCTTGTCAACTCTTCATGGGAAAAGATTAACTAGACGACAAATTAGGAATGGCAACGGGGCGGGGCGGGGGCGGGGATGCCATCCCGATCCCCGTCCCCGCTTTTCAATGCAATCCCCGTCCCCGTCCCCATCCCCGGCGGGGAGGGGATTTGAATCCCCGTCCCCGTCCCCGCTGGGGATCGGGGATCCCCGTCCCCGCCTCATCCCCGTTTTTAATTTACATAAAAAAAATTTAAATTAATAAAATATCAAAATTTAATTATACAAATCTCTTAACTACGTAGTCACGCTCTACAGGTACTTTCTTTGTTTTCTTTTCTTTTTTCCTTCATTTTCTCTGTTTTTTTTTTTCTTTCCTAAGTCGTGATTGAAGTTTAGGTTGTAAATAAGAATTGAGAGGAAAGTATTTTTCCTATTGCTTTGAGCCATTTTGTTCAACTTTTAAAACAGAACAGGGACTTCAATATTCATTTTTGTGGTGCTAAAAAAGTTCTAATAAAGCAAGTATTATTATTATTATTTTTAATTAAAAAAATTTTAAAAGTTATAATTTAATATTACCATTTGTTCATAACTTTTAAAATGTTCGAATTTTAATTTATTTTCAATTTTAACAAAAAAAATAAAATTGATTACAAAATTTGACATTTCTATTTTAATACTTCACAATAAAGAATAAATGATTTTACGATATATTCTTTAAATAAAAAATTTTTAAAACTTATAATAATTATAAAAATATATTTTTCGATATTTTTAAGTGAATAAAATTTATAAATTTTTTCTAAAATATATTTATGATGTACAAAAATTTTATAAATTAAATTTTTTTATACATATGTATATATATATATATATATATATTTATTTATTTATATTTATATTTATATATAGTCATGTCCAAATCATATCTAAATCTTAATATTTTTAAAATTAGTATGTCGCTGTATCTGTGTCGTCCCGTGTCTGTGTTGCTGTATCCGTGCTTCATAGCTAAAAAACAAAGAACTCGAAACAATGGCTAATGTTGGACATTAAATTAGATAAAAGTATCAATTACATTACAAATCAAAATTTACTTGCTCAATGTCTATATTATACTTCATAAACACCATCAAATTAAGGGAGCCTTTACTTTTTTTACTTATGTGCGGAGTGTGACAAGTCAAGCAATATGTATTCTTATTAACTATATCTTCAACTTCATAATTATCAAGTGATACTTTTTTTAATGCCTTTCCTAGCCATTTTACTAAATTAGAAGCCAATATTTAAAAATTAAAAAAAAATCACAACAGATCCAATTTTCCCCTTCAGGAATATAGGCAAAAGGGTGTGTGTCGGTGTCTGCATGTACATACCCCACAATCAACAAAACCCAAAAAGATGAAGAAAAAAGACAATTGATTAAACTTGAGGAGCTTAAATAAAAAAAAATTAAAAATCACAAAATTACATATGTGTCTCGTAATCGCCTTTTCAATAAATAAGTGCTCCCTAAATGCAAGGATTAAATAAAATAATGATAATGCATAGATAATATATATATATATATATATATATATATATATATAATATAAAAGAATAAATTAATAACGGGGCGGGTAATGGGGATGGGTATGGGACGGGTATGGGGATGGGGACTGCATCCCCATCCCCATCCCCATCCCCGTAAAAAAAAAAGGGGATCGGGGCGGGGATCCCCGATCCCCGGTCAAACTAGTTTGACCCCATCCCCATCGGGGCGGGGCGGGGCGGGTACCCGCGGGGATGAGGATTTTTGCCATCCCTACGACAAATGTTTAGCACTCCCCCAAACGCTTGCAATCTTGCATGAGTTTTTTTTTCTTTTTCCCTTTCCAACTGCAATGAGAAAATCCTAAGATGAGACTACAACCGACACTACATTCCTCACATAGACGGGTTACGAGACGCGGAAGCGACACATTTATCCTTTATACCTATTGTTTGAACATTATTCTAAACTACAAGTGTCAATAAGTTTTACGTTTTTTTTTTTTTAAACTTATGATGTACAATACTGTTAAGATTTATATATAATAAAATTATAAAATAATATACACAAAACATAATTGCATCTCTCCATGTCTCCCATTTTCGCGTCCATATAAAAGTGTTCTTCGCATTTTAAGCAACACCGTATATTTTTAGACTTAACCTGGGTTTGGGGTGCTCCGCAGAATCTGGTTTGGGATTGGACACGGTTGGACTCTTAATTTCAGTCGCTAGCGACAAGAGTTAAAATGATGAGATGACCAAAAAAAAAAAAAAAGTAATATTTCTTTACAGTTTATATATACAAACAGTTTTAAAAATCATTAAATTAAACCAAAAAAACTAATAAACCATTTTTGAAGCTGGTTCGATTCTTTAATGTAACCGGACGAACAATCAAACCAAACAAACCTGTGAGAACTGAAAAAAAAAAAAAAAAAGCTGAACAAACCAGTGACTCCATTACCCGAGGAATCAGGCGGTTTAATTCCGGTTTGCCATAACATAGTCATAATCCTGTTACCAAGAAACGACTAGAGGCCCAAGCCCACATCACATGAGAGCGGGCCGCAGGCCCGAACGGTAAAGGTGGCGGCCACTAAATTTATTGAGCAGAGACCAACTTTCTAACGAAGGAGAAGCCCCAAGAGAGTAAAAAAATCCTCAAAAACAGAACCCATCTACCTTCCCTTCACTCTCGATGTGGGAGTTTGGAACAACCAAAGCTAATACCACATGATGCCGCGAGGGGCCAAACTCCCATGTAGGGAGTGAAAGAAGGGGAGTGTTCTCTGCTCTATAAATGTAGCAACGCGCTTCTCTTACCATAAATATAGTGTGAGGAATGGATGGGCCGTTGCTATAAATATGTAGCAAATGCTTCATCGTTTAGTGAAAGCGTAATGGCGATAGTTTGAGATTATCTTGACACCAATGGTTGAATAGTCAAGGGTTTAAGTAGAAATCTCGATAAATAAAATATAATTAATGAGAATTAATTCTGAAGATATTACGTATATGTCTTGTTCGCGTTAGTAATAGGTCAATTTTTATTAATTATATTTTATTTATTAAATTATAATACAAACTCTCAAGTTATCTTTTGGGTCAATGTCATTATCATATGCTATTTCATTTTCATCTCAGATCACCCTCAACTTAAAATCTTGATACCCAATGGCGTCAGAAAATTTGTAGACTTTGTATTTTACAAGTTATCTGGTTTAAAACTCTGAAACCAGATATGAGGGAGGTCTACTCAAACTCAACAAAGTTTGGATAATGAATTCTCTTAATATAAGAGATTAAATAAAGATAATAACAGATAACTCTTAATTTCAATTTACAAATATGATAATTTATACATATCAATAATATATTTTTTTTATGTGAAAAAAATACTTAAAATGTTGATACAAAATTCTAGGAAGACTTTAGTTTTTGCTGCTTTCGTAAATAGGCATGTATTTTTAATGATTAAAGTTCAGCATCAAATTAGGTTGGCAAACAACAGTTACAAATGTGCGACTTGTATTACATTAACTGGATCTGCCATTAAATGACATAATTAATTAGGTATAAGATATATATATATATATATATATATATACTTACTGACAATCGATTATTGTATTCTC
Source organism: Carallia pectinifolia (assembly GCA_037832335.1). NCBI lineage: Eukaryota > Viridiplantae > Streptophyta > Magnoliopsida > Malpighiales > Rhizophoraceae > Carallia > Carallia pectinifolia. The sequence goes on along the minus strand of CM075448.1, from coordinate 22,273,691 downwards.
CATACATTCCCAACAGCTCCAGCCGTCAGTGTTGAAGTAATTGTAGTTTTGACGTCATATAGATTAAGTTGATCTTATAGTCGTGTCTACTTTTTACACCGATGTTAATATTCTTTTTTTTTTTGATCCAAGATGTTAATATTCTTTTGTTTGTATATGACTGAAACAAACTGAAATTGAAAGAGACTTTGAATTTTACACGAAAGAAAAATTAGTGGAATGAGACTTTGCCTCCTTCGTTCCTTTTTATTGACTATACCAAATACAAGTTGGACCACAATAATTTTTTCTTCGCATCCGATGAGAATTGTCTCTAAACCTTCGCAGGTAGGTATTTTATTACATTTTGAGGTAATACATTGATTCCTTACATAGGAGAACTAACGCAGTACTGTGCATTTCGCTTATTGATACGGTTTTGCATGTTTTCATGATCAAATATGATAATTTAAGGGGGAACCAAGACTTGAATGTGCAGGGTTGGCCACCAGAAAAAGAGGGGATTTCTTTTGCATGGTAAGGCCAAGTGCTTCTTCCATGTCCAGGTCCTCTGCGCAGACACCAGGGGGCAGCTTCCACTGAAAACTATGCAGTAGATTTGCCAGGGCAAGCTCAACTAGCTGGATAGCAAAATTAGCTCCTGGACACCCTCTACGGCCAACCCCAAATGGGATGAACTCAAAATTTTGTCCTTTAAAGTCAATGGAGCTGTCCAGGAACCTCTCAGGTTGGAACTCGAGTGGGTTTTCCCAGGAATTAATGTCCTGAAGTATCAGCGTTGCGTTGATAAATACCCTTGTTTTGGCAGGGATTTTGTGCCCTCTAATTTCACAATCCTCTATGGTCTCTCGCGGAACAAGTAGTGGAGCTGGTGGGTGGAGCCTCAATGCCTCTTTCACAACTAATTTCAGATAGACAAGCTTCGACACATCACTTTCTTCCACTTTGGTTTTTCCCTGGGCAATTTTCCTGACCTCTTCTTCCGCCTTTTTCATTACCAGTGGATTCCTTATCAGTTCCGCCATTGTCCAGACAAGGGTGGCTGCCGAAGTATCTGTCCCTGCAACAAAAACGTCCTAAATATGACAGTTTTGGTCAGTTTCAGTAAAGTTTTACACTAATCTGTGCCTTATAGCCTATCAATAAAACAAAGTATATACCGTGAGGAGGCCTTTGATGGATTCTTCGGTAAGGCCAAATTCAGGACTTGGATACTTCTGAACTCGAAGCAATACATTAACAAGGTCTTCATGATCAGGTTTAGGCCTGTTAGGATCTAGATGTTCCTCGATTACCTTGTCATAGAATTCGTCAAAGTCCCTGAAGATCTTCTGCAGCCTTGCATCCAAGCTGTTAAACTTATTAAGCCAAACCATTGACGGAAAGAAGTCTGCCACACAAACGCTTCCAAGCAACTCTTGTGCTTCATGAAGCATATCCTTAATTCTGCTACTACTACTGCTAATGTATCCACTGCAGTATTTTTTACCAAAAGCAACGCGGCAGAGGAAGTTATTCGACAGCAAAAGCATCAAGTCGCTTAGATTAACTGGACCCGAAGAGCTTGCTATAGAATCAAGCACCAAAGCCACCTCTTCTTCCCTTGCAGCTTGGAAAGATTGGACCCTTTTAGCACTTAGCAATTCCAAAATAGCAATTTTTCTGACCTGCCTCCAATGCTCACCGTAAGGTGCAAATGAAATGTTGGAGCAGTTGTAACTTAACTTCTTGGCAACGTACAAGGCTGGCCTGCCTGAAAAGACAGGATCATGGGTTTTGAAGATCTCTCTTGCAACATCAGCGGACGATATCACCAGAGCAGGAACTGAGCCTAGTTGCAAGAACATAAGATCTCCATGTTCCTTTGCTAGGCGTTGGAGTGATTTGTGGAGTGGATTTCTGATCTGATGTAAGTTTCCAATTACAGGTAACCTGGTAGGACCAGGAGGGAGCTGCTTCTCTGCTTCCAATGACTTCTTGCGTTTCATCCATGAAATTACCCAAAAATATGCTACGAACAAGGCACAGAGGACAACAATTGCCAGCGAACTAGAATTCATGGTGTAATTCACTTCTTTGGGAATGAAACTAAGATATAAGTGAACAAGATGGTATCATCCTCATATCTATTGAACAGTTGTTGTGGTTATACATTGGTCACTGGTGTTTTTTTTTTTTTTTTTGGGCCCCAAGTTGCGAAAATGACACGATCCGATAATTAAGGTCGATTTGGCACCAGCTGCACAGAGATAAAAAGTTTAAAGATTACAATTATACATGTAATTATTGACACTGTTAAACAACATTAATAAAATAATACAACTTCTCTATTTTTCTGTCTTCTTATATATCTAATTTTTTGTATTCTCATAATCACAATATCAATATCTAATTGTCTCCATCACTTTTGTGTTCAGTAAGTGTTTTCCGTTACAAAATTGAATTCCCAAACTCAAAAGGCTCAAGCTCCAGTTCACATCGCCTATATTGCTTCTTGTTTTGTCATTATGTACTTTAACGAACTAAAAAAAAGTGGACCATAATTGGGCTCACACCAAGGTTGTCAGAATCGAATCGGTCATTAAATCAGAAAGTTGAGAGGTTCAAGATTCAACTGGTTCGATCGGTAAAACCGCGGTTAAACCGATATTTAATATTAAATATATAAAAATTAAATTTTTATATAATTTATATAATTATATAAAATGTTTTATTACATAAAAATGATAATAAATATTTAAAATAAAATATATTTTAAGAATTATATTAATATTTACATACATTAAGGATATTACAATTAGTATATTTAACAAAATATAATTTATAAAAATTAATTGAAAAAATAATATTTATAAATAGTGATTAAATATTAATTTTTAAATTTTAAAGATTAAATTGAAAATTTTAATCAATTAAGGACTAAATTAAAATTTTTAGTTAAAATTAGAGTCTTAATTATAATTTAAATAAAGTTTTGGGTCAAATTATAATTTAAAATTTTTTGGTTTAAATTGAACCGGTTCAACCGGTTCAATTTTTTGCCGATTTTTCCAAATTTTGACCGATTTTTCCGATTTTTAACCAATTTTTTTCGGTCATGTCCAAATTTTATTTTTAGATTTGAACCGGACCGAATCTAAAACCGGTTCTCAATTTTTTCAGTTGAACCGATCGATTCGATCCGATTCTTACTTCATTGGCTCACACTGACCACTTTATCATACGTTGAGACTCTAAGAGTCCACAATCTTTTTTGTTATTACGTAGTGGTGTGGACCACTATTTAGGCAAGTGGGCGTGAGAGGTAGAACAAGGAAAATGCACATAGGAATTCGTATCCCACTTCTCCGTTCCTTTCTGGGATAAAAACACGCGATATAGCCTTATTTTCACCAACAAATTAGGCCAATTATGAAACCAAAGAATTAGGTAAAAAAAAAAAAAAACCAAAGAATTAGTACTGCTTTAGTCTTCCTCAACCATCATTTTCCATTGATCGTTTCTCTTTGCATATCTTCCCTGTTTAAGAACTCAGGCTCGCACTTCTCTGTTTTTTTTTTTATAGAATAAAACTCAGACTTAAACTTCAGTTAGAAAGTGTTGTGACAACCGAATTGATACACTAACTAGAAAAAATGTGGTTCGGCACCTAAACTTGTTCCCAAATTGGGTAATGCTAGAGAGTCAAAGAGTCAAAGATTTAATAGTTTGACTGACCTTGTAGTTGAATGTAAATTAAATACATATCTTTATTAATAATTATAAATATTTACCTATCTATAATAAACAATATATTATATATGTATAAAAACTATTATTTTTTTATTAGTGATTGAATAAAATACAAAAATAACAATTATATATATTGTATTTTGATCAGAGTTGCAAGTGAGTCGGTACATTTATTAAAAACTTGATCGTTTGGCTTTATAAGAACTCGCTTGATCTCATTCATTTATATAAAGGAGTGACACTTGAATTTTATTTTAAAACTCATTTAACATACAAGTCAAGATTGAGCAAAGATAAACTCAGCTTGATTAGGTTTGTAAATAATTCATTTAAAATTTAGTCTACATAATAATTAAAAAAACTCATTTATTATGTCATAAAAGTAATTTCATTAGACTCATTTTTAACATTATATGTTACAAATGTTTACATTTATACCTTATAATTAAATATTTATCTTTAATTGGTTAATTTTATTTAAATAAATGAAAAGGGGAATTGCTATTTCCTTTGTGCTCGAAAAGTCCAAAATCAATAAATCATCGATGGTCCATCTCAAAAAAGGAAAACAATATTAGTTGGACTAATGAAAATTGAAAGGGTTTTGTTATCAATAATTATTTTTTATTTTCTTTATTACAATCACTAATAAAAAATTAACACATCAACACTTACTAATAATAAATTTTTAATAAATTTATTTTTTTTATTTTTTAATAATAATTAATGCATATAACGTATAAACGATTATAAAAAAGATGTTAAAAACAGCTATGGCTAATAAAATCTAAATAAAAAATATGAATCCAAAGTGCCATCATCTTGCGAGTAAACTTGTAGAAGGGTAATAATGTAATATCCGCTTCTCCTTCCGAGAGCGTAATGCCAACGGTGATATTTGCGCTCGTGACTACCAGTTATAAGTAAAATTCCCAATTTAAAAAACCATCTTTTCGCATTCTATTGGTACAATCGGTGTTAAATATTTTTATTTTTTAATATAATTTATTTTTAATTTTATATTATATAAATTTATTTTTTATTTTAAATATGTCACACTTATTTTGTGCTATAATAATAAAATTTTTTAATTTTAATTATTTTGTAAATATTATAAAATTAAATAATAAAATTTGTTAAAAGTTTAGTTTGATAAAAACAATTGTAATTTGAGTTGGCTCGTTATTAAATGACTTTGACACCGAACTTTATTTTTAATCTCATTTATGAAATGAGTCTATATCTAAATCTGACAAAATTTAATTCGATTCGATTTCATTGTAGTCCCAATTTTGACTAATAATTTTTTAATTATTAAATTTAAGAATATTTAACAAAAAAAAAAACTACATAGAGATTTTATTAGATACAGAAAAATTTTAAAATCTGAGAGTTTGTCTTGAGATTTTTGTCTTGATATTTATTATTAACTTTTTACAATTATATGTATACTTTGTATAGCAAACAAAAAAAAAAAATAAACAAAGATATGTTTCATTTTAGGCACACTTTTTATCAATATAATTATAAAAAATTGATAGTTAATTATATTTTCAATACATGTCAGAATACAAAATCTCGAGATAATTTGTGTGGACCTTAAACCATTCGCTTTTAAATGTTAATATTGAATTTAATGACTAAAATATTCGTTTAAGTAAAAATTTTCAGTCTATTGAAAGTTTTAATAAAAATTTAAGATACAAGTCAAAAGTTAGAATAAATTTATAGAACAAATTATACATTTTGGCGTGGTAATTGTTTTCTTTTCTTTTTACAATCGCACTCTTACTTTTTAAAATTAAATTCTTATAAGATGTATTACTTTTTCTTGTTTAAAAAAATAAAAATATAGTTAAAAAACAGAAAATTATTATATTGGAACAAAATTTTTGAATTCAATCTTACCCCACAGATGAAAAAAAAAAGAAAACAAAAAAACAAAAAGAACCCGGAATAACCCGACCCATCTGATTTGATGCCTCAATCCAACGGATAACGAGATAAGCCTATCCAAAAGGCAAACAGCAACAAAAATCTCAGCTTATCATATACCGTCTCTTTGGACTCTGCCCTCAGTTTCTGGCTCTCACAGAAGGCCTCTTAGCCATGGATTCTCTACGACTTCCCTCTCTCAGCGCTCTAACAATCTCGCATTCGGATTTTGGAGTAAAACAGAGGACTAATTCTTTGTCAAGAATTCATTGTTTAAGCCCATCAGTGCCACCATCTTTGAAAATGACGTCCCCATTTAGAACTCGCTATTTGGTAAGCCTTTTTTCACTTTTCTTGACCCTCCCAATTATGGGTTTCTCTTTTTTTTCCTTTTTTTATTGGTTCTCTTATGATTCTTCAGATGGGTTCATCATCTGATCTTTTTTTTAGTATCGGAATGTCATAACAATGCAAGCTGGTGGGGAAGACTTTGAATTGAAGCAAATGAGGGATATGGCTGCTGCGAAGAAGAGATGGGATGCTCTGGTACTTCTGTTTTATTCTCTAGACAATTCACAAATTGGGGTCTCCTTTTCTTGTGGCAGTGCTAAAGTAGCATAACTAATTGTGAAAAGCAGCATTCTTGCAATCAAATCTTGGTTTTTTGTGGCAAAGAAATCATTTTTCCGAACCAATCTTTGGTTTGTCAATTGTTTTCGACACTAAAAGATCTGGGTTAACGGAATACGAGTTGGTTAATGCGATTGTGTTACATGTGTAGATCAGGGATGGGAAAGTGAAGGTTCTTATGCCCAGAGAAGCAGGGTATGCAATCCAGCTCTCCAACAAAACCCTACTCGATGTTCGTCCATCCGTTGAACACAAAAAGGTGGAAAAATGCATCCTCTTTCTTTTTTTTATATTTATTTTTTATGGCCTTGTTGAGCTCAGATGTCATGGCATGAATGCTAAAACTCCTACTTCTTTTATTCTTTAATTTTCAAGCTGCATTTTACATTTCTAGTTAATTTGTTTTGATGATCCCACAAGGTATTTAAGGATTTTTGAGGATTGCTCTGAAACATCTGATAGAACCTTGATTATCTTGCCCCAGAATGTGCAACGTAGAGCTTTGTCTTGTGTTTTCTATATGTAGACCTCAAATGTTGGAAGAAAATGTTGTTTTGATTTGCAAGCATTGTTAAATTGGAGTGTCGCATTGGTAGTATTCTTCCTTTTTTCCATTTTTCCCCGACAAGGCGGGAGACTGCTATTTACGATGCTTCTTTTATATTTATTTCAGAGTCTTATCGCAATGAATGTCTCCATGTGGAAAATGTTGTGAGTAAATCCTTGACTTGTTTTGAAGGCATGGGTTAAAGGCTCAACTTGGATTCCAATCTTTGAAGTTGACGATAGACTTGATATCGGAACTCTTTCAAGAAAGATCACAACCTTTATGATGGGTATTATGTTTCTTCTTTTGTCACATAATGTAGATGTCATCATGATCATATTTGTGGCATCCTTATGTCCTTATGGATCACCTGACGAACAACAATTCTTATATACTGGCCTACAGAATGCAGCAGCCAAGCTTAGCAGCTTGACTTGGAACATATCACTGTTCAATAGTAGGCATAATAAAGCCCCACTGGTCTGTCAATATTTGCTAGTTGCCTTTTGATGCTTATTCTTACACGCCTTGTGCTTTTGTAGGAGGTTGGTGGAGTGGTGTACTTACTTTGTCTTATAATAAGTATGCTTTCCTGTAAATATAATTTCATTAAATCTTATTCCTCGTTTGCTTAGGAATGCACATGTTCATTGCTTTTGCTACTTTGCCAGCCAGTTCTTATCATTGGTCGAGGAGAAGTTCTCTAAAGACATGGATCTCATTGTTGCATGCCAGAGAGGATTGAGGTATAGTTTGTGAAGATCTACTGTAGATGGATCGAATCTTATTAATCATTTTACTAGCAACTTGCTGGCAGATCTCTAGCCGCTTGTGAGCTGCTCTGCAATGCTGGTTACAGAAACCTTTTCTGGGTTCAAGGTGGCTTAGAGGCTGCTGAAGAAGAGGTAGCTGTGTTTCCAAAGTGAAATTAGATTTTTCATTTAGTTCTCAAGATTTGCATCTCACCACCTCACCATTGGCTAATTAAATGGAAGGTTAAACAATTTGAAATTCTTGTGGACCAGGAACTTGTAAGAGAAGGTCCTCAACCTCTAAAGTTTGCTGGAATTGGCGGCTTTTCTGAATTTCTTGGGTAATATATCGCAACTTTGCTCTCTTTCATCTATTACCTTGCTCTAAGATGGTTGAATTTATCTAGTTTCTCCTTTTTGATCGTGAAATTATATGACTATCCTTCGAGCGGACCTTTGATATAGTTCACGAGACATTGTTCTTGGTAACATCTGTGGTACTGGGCCAAAATATATAATTCTTCTTGTGAAGAATATTTCTATTCCCTGGAAACTATTTTGGTAGATGAGCAATATTGATTATTCTGTTGGAGTTGATAATGACATTCATATGTAGAAGCATTTACAAGAGCCTACGCCATCTGATTGCAGTCTATAATGGCAGTCTGGCTCCCACAACTGCTTCGACTAAATGAAATAAATGAAATAATTTTGGACAACTTTTCTACTGAGCTAGCATTTGCAGTTTCCTTATGCTGTAATTTTTCTTCCATTTCCTGTGAAATATTTTCGACATTCCATTTTTTTTACCTTGTCATTTTCAGCTGGACAGATCAACAACGAGCTGCTGCTGCTAAAGAAGGTTGGGGCTATCGATTATTGTTCTCTGCTCGTCTGGTAACTGTTGCTTTTGTGCCTTTGTGATATACTGTGTGAAGCCCTTTCATTTGGCTTCGTATAATATTTGTTTCCTTCACAGGTTGGGGTCTTTCTGGTTGCCGATGCCTTGTTTATTGGTGCTCAGCAAGTCGGTCGCTATATTCAAGAAATGAGATCGCACTGAATTAGCTTGAAGTTTTGCATGATGCATCCGAATGAGCATTTTTCACCTAAAAGTTGCCAGCAGTCCCAATTTTTAAGCCAAGGATTTTCTTTTTGTCAACTTGATCTGCAAGGTAGCATCAGCGCTATCGCTACAAGAATGGATGCTAGAGAAAGCTGAGTTTGAGCTTTTGTTCAGCCATTTAAGAAGAGCTGTCAGAGTTTCCTGTTAACAATTTCTGTCCTGCATGACCTTAGCTCTGTGGGAGTTGTGAAAAAAAAACATAGCCAACGTCTGCAAGGCCAAACCTCCTACGCCATACCTATGGCTTGGCTTGACGCCATTGCTATCGCTGTCCACAGATGTGGATATTTTGTCTACTGTGATCGTTGGCATTGGCCCCATCTAACAAGATTGACATGTCATTCTTGGCAGTTAAGCAATTTGGTTAAGCAATTTGTGTGATTCAATAATTAGCAGCTTTTTATTTCATTGCCATGCCATAAGCTTTAGAAAAAGAAAGCAAGCCAGATAGTAATTTATGACAACGATCATCAAACCAGATTGCACGTTGACCTGACAAATGAGTACGATAGAAACAACCATAAAACACAAATGCGTAGGATGTCCACTGTAGACATCCTAAGAGTTCGCTCTAATATCATCAAAAGAAACAAAACACTCAAACAATAGGTGGATTCCAGGACCATGTCTACACTGGAAAACTTCTTTCGGTGTATTCCAGGACCATGTCTACGCTGGAAAACTTCTTTCCTTTAGAAAATAAAGCACCAAAAAACAATGCTAGTTTACACAAAATTGCTAGATTACTGCTTCGACTCTGCCATTTTACGGAGGCAGACACTGAAATGCTGAGATGCATCCCTTCCTCGTTAGTAGTACCTAACTGGCACCTTAGATATGAAGATGGCCGTAAATGTGACTGCTGAGGCTTCCATTTCATAGTTCATTCAAGAATCTGCATCTGATCCTGAGTCTGACTCCTCATCTGTTTGAAGCTCTAAAGGCTTCATTCTGTTCATATTGGCTTCTAATGGTGGAAGCCCGTCGTCATCACTCGAGTTGAGCTCATCATCAGGTTGTTGGCTAGTGTTTCCACTCAAATTTTGATTTGGATTTTGGAAAGTTGTAGACTTGAATATTTGTGGCCTGAACTCAGTAATTCAGTAATGATAAAAAATGGACAAAAAAAAAATCAGTGATAAAAAATCGATAATGACAATGTTATGAACAGAAGAACACAGCAGCAGAAGCTAGCACATATGTATTTGAAATTAAACTATTGGAAAGAACATGGCTCTTCTGGTTCATGGATGCATCTTAACACAATTTAATGTGAAAAAAAAAGCATAACCATGCAGGAGCACGATATTCTGAAAAAATAAGCAAGTGATGCCGAGAAAGTGAGGATATTTGTAGCCAAAAAAGAAAGAGGAGAACAAAATTTCTTCATAATAACACTAGTATGTTGAAGACATAACACCACATATTTCAAATGATTATATTCCATAGTCTCAGGATGTTAAGAGGACAGACCAATCATGAGACTTCTGAAGCGAACAAACTTGCTCATGAAAGAGAACTTGAGAAACAATACACGCCACCTTACTACCAGATTCTAGAGCCTTTTCCTTTCCACTTTCATCAACCACAACAAAGCTCCCTGAATATCAACAATGTAATTTTCTGATCAACTCGTGGGTAAATAAACCATGTAACTGCACTAATGAAGGGAAACTTTGAGCAATCTAATAGAAGAGACGATTGACCAAAATGACTAATTCATTGCCATAATATGCATTGAATACAAGGCAAACCTCGTTTTATCCACATGCTCTTCTGAAACTTGGCTGGAAACAATGCCAATGACTTCTCACCTTTTCCATCCATCACCTTTAACAAGGGAAATTAACATCTATTAATCAACGAGTAGTCACAAGCACAAGACTCATCAAATGTTCAGATTGCAATTAATGAATGGACAAGCAAAAGGAGAGAGAAAAGAGGACCATCTTTTAGGCAGAAAGAAGTTCATTCTTCCTAAAAATTCTTTCTGGGAAACAAAAGTTAGTTCGACATATGAAACAGCAACAACCCTCCATCCATATAAAAAAGGGTCGGTACCTCAATGAGATTAGAACCTCTAAGAGACAGCACTTGCATGATGCTTTGGCCATCTTCAAGTGTCAAGCTACGTTCCTCTACTGCCTTTTTCAAGTTCTTCCTTCCTCCCTTCATTATCTCTTAAAAAGTTGCAATCTACAAAGCATTAAGCAGCCTATAATTAATAACGATGTCAACTTTGCTAAAGAGTATCCAAGCAAAAATCTTCAAAAACCATCAGACGTTGTAGTGCTAAATCTTTTAAATTAATTTCAAGGGAAACAAATCCCTTCAGGAAAGTGGCCGAAAAGAATCTCCAAGTCAAATTTATTTCCGCCAATGACTAGCTAGCAGACATTTTTACCACGCCCATTGCTACAAAACCATTTCAACCTATTTCTAACAATCTTCGGCTGCTCCCTAAACCACTATCAGCTTGAGGGGGAGTGTTAAGAAGATAAAGATATATTTCTTCGCTACATAGGCTGTTTATATACCCATGTACAGCTCTATACTAAATAAAGATTGTAATCAGCTTCTTAAAAAACAAAAAAAAAAAAAAAGAAAAAAAGAAAAATTCTGCTCCAACTTTGTCAAACCTTGCTAAAGACATGCAAAAGAAAACTCATCAAAAATCCATCAGAGATGCTATAATGCTTACCCTTATAGTTGTTACCGGGGAAAAAAACAAAAAGAAACCAAAAAACTTGAAGGCTTAAACTCAAGAAACCGTTCTATTTGAACCCAAAAGATGAACTTCAAAACCTATTCTACAAAGATTTGCAAATTTTTGTGTTAAAAGCTTTAGCGAGTGTTCAAAGTTCACAATTTTAACAATCCCTACAAACCCAAATAGCAATGAATGTAAACAAACGGAGAAACAAAAGTACACATAAGAAATTAGAAAAAAAAAAACAAAAAAACAAAGGCATACCCAAGAAGCAGATTGTTGTTAGCCAAAATTTTCTGGTGAATTCTACTTCAGAATTGCAGAGATTTGTTTTCGAATAAGATACTTACCGTTACGGCACAGAGGCTGAGGTTTTGCGTCGTCGTCGACGGCGGCGCCGCGGAGCAATGGAAATTGAAAAGCTTGCAGATGTCCTGACGGGTTGGGCGCACAAAAAATGGCTTTGGATTGGACCAAAGAAGAAAGAACAACAGCGTACACCGTCCGATCTCATTAAATTTCCCATTATGTTTTGGGCCTGTCTGCGGAGACATGTGGGGTCCTAGGCCTATAATATTAACCATGTTGGGCCACAACCAAGAATATTAATTAAAAAAGGCCCTCCATGCTTGTGTCCTGCTGCAATATCCAGGCCTTTTATTCCAACATGTCGAAGTCCCTTTTTTTTTTTTGTTTTTTTTGTTCATCCATATTAGGTTTTGAATCTTAGTTGCTGCACAAAGTTACTCTTGTTTGCTAATTTCTCTTTTTTTTCCTTCTTATCTTAATCAACAGCCGAATTTGTATGTTGACTTATTCTGCATATAGTTTGTATTTGGAAAATTTAATATCATTAAGAAATTGGAGATCAAGGCAGTCAAGCATTTGATTATTGAACTAAGACAATTCCCTCTTCAATTTAAAGCAATTAAATCCAAATGAATTACAATAATTATTATTTGTAATCAACATAGCCCTACATTTAATTTAATTTAAGCAAGGATTTAACTAACAAGATAGTCGCTTTTACTTTTTCTTTTTGTGTTGATTGACTATTAAAAAACTGAAAGTTAAATATATTACAAATTTATTATTAAAAAGTATTAATATATTAATTTTTTATTGATGATTGTAAAAGAGAAGATAAATGATAACTACCTATAACAAACTCGTTTAAGTAATCATATCAAAAATAGTAACTACCTATAACAAACTCCTTTTAAGTAATCATAAAAAATCAAACTGGCATCTAGTTAAGTTTTCAAAACATATTATTGAAATCTATTTGGAATATGGGCCTAGCTCTTTATTGTTTTTGTTTTATTTTAAACTAAGAACTTGGAGTTGCAACAGCAATAAGAGGTACTTTTCTATGGATGGTGACGCCAAGACATTGAGTCATGTCCAAATCGTCCACTCTAGCTCCACCGGGCAAACTCCAATCGAACTTGTCGACAAGATTTGCTAGGACCAGCTCGTTAGTTGCCATGGCAAATGAGATTCCAGGGCAACCCCTTCTGCCAGCTCCAAAGGGAATTAATTCAAAGTTATGTCCTTTAAATTCTATTGAACAATTCAAGAATCTCTCAGGCATAAATTTTTCAGGTTGGTCCCACACTGTAGGATCCCTCCCAATCGCCCAAACATTGGTCAATGCCATTGTGCCGGCAGCTACGTCATACCCATTTATTTTGACATCTTGGGTTGATCTCCGTGAAAATAAAGGAATCGGAGGATACAAACGAAGAGTCTCTTTAATCACTGCCTTCAGATATTGCATCTTTTCAAGGTCGCCTTCCTCTAGTTCCTGATTTTTACCGGCGACTTTCCTGACCTCATCTTGTGCTTGTTTCATTACTCTGGGGTTCCTTATGAGTTCTGACATTGCCCACTCTAGAACAGTGTATGTCGTATCTGTTCCAGCAGTAAACATATCCTGCAAGCAATAAACATTATATCACTCTAGTTTCACACCAGTGAGTGCGACTTGATGTTTATATTATAAAACTGAGTTTTGATTGATTAATACATTTGGTCAATACTACTAGTAATTTTTGTTAATAATGGTATCTGAGTTGTTGCTAATTATTTGTTAACATAATATCTCAAGGGTTTTATTAGGTAGACCAAAATCTATTTGACATTTCATTTTTTTGCGGTCGTTAGGAATTAATTAGACTGCAGGCTATGAGACTCATGTAGTGATTAGTAAATTCATGACAAATTTGTAAAAATCCTCGGAAATTGACTTTTAAGATCTATCGGGATTTGCTAATTGTTTATTCGAGAAGGGGAAAGAAAACAAAGAATTATTTGATGTGCCTGGAAGCCTTCCAGCTTTCAATGCTATATTTAATTTTGTATCCACTTAGAAAATCTTATAATTATGAAGATTTGATTAAAATCAAATTAAAATTTTGTAAATTAATTGATATTGATCTTATTATAATCAAATAAGAATTCTAACAATCAATAAAAGATCATAATAGAATTCAAATATTATTGAAATATAATTGTTTTATATGATAGATAATCTCTATTTTATTCTATTGTGATTTGTAATCAAATCATTATAATTATGAGATTCTTTAATATATTTGAAGCATTAACAAAAAAACAAAAAAAAAATAGCTTAATTTGAAAGGGTATCATCACATGGACGGGTGAAATAGGCGGAAGGAGACAGGGTTGGTGGGTCCACACACAAAAAAAAAAAATTAGTTTATTTATTCGTGCAATGAGATAAATTAGATATACAATAAATCTTCAATTGCATTTAATCATTCGTTACACATTCTACTAATCTTGATTCATATTTATTTAACCTTATTGTACATTTAATTCTTTTTAACGAAAAATTCGAATTTCAAACAACAAAAGTGGCAAAATATTTTAGACCCACCATTGCAACCTCCTCCCCGTCCATTTTGTCCCTTCTATTTAGCGTTTTCAATTTAAAACTAACTAATATATAGTATAGAAACAAGGAATCGTCGTCAATTTCAAATGCACGTTCCAAACCCTAATATTAAATACACGTTGTCGTTTTCTGATCCGGTAAACATGGAGACCTAAGGAATAATTTTTTTTATTAAGATCACCAATACAATACGTGCAATCGCGACCACACGAAGCATTGCGCTTGGGCACGTCCACAAACTCGGGGAGAGAACCGATGAGGGTGTCGGTTTATGAGGGATGAAAGGAAAGCATTAGAGCAAAAGATGTGGCTTTGTTGATGCAAAGTTACAGCAGAAAATGGCTTGGACAAAAAGTAGAAAATTTGCAGAGAAAGTGTTAAGAAAATATGAGAAGAGCTTGCTGGAAACTTGGAGCAAGGAGAAGATATGCATAAATAACTTCTTCTAATCTGATTAACCAGCGAACCTCCCTATATGGAGTTAGTACATAAATTACATCATGCAAATTTGAAAAAAAAATAATAATAAATTACAAAATTCAAAAAACTAGTTGTTAAGTTTCTAGTCTTCACAATTCAAACTTTGAAAATTAAACTTTAAATTTCTAGAGGGAAGTTCCGAACAATGCAGAAGCACCAACTCTAACAAAGGGAGGAGGATATCGAAATCAAAAACATGTTTCTCTTATGATTTTAGTGTTTTATTGGATTCTTAAACTTGTAAAAAAAAAAATTATCAACTTTAATTTCTATTGAAAAAATATTGATTTTATTTCAACAATTATCAATGTTATTATATTTACAATAATAATCAAAATACTAAAAACCAAGACATATATTGATGTTACAGACAATTACGAGGGAGAGAGACACATACCAAGACAAGAGCTTTGATGCTGTTTCTAGCGATGGGAAAGGCAACCACGTTATCCTTCTGAAGTTCAAGCAAAACGTCCACAAGATCCTTTTGATCATCTCCTCCACGCAAACTTTCATGAACATTGCCTTTTTTGAGGCCATTTTCATGTTCCTCAACCACTCCATCCAAAAACTTATCAAACTCTTTGGCAACTCCCTCCATTTTAGCATCAAAACCACTCACATAATTGACCCAACTCAGCCATGGAATGAAATCCCCAATACTAAAACTTCCTAATAAGACCATAAGCTCCCCCAATAACTCCTTAAATTTCCTTCCTTGTTCACCTTCACTATATTTCTTCCCTAATGCCACCCTACACACCACATCATTTGTAAGAGAAGCAAACATTTCGCTCAAATCGATTGGCAATGACAGTGAAGAAGATAGGTCGATCTTCCTGACAAGAATGGCAACCTCTTCTTCTCTTACGCTCCGAAACGACTGCACCCTCTTGTTGCTCAAAAGCTGAAGCACACAAATGCTTCTCATCTGCCTCCAATATTCACCATAAGGTGCCATGGCAACATCCTTGCCGGCATAGAGAAGTTTCTCTGCGACACTTGATTTTGGCCTGTCTGAGAAAACGAGGTCTTGGGTTTTCAGTATCTCTCGGGCAGCGTCTGCCGTCGAGACAATGAGGGCAGGCACGGTTCCGAACTTCAGCATCATCAGAGGACCATAAGTCTGAGCCAGTGATTGCAGAGAGCGGTGAGGGTGCAATCCCAGTTGGTGAAGGTTGCCAAGAATTGGGAACTTCGGCGGTGAAGGTGGTAGATTTTTTGGCTTAAGAGGAGTGAAAAAGAACCATTTTATGAGGAATATTGAGAAAGAGAGGAAAGGAAGAACATAGACCAGGAATTGCAACATTTTTACCTGGCTTGAGTGTCCAGATTTTGTCCGAAACTTGCACTATTTATAATCAATGTTGAACTTGGATTTGTATTTGCCAGGGAAATCGGTGCGGTGACACTAGCTTGTAAACAGAGAAAAAGAAAAACAAGAAAAATTAAGCTTCTTTTTGTGATCGCTAAATATCCAAAAATAAATTTGAGATTGTCCAGCATGGAATCTCGAGAAAATTATGAGAAAGAAATGTGTGGCGTATGTTTAATTGGCAATTTAACGTCTAATTTATAAGATTGAAGCAACATTAAAGAAAAGATCGTATAAATTTACAAATTTATTTTATTTTTTTTATTTCAAATGTACTTCACTTATTATTTTCTATAAAATTATGAATAAATTATATTTAAAAAAATTAGTTAAATGAGAAATCCTCAACAAAAGTTGCCCTTATGGCATCAAAATTTGTGGCATAAATCAATTTCTTTTTTTTTTTTTCTATGAATTGATAAAAAATTAAATTTTCATTGCTAGATGATGGCATTAAGAATTTCTTTGTAACTCCCAGTGAAACTGTTAATTATTTAACTCAGTGGGAATCATAATTCTCAATGAGTGTGCTGCTCCGTTAATTATTTGCCAACAGTCATATATAAAAATAGAAATAGAAAATAATGGGCAGGTTATATAATATGAAATGATTCTAACCCATGTGATTCTCTTGCTTGACAGATACAATCTGCAATGTTCAAGCTGGAAGTGTGGTATTAATATTTATTATTCGGACGACAAGAAATGCTCGCGAATGCTAGAAAAAGAATCTAATCAAACTGAAACCAAAGCTAAATAAAAACCGAGAAAATGCAGGACATGCGAGAGAAAATGCTAGAAAAAAATAAGCCAAGAAACTAAAAATAAATATAACGCTAACGCTTCTCCTATAGTCCTACTATTCTGTCGTGGTCCATTGTCCGTTGTTGTCTATATTTCTTTGTTTTTTATTGGGTCCTAAGTTGCCTATATTTCTTTCTTTTTTTTTTTTTTGTTTTTGTCTATATTTCTTGTTTGTCTTTTTTCTCATGTGTCTGATTTTTCTTCCCATTGATTCGGCCCATCTCCCGACCTCGAGGCTGATTTTTCGTCCTAGTGACTCGTCCCATCTCACAGTATAAAAAAAATATTTTTAGATAAAAAAATATTTAAAATATTATTTAAATGTGATTGATTGTATTTGATTTATTATTGTATAGATTTTAAGTGTAACTAAAAAAAATTACTATTATTTTTTTTACATGAAATCCAACTAATTGTATATTAAATTGAGTTAGTTGTATTTATACAACATTTCAAGCACTCTTTTATCAAAAAAATATAAATTTTTCCAAAAAAAAAAAATATGGTAAAAGCATCTCTTTAAGCTCAAAATAAATTTCAAAACCTCTGTTTTAAAGATCTAAAATATTCTCCATGATCCACAATATGACATTTCAGTCATCAAACAAAAGCGTTAGATGCTTTACAGCTTTAGCAACTGTTCAAAGGCTCAATCTTGACAGTCCAAAAAAAAAACCCATATAGGAATGAATGTCAATAAACTAGGAAATTAAAATATAATGCATTGATGTTGATTTTCATTTTGCTTGTGAGCAAATGGCTGCAAAGAATCTTTTAAGTCGAATTTATTTTTGGCCAATGACAAGCTAGCCAACATTTTTTACCACGCCCATTGCTAGGAACCCATTTCAACATATTTGTGACAATCTTTGGTTGTTCCCTAGACCACCATCGGCTTGAGGGGGAGTCTTAGAGGATACTGAAATCTTCTGTTTCGTACAACAGCTAGTGTATATTTCTTCGCTAAATAGGCTGTTTATATACCCATATTCTGCTCCAACTTTATCAAACCTCGCTAAAGACTTACCAAAGAACCTTCTAGTTGCTACCAGGAAAAGAAAAAACGCGAAGGCTGAAACTCAAGAAGCCTTTCTATTTAAACCCAAAAAAAAAAAGAACTTCAACACCTGTTCTACAAAGATTTGCAATTCTGTTTTAAACGCTTTCGCCAGTGTTCAAATTCACAACCTTAACAATCCATAAAAACCCAAATAGCAATGAATGTGAACAAACGTGAAAACGAAAGCACAGATGAGCAATTAGAAAAAATTAGAAATACCCAAAAAGCAGATTGCTGTTGGCCAAAATTTTCTGGTGAATTCTACTTTGGCATTGCAGAAATTTGTTGTCAAATAAGATACTTATCGATTTGGCACAGAGGCCGGGGTTCTGTGTCGTTGTTGACGGCGGCAGCGCGGAGCAACGGAAACTGCAAAAGCTTGCAGATGCAGTGGCGGGTTGGCGTTCCGTGAAAATTGGCTTGGATTGGACTAAAGAAGAAAGAACAACGGCGGAGACCGTCCGATCACATCAAAACTCCCGTCTCATTTTTGGGCCTGTCTGCGTGGAGACATGTGGGGTCATAGGCCTATTATAAGGCCCTTTAGATCTTAAGCAAAGATCCAATGTTTTCTGCGAGGCTATGTTGGGCCACACCCAAGAAAACTAATATCGAAAAAGGCCCTCTCTGCTTGTGCGTCCTGCTGCAATCTCCAGGCCTTTTATTCTAACATGTCAGGTTGATTCCCGCGGAACTAGCTAGCAATGGATTTTCTTTGTCTTTTTTTTTTTTTGTAATTTTTTTCATCCCGAGATCTATTAGACTATAAGTTATACGGAGTAATTCTTCTTTTTTATAAATTTCATACCCATCCCTTTCAAAATTAAAATCTACGCTCTTTAAAATAAAAGTTTAAATTTTAATCATTAGAATATTTCATTTAAAATAATTTTTACATTTTCAGATTAAATTAGAGTATATATGCAACTAAAGCCCCAAAAAAAAAAAAACTTCCATAGTTTTTCTTTTAAAGGCAAACCCTAACAGTTTTTTTATTTTAAAAAAAAAAACTCAAGAGTTGTCCTTTTATAGACAAATTTTCCTGCCATAGTTTTATTTATTTATTTATTTATTTTTGTCTTTGATTAACATTTCAATCCGCGATCCTACCGTTATGACGTGACGATTGCAAACAAGAATGAAAGAGACCTTTTACACACTTTTCAAAACACTCCACCACCAATATTGCCATATAAGGAAACATTTTACAAACGAGAAAAATGTTTATGGTTATATAAAAATTTATTTAAACAATATCTAAATTATAATAATTAGTATTTTTATATACTCATAATAACAAAATATGAAATAAAAAAAAATATCATTATTTCTTTATTTATATTTTTTTATAATTACAAAAAATACATTATTAATTGTAATTTAGATATCGTCTAAATAATTTTTTGTTTGGTCGTAACCCATACGTGTGGTACACTCAGGTCACTTGTCGTGTGGTCGCGGATTTCCGACTATAGACAAAACCGCCAATGGAAAAGATATGCGGCGTTCATAACAGATGAGGATTTGGACAAAATGCATTATTTGGAAGCAGTGATCAGAGAGACTCTCCGCTTGCAAATCCAATTTTATTGCTAACTACCAATCGGCCTTGGTTCAATAGTTAACAAAAAAAAAATATCCCTTAAAACATGTGAAAATGAGTTCGAGTTGAATGATTACATTTTACATACGTATCTTTCATTTTCCTTTAATTAGTTACCCTAAGCCTAAACGTAAAACATTATTTACACTCATGATTTTATTATTTGAGACGATAGGCGGCGTATTTCTGCATAGTTGACCATCCAAATTCAAATTCTTGTTCTATCACTCTTCCCGGGCCAAAAAAGTGCTGGCTATCTTCGTTCCCGTATTGAGCTTGACTTTGAGTTTGAAGCATTTAGTTGAAGTTATGAAGTATAGATGTCGAGTTTACGATTCAGTAATTATTGGGTAGATTGTAGTAAAATTTAGTTCGAGTTCATCAATGATTAGATTGTGGGTCCTTTTTATAAAAAAGTTAAATGAAGATATCAATAAATAACTCCAGACTTCAATTTACATGTATAATAATTAAAATACATGTTATGCATCTTTTTATTAATTAATAAAAAAAATTACACTCATGATTTAATTCTTGACATGATCTTTAATTGCACATCTTGATTTTATTCTTTTGGAGTTACTATGATTTTTGTAAGTTATTAAAAAACCAAAAAACAGCTGCTGGGCGAAGTCCGTTTATTTCTTTTGTTCATCCATATTAGGATTTTAATCTTTAGTTGCTCGACAAAGTTACGCTTGTTTGCTAATTTCTTTTCTATTTTTCCTTTTATCTTAATCAACGTCCGGATTTGTGTCTTGACTTATTTCAGAGTGAATTATGAAATCCACCTAGAGTTTGTATTTGGAAAATTCAATATCGTCGAGGAATTTTAGATCGAGGCAGGCAGTCAAGCGCTTTATCAATGCACTAGACAAATCCCTCTTCAATTTAAAGCAATTAAATCCAACTGAATTACAATAAGTATTATTTGTAAACAGCGTAGCCCCACATTTAATTTTAGCAATCATATATACACTGCAAAAATCAAATAGGAATCTGTCGATGCGTTAAGTTTTCAAAGCATATTATTGAAATCTATTTGGAATATGGGCTTAAATGTTTTTTTTTTTTTCTTGTACTAAGAACTCGGAGTTGCAACAGCAATAAGAGGTACTTTTCTATGGATGGTGATGCCAGGACATTCAGTCATGTCCAAATCGTCCACTCTAGCTCCACCAGGCAAACTCCAATCGAACTTGTTGACAAGATTTGCTAGGACCAGCTCGTTGGTTGCCATAGCAAATGAGATTCCAGGGCAGCCTCTTCTGCCAGCTCCAAAGGGGATTAACTCAAAGTCATGTCCTTTAAATTCTATTGAACAATTCAAGAATCTCTCAGGCCTAAAGTCCTTAGGTTGATCCCACACTGCAGGATCCCTCCCAATCGCCCAAGCATTGGTAAATGTCATTGTGCCAGCAGCTACGTCATACCCATTTATTTTGACATCTTGGGTTGATCTCCGTGGAACAAGCAAAGGAATCGGAGGATACAAACGAAGAGTCTCTTTAATCACTGCCTTCAAATATTGCATCTTTTCAAGGTCACCTTCCGTTAATTCCTGATTTCTACCAGCAGTTTTCCTGACCTCATCTTGTGCTTGTTTCATTACTTTGGGGTTCCTTATGAGTTCTGACATTGCCCACTCTAGAACAGTGTATGTTGTATCTGTTCCAGCAGCAAACATATCCTGCAAGCAAGTAACATTATATGTCACTCTAATTTCATATCTGTTAGTGTGACTTGATGTGTATATTATAACTGTGACTTTTGTTTGATTAATAATATTTGGTCAATACTGTTGCTAATTTTTGTTAATAATGGTATCTGAGTTATTGCTAATTATTTGTTAATAACATAATCTCTCAAAGATTTTATTAGGTAGACCAAAATCTATTTAGCAGTTCATTTTGTTTGCGGTCTTTAGGAATTAATTAGACTGCAGGCTATGAGACTCATGTAACCATTACAAATTCATGAAAAATTTGTGTAAATCCTCAGAAATTGACTTTTAAGATCTTCTGGGATTCTTCCTAACATTGGGTGCTAATTGTTTATTCAAGAAGGTTAAAAAATCAAAAGCCAACGAATTGTTTTATGTGGCTGGCAGCCTTCCAGCTTTCAAGAGTCAAGGCTATATTTTGTATTTGTATCCACTTAAAAAATCTTATAATTATAAAATCAAATCTCCATTTTAAGAATTAATTGATATTGATTTCATTATAATCTAATAAAAATTCTAACAGTCAATAAAAAATCATAATAGAATCCTAATATTATTGAAATATAATTGTTTTATATAAAAAATAATCTCCATTTTATCTTATTGTGATTGTAATCAAATCTCTATAATTATAAAATTCTTAAATGCATGTGAACCATTAATAAAAATGAAAAATTAGCTTTATTTGAAATAGTATAATTAAATGGACCGGTGGAGGAGATACGGCCCTGGGGTCCACGCCGAAAAAGAAATTTTTTTTTTAATTTTACATTTCTTGTCAAAAATATTAATTGAGCAACGGGATAGATTAGATATGTAACAAGCCTGCTAAGATGTGTAATAAATCTTTAATTTCTTTCAAAATTAACTAAAATTTAAAAAAAATCTTAAGTACACTACAGTAAAACATAAAGAATATAGCATGGAAACATAATTTTGTGTTTTTTTTTTTTTTTTGTGAAAGCGAGGGTGAATGTAGTCTTGTTTCTTTTTTTTTTTCTTTTGTTCTTGACTCGAAGTCTCGAAATCACTGGACTCCGACTAATCGGATCGAGTCGGATGGGTCTAAAGGGGTCAGAACTCTTCTAAAGTTTATCTACTCTATTCACTAAATCTTAAACTCAAGACCTTACTTAAAAGAAAAAGGGTGTCCAGCTACTGAAATTAACGAGTGTTGATTAACGTAGTCTTGTTTCTAATATAGCATAGAAACAAGGAGTCGTGGTTAATATCAAATACACGTTGTCGTTTCCTGGTTAATATAGCATAATTTTTTTTAAAAGAGGACGACAAACAATACGTGCAACCGCGACCACATGAGGAGTTGCGCTTGGGCACGTCAGCAAACTCACGGAGACAATCGACAAGAGAAGAGGATATCAAAATGAGAAATTGTTTGTATCGTGATTTATGATGTCTTAATTAATATCTTGAATGTAATATAAGATTATTATTTTTTATTATAAAATTAATAATATTTTAAATAAAAAAATAACTTTTAATTGTTATTATAAAAATTTTAAAAAATTGCAGTCTCATTATATTTAAACACTAGTCGGACACTAAAAATCGGACGTAGTGCTCTACGGAGATCAGGAGGGAGAGAGACGCATACCAAGACAAGAGCTTTGATGCTGTTTCTAGCGATAGGAAAGCCAGCCACGTTATCCTTTTGAAGTTCAAGCAGAACGTCCACAATATCCTTTTGATCGTCTCCTCCACTCAAACTTCCATGACCATTGCTTTTTTTGAGGCCATTTTCATGTTCCTCAACCACTCCATCCAAAAACTTGTCAAACTCTTTGGCAACTCTCTCCACTTTAGCATCAAAGCCACTCACATAATTGACCCAACTCAGCCACGGAATGAAATCCCCAATACTAAAATTTCCTAGCAAGATCATAAGCTCCCCCAACAGCTCCTTAAACTTCCTTCCTTGTTCACCTTCACTATATTTCTTCCCTAACGCCACCCTACACACCACATCATTTGTAAGAGAAGCAAACATTTCGCTCAAATCGATTGGCAATGACAGTGAAGAAGATCGGTCGATCTTCCTGACTAGAATGGCTACCTCTTCTTCTCTTACGCTCCGAAACGACTGCACCCTCTTGTTGCTCAAAAGCTGAAGTACACAAATGCTTCTCATCTGCCTCCAATACTCACCATAAGGTGCCATGGAAACATCCTTGCCCCCATAAAGAAGTTTCTCTGTGACACCTAATTTTGGCCTGTCTGAGAAAACGATGTCGTGGGTTTTCAATATCTCTCGGGCAGCATCTGCCTTCGAGACAATGAGGGCAGGCACGGTTCCGAATTGCAGCATCATCAGAGGACCATAGGTCTGAGCTAGTGATTGCAGATAGCGGTGAGGGTGCAATCCCAGTTGGTGAAGGTTGCCAAGAATTGGGAACTTTGGAGGTGAAGGTGGTAGATTTTTTGGTTTTAGAGGAGTGAAAAAGAACCATTTTATGAGAAAGATTGAGAAACAGAAGAAGGGAAGAACATAGACCAGGAATTGCAACATTTTTGCCTGGCTTGAGTGTCCAGCTTTTGCCTGGAACTTGCACTATTTATAGTCAACATTGAACTTGGATTTGTATTTGCTAAGAAAATCGTTAGCGCTAGCTTCTGAACAGAGGAAAAATATATATTTGGGATGATTCTTTACAAATTAACTTTTTTTTTGTTGATGAGACAAGAGATATTTTATAATTTTACTTTTATTTTTTAAAATTAAATCTTAGTTGGACTTAGTATTATGTTAAAATTTTAAAATTTTTGTAAAAAATTTATCGTGATATTTATCTTCATTTTATGGTTGATAAGATTAAAGCAACATCAAAGAATTATGATAATATTATACCATATAAATTTATTTTATTATTATTTTTATTATTTCAAATAAATTTTATTTATTATTTTGTTATTCTTTTTGTTTTTATCAATAAATAAATTATATTAAAAAAAAAAGGAATCAAAGGAAGAAATCCTCCACAAAAGTTGTCCTCATGACATTAAAGACTGTGGCATAAATGAATTTCATTTTTCTTTTTTAATTGATAAAAATTAAATTTTCGTTGCTTGTTTGTCTGCTGTGTCATATGTCTGACCTTTCTTCCTGGTGATTTGGCCTATCCACCCACTCCAGGTTGACTTTTCTTCCTGATGATTTGGCCCGCCTCGTTACTATCTACCGTCAACTTCATTTTTTATGATAACATACGATTCATATGAGAAATAAATTAGGCTTCCTGCATCTTGGCACTCGGTCGCCTTAAGTTCGTGATAAACAAATCTGCTAAAGACAACGCTCTTTAGCTGGACTCATCAAGTCCAACTATAGTCTTTTACAGAATGTCACAGTCCACATCCCTAGCACATGAATAAGCAATACCCGGCTGGGTGTCCTAATTTCTAGAAGAGCATTAATATATATCTTAATTTTTTTATATCTTAATTTTAAATGTAGTAAAATTAATAATTTTTACAAAAAAATTAAAAATTATTTTTTTTATCACAAATGTTATCGATTTTGTTGTGAATATTATTAGTCTTATTTCATTCAGAACATCAATTAGAATACTAAAAATAACAAATAAACATTTTCTTTTTTTATAAATAAGAGGACTCTTGTCTTCGGCTAGATCAGCATCTTATGCTTCATCTAACTCTCTCCGTATTATCTTGGCTCCTGAGTTTTAGTGAGTTTTTTTTTTTTCTTTTTTGATAAACCTTTTAGTGAGTTAAGTAATTGAAGTACTAACCCTGAACTTAACTCAGCACTCCTTAGTCTTGCGAGTGCTAGATCTCGAGCCCCATGGAAACCTGTTAATCAACATAATTTTTAGAAATAAATATTTTAGACTTTATATATTCATCATTCAACAATCTAATATGATTTAACTTTAAAAAAATAAATATCAATGCATGCAATTCTCTAAACCAACTTGTTCATGGAAGAAAATATGCATGGGTTGCTGATTCTGACAAAACCATTAGACGAAAATTTGAACACGATTAGGCACCGATAAAGCCCATAGAATTGACTGACTGACAATTTGGGCACGTCGAGCAGAATTTTAGTGCATGTATTTATTGATCTTGTCCGAATGTGTTATAATCTTATCCCAATTTTCTGGCCAACAGATGATCTTAGCAGTCCAACGGCCTCCGCTAACTGATGTGTTACAAATAAGAAAAAAATATATTGACACAAAATTTAGATATTTTATTATTTGAATTTTAATTATTAATTGAATGGTAAGTACAGTAAAATTAACGGTTCAAATTCAACTAATTGACATGTGTCATCATTTTGTGTCTATTTAGTTAGATTATACAAAATATATCGCTCAATTTAGTTCAGAAAAGATATATAGCTATAGGATTTTTGTGGCATATGAGTCACTTACATTGTCTTTGTCGTAAAATACGGAGCTCAACTAACGATAGACACACTATGGCTCCTTGCAGCAAATGGCACGTAAAACCATGGAAAAATAAAAGGGATTCCAAACGCGTTCATTATCTTGACATTTTCAGCAAAACCGTGCAGACGCAGGCTATTCGACAATTTGATTAGGGGCCGAAACGGAAGGTCATGTTCATTATTAAACACTAAAATCAAGTAGAGCCGGATTTTCTTTATGCGGTCGGCTTGTCTGTTTAATTTGTCCTCACGTCATTTCTGAAGGTTAAAAAAAAAACAATCCATAGTTGTTTCGTTTCTCGCTAAACTCGAACCTTTTAGGCATCAAGAGTTGGTAAAACCGTGATGAATTGTTCAAAGAAGATTATATAATTATGGATAAAATTCGACGGCAGACACTCGCTAATCTGTTTACTTTGACCCTATAATTAATGAAAGGATCAAGATTATTTACCTGATAACAACGTGTTGACTGATGTCATACGATACACTCAGCAAAACTGTTAGCGTGCCCTATAATTTTATTGTTATTATTATTATTATTATTATTATTATTATTATTACTTTATTTTATTTTTTTTGGTGAATGATGAGACTCTCGAAAAGAAGATAAAACATAGCTGTTATTGATAATGGAATGGCGAACAATGGCTATCTGATTCCCAATTGGGTAAGTTGCCTTAATTCTCATGAAGGGACTAAATCGGGCGTGTATGCCGAATAGAATATGATGCAGGGCTCGGAATAAACTTCTTGTTGATCTGTCTGAAGGGTTAAAAACCATTACCCTTATAAAATATATATATATATATATATAAACAAAAATAAAACCATTACCCTTATCAGAAGATGTGAGCATTTAAAATTTGGCTACTTAATTTAGCATCTCCAATTGTCCGTTTGGACTCACCGCTGAAGCCCACGCTAAATTCATTCTCGGTGCAAATCAGGAGTAGAGTATATTTTTGTTACGAAAATTAAGTCCATATTTTTATAGACCTGGCTAGGTGCACCAAGCTGGTACCAAGAAATATTATATTTTTTTTTATAAAATTAAAATTTAGATCTAAATATATGTGACTATAGAATGTAAAATATAGATAATATATAAAATTCGCTATTTTTTTTTATAAATAATAAAAAAAAGATTATTATATTTTATATGTATACGAAATGTGTATACTAAACGTTCCCATTTTTTGTAAGAAGGCTAGCGTGATTCAATCCTTGCCAACAGAAAGAAAGTTTACAGGGCAGGATTACAACAGAACAAGAGAGACAGCATTTTCACTTTAAATTTTTAGGGAGTAAAACTTGACAGATTAAATAGGAAAATCTCGCATTATTCCTGCAAATTATTGAGCTTATTAGCCCAATTATAGATATCAAAATCTGACCTGACCCGATGGGTTTACACGAACCTACTCGAAAAAATATGACCCGAATTCGATCCAAAGAATGGTCTAATTCGAAATGATCCAAACCTAAGATAACCCAAAAATTTTAGGTCAAACCCGAATCCAACCCTAACCCAACCCGTTTGACCCAAACTTTTTTTTTCTTGAGGGAACAAAAAAATAAAATAAAAAAATTTAGTATATTTTATGTTATAAAATTATAGATTACACTATTTTTAATATAAATCTTAATTATAAATTTTTTTAAAATATTTTGAGATTTTTTATACAATTTTAAATTTTATTTTAATTTTTTAGAATATTTTAAAAGAAATTTTTTCAATATTTTTTTGATATTATAATTTTCTTTGATTTTTAAGAGTTTTTAGTAAAATTTTTTAAATTTTTTAAATTTTTAATAAAAAAATATCACGTTATCATTTTTTGTGACGTGACCAACTTATAGGTTGATACAAACTAAATCTGAAGTGATTTAACTTAAAATGACTCAAAGATAATTTAACTCACAAGTAATCTGATTTAAAATAACTCAAACCTCAAACAATTTAATTCAAATCTAATCCGATAATTCATTTTGACAGATATAACCCCAACACTGGCAGCTAGGAATGCCCATTGAAAAATTATTTCGCGCGTAGAGTCCAGAGTTCGCAGACGTTTTAAATGGGAGACTATTGCACGAGTCCTGCTCGTTGATAATTATTCAACCAGTTGCCCGAGCACAATTGGACGTGGCCAATGGAACAATTTTTCATAGGGAAGGTCACAGAGTAAGATTACTTAGGTTTGCATTTTGCAGCGTGTGCGTGAAACATATACAGTAAATTTAGTGATTTATTTATTTTATTTTTTTAAAATTTAAGAAATATAGGCGCGTATTATATGACACGTAAAAAATACGTAATTAATGTATCGTTTTAGTTATATTCTTTTTTAAAAAATTTAATACATTTTTTATAATCTAATAGTGTAAATCTCGTGTACCTAACTTTATAATTATTTTTGCTTATCCTACATAGTTTTTCCCTTTGTTTAATTTCACAAAGCACAGAGTTCATAAATTAACTAGAAGAACGTTGCATCAATCCTGCCAATTGTTCCGCTAATGGCAGAACCCAGTAGGTAGACATGGTTCCCCACAACGAAAATTGTTATAGCTTCACAGATGGAATTTAACGGCCTAATCACAGAAATGAGTGAGGAGTTGCAACAGCAACAAGAGCAGCCCCTCCTTCCCGCTCCAAATGGAATCAACTGAAAATCCTGTCCTTTGAAGTCTATGGAACTATCCAGAAACCTCTCTGGCCTAAACTCCTCTGGTTCTTCCCACGTAGCCGGATCTCTTCCAATTGCCCAAGCATTGATGATTACTCTTGTTTTGGCTAGAACGTCATAGCCTTGTATTTTGACATTCTGTGTCGATTGCCTCGGAACAAGCAACGGAATCGGAGGGTGTAATCTAAAGGATTCCTTCATAATTGCTTTCAAGCACTTTGTTTTCTCTATATCATCCTCGGTTATGTGGTGCTTGTTTCCCACAATCCTTCTTATCTCTTCCTGTGCCTTGTTCATGACTTGTGGGTGCCTCAGCACTTCTGTCATTGTCCATTCCAAGGCAGTGTACGTGGTGTCTGCGCCAGCAGCAAACATATCCTGCAGGCAGTATCATTAGTAAACAGAAAAAGCTCTTGCAACTACAGCTTACAAAACAGTGTTTTTTTAAGTTACGAAAGGATTTAGTATAAGTAATATTTACGCAATAGAGTATAGAGGACGATTGATTTAGAAAAAAGAGACTGAATTTTCAACATAATTTGTATTTCAATTGTTAAAAATATAATGACTCAAATTGATAAGAAATAAATTCATAATATAATTTTATAATGACTATAAATTTCTCATACTTTTAACTTAAGTTTTTAGTAATTTATGAAATCCATAAATATTATTTAATATGCATCAGAATTCAATTTACTTCTATTCTCTGCGTTAATTTGGCCTATTTTAGTATAATTTTTTTGTGCGCCACGAGCTAATTATGGCCAACACGAGCACTTGTGAAGAGAAAATTTAATTTCTCATCTGGATAAGAAATAAGTTATATGATATCGTCAATAATGCAAATGACAATTTTCCTCACCAGAATGAGTGCTTTTATGCTATCTCTACCCATGGTTACTCCATCTGCGTTACTGTTTTGAATCTGAAGCAGAACGTCCACGAAGTCCATTTGATTTGGATCTTCTTTCATTTCTGTCCCATCCCTTGTCGCGTGATCATCAATTATCTTATCAAGAAAGAGATCAAATTCTCTGAAGACCTTGTCCACTCTAGCGTCCAGACCAGTGAAGCGATTCATCCAAGCAAGCCACGGAATGAAGTCCGCTACGTTGAAAACACCCAACAAAGCGCCAAACTCCTCCAACAGCTTCTTGAACTTCCTGCCGCTATCCCCTTCACTGTACTTCCTGCCAAAGGCAACCCTGCGTATGATATCAGTCGTCAGGGAAGAAAAAAGTTCACTTAAATCAACTGCCGATGAAGCTGAACAGCTCTGCTCAATCTTTTTCACTAGTAAAGTGGTCTCCTCTTCTCGTATGGATCGAAATGACTGGACCCTTTTCGCGCTGAGAAGCTGCAGGACGCATATGCTTCTCATTTCCCTCCAGTACTCGCCGTAGGGGGCCAAGGACAAGTCCTTATAATCATAAAGAAGCTTTCTTGGGATCTCTGAATTGGGTCAATTGGCGAAAATGAGATCATGGGTCGAGCGGCTTCAGCAGACGAGACCACAAGGGTGGGCGCGCTGCCGAGATGCAACAGCATGACAGGACCATGAATTTGAGCCAAAGATTGCAGAGAGCGGTGCGGATAAAGTCCTAGTTGGTGGAGATTTCCTAGAATTGGAAGCTTGAATGGTGAAGGTGGTTGCTTTTTGTGACTACTTGTTGCAAGGGTGAAGAGCCATCTGGTAAGGTAAATAGTGAAGAGAATAGAGAGAAGTGAGAAGGGATGCAGTAAAGTTCTTAATCCCAACATTTTGGAAGCTGGGGATTGCTAATTCTAATTTTGCTTTCCAGTTGATTGGGCTAGAGTTTACAATTTATGGAGGTCAATTTTTCCTTCAGCGATTTGTCCAAAGTAATTTGTTTTGGCTTTGTGTCAAGAAGCAGAAGCATTTCATCCGCTACAAATAACACTTGGAAGAGTCCTGCCACAAGGACGGGCCAGCCAAACAGACATTACCAAGCTATAAAATATTATTTTTTTGTATTTTGCTTTTTTTTTGGAAAAGCAAAAAAAAATCTGATTCACTGTACAGTGACACAAAATAAAGGTTAGCATTTTTTTTTCGGGGTACAATAATTAGGATTTTAATTTTCCTGTGTACCAGATTGGTTTCATTTTTGCTAGAGACAAATTACAATTCCCAAGTCCTCTAATTGCCTCGACGGCAATGCATCCATGACCATGTAGGTCATGGGTTCGAGAAATGGTGGAAACAATAAGAGAATGGGCGCTCTGGTTTTTCCGGTCAATAGGAGGAAATATAGAAGATTCACTTGCAAGACAGCCCCAACGGCCAAAAAACACGTAAGTGTCCGTTTGTCTTCGAATATAATAACATACTGTATTTTTCAAAATCAAATTTTCCAAAAATAATACATATATATATATATATATATTTTTTTTTTTCTTGTAAATAATTTCATTTTTACGGATATGTTGAGTGAACATAAAAATTATAGATTTTTCAAAAGTACATAAAAGAACATTTATTATATATAAGAAGGGCAGTCACAACAGTCGCCGAAACTCGGCCGCTACAAGTCAGCGGACTGGATGAGGTACAGGTGTACGATTGGCGATCACGTGGTGCTGGATGTGCTTTCGGTCGTCACTTTTGTGGCCTGCGTTGGTCTGGGTTCTGATTGGAGTTGCTATTGTTTTTTTTTGCACGCAACGTTTAGGGAAATCGACAATTTGTACACGGATAGGCACGGAGGGTTGTTTTCGTTCGTGGGGAGCCCTACGAGAGCTGCGTACTCACTCAAGTTTAATTTGATTTTATTGCTATCTCTCGGGCCCTGGCTGTGAAGATGTGCGGTGGGCTTCCATTTGAAAATCAATTCGCGAGCTGGTGGTGGCTAGACGCAGACCTGTGATTTTAACTCGCTCAAAGGGAAGGACGATTGGACAGGTAAGGAACAAAGGGAGGGACCACAAATCAGAAAGGCCAAAAACCACGGGTCCCCGAATCTCCAAATCTGTAGAAGTGTAGTAGTATTCCACCACGGAGCCGTGATGGCCTGACGAGATTCGGGCCGGGTCGAGCGTGATCCAATCCGATGAGGAATTGGGAGCTAGAGATGAGATTTTTTTTTTTTTTTGACATAAAGGTCGGCTCTTGATATCATTAACTTGAAAAATTTGCATATAACAAAAATTCAAGCCTGTGCAGAGAGTTACTAATTCAGTTTATAGGACAAATACTTATTATAGTTTGATTTGCCATCAAATCCGTCACCTGATAACTAATCTAGATATTACTGAACAAGAAACGTAATTTATAGAGTTTAACAAAATACAAATATCTCTTAAAATAAGTTTAATAGTCCATTGTCATTCCTCTTCCTTGCCCCGTAAGGCTTTGATAATCTATAAGCAATCTGATTCGATGGTGCCAAAGTTGCCACCGAAGGACTGCGCTAGTTGGATGGCCATTCTTAGTGCCAAAGCCTCAACCATAACTGGGTTAAGAGAATGTCGTGTTGGGAGCAAGAGATGAGATCGAGTCGTCAACTCATTTTCGGAGATATTTTTCTTGGCCAGATGGAGTTTTAATTGGGAAAATGACGTCTCAATTGAAAAATCGAATGTCCATTTATTTTTAAAAAAAGTAATTAGATTTTGTTGGTTGACCGAATATTATTTTTTATTGATTAACTTTTTTTGGCATCTCAAACGCCGAAAAACTTGCCAAATGTTTTTTAAAATAATATTTTGTTGCAAAACAAACAGACTTAAGCCCGCCTTTTTTTTTTTTCGGCAATCTTATTATTATTTACTGTCATGTCTTAACACGGTTTACTCATCTTCTATACCTTATTCTCTCGTATTATTATTATATTCAAATAATGAGCTCACACATATTCTAGAGTTAGACGAGAGTGCATTTGTTACCTGAAATATAATATATTAAGATGAAATATTCTGATTTTATCATATATATTATATTAAAAGTAACCTACTCTATATTATTATTTAATTGTGTGTTTGGATTTTAAGAAAGTGTGAGAAAGAAAATTATAAGAAGGAAAAGTTATTTAGATTGATAAAAAAGTTGTGAAAAAAAATAGTAATTTGTGAACGAAAAAGTGATGAGAAAATGATATTATTTGAATTGATGAGAAAATTATAAAAATGAAAAAATTATAAAAAATTATAAAATAATAATAATATTTTTTTAGCAAAATTTTCTTTTCTCATTCTTTTCTTACAAAACCAAACAACCGTTATCTTTTATGTATTAAATAGCGTTAATTTCTTAAAAATACATGAACTTTTTAGTTTATTTTTATTCTATCATGAATTTTTTGTTTATTAAATGTATTGTGAACTTTTAATTTTATTTTAAATCTATTACACTGTCAGCACATGATAATAGATCCCCTTAATATGCTGACGTGATCATTCAACATGGCACAAAGTATCACATAGCCAAAGCCACGTGTAAAAAAATTATTTCTGAGATGGAATTAAAAAGAGAAAAAAATCCAAGACAAGAGAAAAAAAAAACAAAAAACAAAAAACAAGATGTCTCTAATCCGAACCCTCGCAATGAAAAAGCCAGCACCTCCTTCTTCCTCTTCATTGACTTCTTTTCCAAACCTTGAAGGCTTTGATCAAACTATCATACTTTTCAAATTTTTCGTTACTTTTCATTTTATTATTTTTTTCTTTCTACGCTAAAACATCACACCATCCAAAACAAATAAGGATTCAAATCACGAGAGTGAAAGAGAGAGAAAGAGAGAGAGGGACCCGACGAGGACATCAAAGGAGAAGGTAGCGCGTGTGCTCAGTCGCTACCTCAAGCTAAAGCCATGGAAGAAGCACTGGCTCTTCACAAAGAAAGTGGAATTGATGGCCTTTTGCTTTAGACGGTTTCAAACTCCAATTTGTACAAATTTGGTAGTATGCACAGTCATTGAAACCTAAACTCATGTCATTAACGAAGAAGACACGTTAAGTTATTATCAAACTATCATTTTGAATAGTTAAATTTAACATTGTTTGTGCTTTAGTGCAAGTTAGATTTGTATAAGTCATGTTGAACTCTTCTTTTCAAGTGCACAAATTAATGTCTTGATTGGCAATATCAAGGCAGGGTTTACGGAGAATGAGGGAGATATCTACTAAGAAGCAAGAAAAATGAACATAAGTTTGTAAAAGCCTCTTGCAAGTATGGAAGCGTTGGATTTTTTTGGATTCCGCACATCTGCAGAAGCACGATATGATTACAACATGCATACACACAACTAATAGAAATAAATTTGAGCAATAGGAAGAATCTTTCCACCTCGTCACATGGGATGGACTTAACAAGAAGAATCTGATCACTTAAAAAATATCAAAAGACAATGCCATATTATTTTATTGAGCAAGGAGGTCTAACTTTAGAACAGTGAGAGGTTACAGGTCATCCTTGGAATGATCAAGGAGAGTCCATTGCTGGCATAAGATGAAGATGAACTGTTTTAGTAACTGTTAGCCCATAAGAACCACTCATGCCCAAATCCTCCGAAGATTCACCACCAGGCAAAGTCCAGTCAAACCAATATAACAGATAGGCAAGCACATATTCTGCTGTAACAACCCCAAATATTCCAGGGCAACCCTTCTGCCACCACCAAAAGGTAAAAAGTTAAAATCTTGGGTTTGAAAATCAACATTTCTTTTTCAAATCTCTCTGGGATGAATTTTTCTGTCTTTTCCCATACTTTAGGATCCGTGTGAATAGCAAGTGCATTGATTAGCACTGTTGTTTTGGGAGGAATATTATAGCCTTTCAATTGAACACTTGTTAAGGTTTCTCTAGGGACTAGAAGAGAAAGAGGTGGATGTAGCCGAAGTGTCTCTTTGATGATGCACTTTAAGTAGTTCAACTTGTCAATATCAAGAAAAAGCATTTGGCGTTTTGAGTTCTTTTCTGCGATTCTTCTTACTTCTTCTTCAGCTTTCCTCAACACATCTTTGTTTTTTATAAGCTCTGCCATCGTCCACTCCATTAATGTAGCAGTTGTATCAGTTCCTCCAACAAACACATCCTGAAGTTTTGCATAATGGAAAACAAAATGAAACATTTCAAAAGCTAAGCAAAAACTGCAAGAGAGCTTAGCCTAAGGTAAAAAGGTATGTACCTCTAGAATCGCCTTGATGTTGCCTTGAGTAAGATGAACACCAACTGTGCCATCTTGCAAGTGATGGCGCTTTTGTGAATTTAATATGACGCCGTTTTGTTGGACTGCAAGCCTACGGATACATGTCAGGGTGTTGACGGTTAACTGAACTCAACTAAACCATGAAAACCATTGTTGAATGAAAATTTTTAATTATAGAAAAATGAAAATTATTTTCGAACTAAAAGTTTAGTTAACTAATTTTTTATTAATTGAAAATTTCGATTCAATTTCAGTTAATCGTTTAGTCAACTGATTTTTGTTTTAAAAAATAAAATTCTAATCTATATGTAAAATAAATAATTTGATATAGTTTTTTAAAGGAAATTTATAATTATCATTATATATAAGATAAAAAAGTGATTATTTAAGATATAATAATAATTTTTTAATATTTAATTGTTGCTAATGATTGTATTAATAATATATTTTTATTATAAAAAATAATATATGTATATATATATATATATAAAGCATTTTAGTTTGATTTAGTTTACTACAATATTTTAATATTAAAAATCAAAACTGAATTAAAATTTTAATTTTTTTCGATTCAGTTAATTAAAAATTCAGTTTAATTCAATTCAATTTTATTAACTAACCAAAAAAAAAATTTTTTTTTTGGTACATGAACACCCCTAGGTACATGTAATTTCCCCGAGTTTCTCACATATGTTCACTGTAAATAGTGGACGGGTGGGTTTAGACGGGTCACCGACTGGCACAGTAACTCAATTTATTAGGAAAAATATATATTTTTACTTTACTAATTGCTGTTTGTAAATAAAATCCTATATTATTTAAAGAAAATGTTAGTATACTAAATTTTGATATCTAATTAAAAATAAAATTGATAGTTTTAAAACAAAATTATTAATTTTTAAAATATAAATTAATATTTTTTATTTTAAAATTATCAACTTTAATTTTAATTAAAATACTAAAATTTAGGATACATATTAATGCTCATCTATTATTTATACCGTAGAGTGTTCAAACAAAAAAATTGGCCGGCACCCGTGCAATATTCCCGATCCTGTACCTGCCCCGGTTACTTTGTAGGTCGCAGGTTAGCAGCCTAACGCGGGCGCCGAGCTCACCCATCATACAAAGGCCCACGGCTTTTAAATTTTAATGAACTAAAGAGACGAAAATATTAGAGTTACTATTTACTAATAAAATACAACTGAATTAATAAAATATAAAAATTAAAAATTAAAAATAAATAAGTATTATTATAAATTTAAAATGTAAATTCAAATAGTATGTTTTAAACAAAAATTATCGTTTATAAATAAAATGTAACTAAATTAATAAAATATAAAATAATAAAATTAAAATTTAAAATTAAATAAGTGTTATTTTAAAATTTGAAATATATGTCCTATATAATATGTGTTAAAAAAAATTTCAAAATTTTTTTTCTTAAAAATAAAAAATGTTTACACAAAATAGTAACATAATTACATTTTATTAATAAATAATTGTATTTTATTATTTTTTAAAAGATTTTTCATAGTTTTCCCTATTAAATATTAGAAAATACTAATGTGAGACCGCTGTCACCGCCTTGCCGTATCAGTTTAGAAGGGGAGTTCGACGTTGCGTTAGGGTCCTAACCTTTTTAGTACTTTGGATGTTTGCCTCGTGGAAAGAAATTGCCTCCTATGAACTTGGAGCATGCCCTTTATTATTGTGTCCACACTCAACGACTTTAGGTTGCTCTTTTTAGATCCATTGCTTTTTGGCACCATCCAGATGATGGCTCCATCTTTGGATCAAGGACGGGTGTTTAAATGAGAGGTTGGTTTCATGGGGATGCTCTTTTCGGGTTGTCTTTATTACTACCCTTTGGAAATTTTGGAATTGGAGAAACAGTAGAATCTTTACTGGACTTGATCCTTCAATGTAGGATGTAGTTGCTGAAGTTCGCAAGCGAGCTATGGAAATCCATGAGTACCACGCAGATGGGAGTAGTGTTTGGTAAGAGTTTGAAGAGCCCAATAATTAGCTGGCATGCGCTTATGGTAAATTGTGTTAAATTTAATGGGGATGGTTGTGCGAAGGGAGTTCCAGGTTTGTCTGGGGTTGGTAGAGTGGCAAGGGACGATTTTGGAAGATTTTTGTTTGCCTTTTCAGGCTTTAGTGGCACCTCCATGGCAATTGGAGCTGAGTTGAGGGCTATCTATGTAGCCTTAAAGCTTACTTGGGAAAGAGGCCTTCAAGATATTATTATCGAAACTGATTTGCTAGCTGCTGCACTTAAGATTTCTTCGGCTTGTTGGGAGCTGGACCACTATCGTTCTCTAATTGCTGCAAGCAGTACTCTTTTCTCTAAAATTATCCAGCAAACTTAACAAAAGGTAATTTTTGTACGGATTTCATGATTAATATATGTATTCCATTCGGAGTCACCTTTGAGAGCTTAGGAATCTCCACCGGCTGGGCTCCACAGCCTCCTTTGGGCTCCACAGCCTCTTTTTTTTTTTTTTTTTCTTTTTCCCAAAAACTAAAAAAAGAAATTGCCTCCTATAAAATTTTGGGATTTAGTGGGTTCCGTGACTATTAGTGTTCGTTAGTGTAATGATTGACGGAACTAGCTTATTATTAGGCACTTATTATTAGGCACTACTACATAATTAAATGATTTAGTGGTTAAAATAGTAATTAATAGTATATTTTATATAATTATAATTAAAAAATATACATTAACAAAATAATTATAATTTTTTATTATATATTTTATTATTATAATTATATAAAATACAATATTTATTATAATATAAATATTATTTGATTACCAAACTGTCTAATCATCTAACATTTTTTTATTATTATTGGTGTAATAATAGTCAAAACTTACTAATTGGCTGCTTAGTTTACATTATGCAAGAAAAGATGTCAAAAATTTTACTCCCGACTCAACAGTTATTTCCGTCCATTTGCTTATGAAAAGTAGGATTAATTCATTCAGTTATGATTTTTTTATTCAATAAATCAATGAAAATATTTTGGAGAATTCAAATAACTGAAATTGAATTCATTAGTCAATGAAAGTTCTAAAATGGCAAATTTAATTTTATCTTATGTATAAAGTTTTTAAAAAAAGGTCGGGTGTATATAATATGTTTAATTTGGTTTGCTGACAAGTTTTGAAACTGAGGTGAATTTACATTGGTTGGAGATTCTACGAGCTCTGAGAAAGGTTATTTTGTTAATCAATTTTGTTTGCCAATATATCATCAATCATTTCAGATCACCAAATACAATCTCCAGCAAAGTGAACTCGTGCAAAAGATTGTTATTTCTTTTTAAAGCAGCGCGACTAAATCAATATTCCAGACCCATAAATTAATACCTTAGATTAGCATCATTAATTCCCATATGCATAAACTAATTATTTTTACTTGGGAGAGGTATCTTTTTCCAATAAGCAAATACGACCAACTATAGTTACTAAAAACAAAAAAATTACAGCCTGCAACTCTGCAAGCCGGGGCTGTTCATGGTACAGCAGTAACATAACCTTAAAAGTACATAAGAGTTAATGGAACACTTTAATCACATAAACACATCAACAGACCATGCCGGATTATTTTCTTTGAACAAGGAGGACAAGGTGCTGGTACAAAGATAACATTACAACAGAGAGATAGATAGCAAACATATGATGCCTGCAGCAATGATCAAGGAGAATACATTGCTGGGGTAAGATGAAGGTGAATTTTTTTGGTAACTGTTAGTCCGTAAGACTCACTCATGTCCAAATCATCTGGAGATGCACCACTAGGTAAAGTCCAGTCAAACCAATATAATAGATTAGCAAGCACAAATTCTGCTGAAGCAACCCCAAACAAGATCCCGGGACAACTCCTCCTTCCACCACCAAAAGGCAAAAAGTTGAAGACCCGAGCCTTAAAATCAACATGTTCTTTTTCATATCTCTCTGGGATGAACTTATCTGGACTTTCCCATACTTTAGGATCCGTGTGAATAGCAAGTGCATTGACTAGCACAGTTGTTTTGGGAGGAATAATGTAGTCACTTAACTGAACACTTGTTGACGTTTGTCTAGGGAGCAGAAGAGGAAGAGGAGGATGCAATCGAAGTGTCTCTTTGATGATGCACTTCAAGTAGTTCATCTTGTCAACATAAGGAAAAAAGTTTGGGCTTTTTGAATTCTTTCCTGCGACTCTTCTTACTTCTTCTTGAGCTTTGGTCAGCACATATTTGTTTTTTATAAGCTCTGCCATTACCCACTCCATTAATGTAGAAGTTGTCTCAGTTCCTCCAACAAACATATCCTAAAGTTTCAAATATCGGGAAAAAAAAATGAAGCTTTTTAATTAAAACCTGATAAGGAACTGCAAAAGAGCTTAGAGGGAGAAAGGTATATACCAGTAAAATGGCCTTGATGTTGTCTTGAGTAAGCTGAACACCAAGTGTGCCATCTTTCTGAAGTTGAAGGATTACATGCACCAAGTCTTTCCTTCCAAGCTGCGGGTCATCACCATTCATCATCCTATGCTCTTCAATCACCTGTTCAAGAAAAACATCTAGCTCTCTGGAAGTTGTTTGCATCTGAGCCTTAAGCCCTGTGAAATTGTCCATCCATCCCAAGACCGGAAACACATCACCAAAACTAAAAGCTGCAAATTGCATGAGCAACCTTCTTGAAAGCTCTCCAAACTTGCTCTGGTCACCACCTTCTTCTTCAGCCTTTCGACCAACAACACATCTAGAAGCTATGTTATTTGCAACAGCAATCAGCATCTGACTTAGATCAACAGAGGCTCCACTTTCGCATGCGCAACGAAGTTTATCGATCAAAGTTGAAACCTCTTCTTCCCTAACAAACTGAAACGACTGGACCCTTCTGATGCTTAGAAGCTCAACAACACAGAGTTTCTTAGTTTGTCTCCAGTACTCACCATATGGACAGAAAGATATATCGTTGCATCCATAGAGGAAGACTTTGGCGGCCATGATCTGGGGTCGGTTTAAGAAAACAAGATCGTGCGTCTTCATCATTTCTTTGGCAGTCTCTTCTGATGAGACCACCAGTGTTGGAGTTAGCCCCAAGCGCAGGAACATCAGAGGGCCATACTTCTCAGAGAGTGCTTTGAGAGAGCGGTGAGGCAGTTTTCCTAGATGGTGAAGATGGCCAATTATAGGCAGCTTTCTAGGGGATGGAGGCAAGTTTAGTTTGCTACTTCGATTGATAAAAAGGTTATGCAAGAGAAGGAGGAGAGACGTGAAAAGGATGGTGAAAGCAAATGGTGCGGAGATCACTGCCATGTATAAATCCTGCCCAATTTGCTGCAAATTTGGTTGCATAGCCATTATAGACAGAATGCTGTTTCTCTGCGAAGAGGTTGCAAACCGACGCTAGCCTTTTATACACTCTTTGAGGGGGTTTTTTTTGTAAAAAAAGAAAAGGGGGAAATCATACTTACTTAATATTAGTCCCATTATCTTTTTGCAGCACCATTTCTGTTGCATGGTTGATACCTTTATATTTGGGATTTATTGAAGGCTTTGCGTAACAACTCTTCGTCGATCAATCCAATGTACAAGAAAGAAAAATCTTCTTCCTAAGGATTTCAGATATTAAAAACGTACACTTTTATTTTTGAAATATTAAGTTTTTTTGTTTATGAAATGAAAATAAATTACTCATATTATATAACTTAATAAATTTTCCTAATAGGAAAAAAAAAAAGAGAGAGAAATCTTTTGTCCAAGATTGCATTATGAGATTTGTTCCCGGACATTACAATATATTAATGGGAATTAGGTAACACACCCCAACATTAATATTGTTATTTTGATTTCTCATTACAGTACGATTTTCCTTCATCATTTTATCCATGACACAAGCCATTTTCATTTGACGGATGAAACATCAATTTCATATGCAGATACTTAAGAAGATGAGCTAATGAAAAAGAAAAGCGAGTGAGGCAGGACATAATTTTTTTTGGGAGAATTATTTCAATCTCATACTTTATGATTGATAGTTATTATTCCGAATAACTTAGGTCATGCCTAAGCCATGCAAGAGGCAAATTTATAAAAATGTAATGAGTGAATCTAATTTGAAGGCTTCCAAAGTCCCTTTCAATGCTACATCCCGAATTCTTATGAATTATATCCGTGACAAAAAAATTCTGTTGTGCAATGGCATATTGAGCTTGTCCATACACGGCTACCTCATACATCTTCCATATTAGTTTATTAGGTAAGTCTAATATCACTGTCATGTGAATCGTAACATATCTACTACTTTAGACTATAGTTTATTTTTTTGTCCTCAAATTTTGAAAAGAGGTTTCTTTGGTCATTAGCCGATAAAACATCAATTATTATTTATTCCGCCAGAACCTAACGCAAAAACAACCTTTGTTCAAACTTCAAGGTCGCCGGCCTCTGGCTATTCTTCTATTATATATACAGCTTAAACTATCATATCACACGCTCAGCAGTTCCTAACTTCCAAGTGAAGGCGCATTTTTGCATTTACTATGACGTCGTTTTGGAGGACTCTAAGCCTGTGGATACATGTAATTTCCCCTATTGTCACTTTCACATATATATCTGATCATGGACAGAAATTCCGTCTACTTAGTTATGAAATGACAGGGTTAATTCATTTAGTTATGATTCATTTTTTCAATTCAATAAATAATTGAAATTATTTTGGAACATTTAAATAACTGAAATAATGTAATTAGTGAAGAGAATAGAGGGAAGTGAGAAGGGATGCAGTAGCCAGTAAGGTTTCCTAACTCTAAAATTTCGGAAGACGGGGGCAGCATTTCATCCGCTACGAAAAAAACACCTGGAGGAGTCCCGCCTCATGAATGAGGCAGGCAAACTAAGTATTTCCGTGTGACTATTTTTTTTTGTATTTTTTTTATAAAAAATAAAAAATATATCTTATTAACTGTACAGTGACACACACAATAAAGATTAGCATTTTTTTTTTTGGTACAACAACAATTAGCATTCTAATTTGCATGTGTACTAAATTGGTTTCATTTTGCTAGTGACAAATTGCAATTCGAAAGAACAGGCGGTCTGTTTTTGTGGGTCAATAAGAAAAAAAAAAAAAGATACACTTGCAACACGGTCCCAGCGGCATAAAAAATGAGAGGCGCTGCACAGCGCACCATATTGATACTCAACAAAATTTACTGGTCGCATCAAAAAAAAAAAAAAAAATTAATTCGACCTTATTTTTTGCATTCTTATTATTATTTGCTGTCATGTCGTAACACAGTTGACTTATCTTCCATGCCTCATCGTCTCGTACTATTGATATATTTAAATAATGAGCTCCCACATTTTCTTAGAGTTAGATTACAGTGCATGTGTAATTACCTGAAACATAATATAATAATAAGACAAAATAATTTGCTTTTATTATATATATAAATTATTAAAAATAACATATTTTATATTATTATTTCTGATTTTATATATTAAATAGACTCAAGTTTGTGTCCTATTGTATTTGTACCTGCCCAAATTCTCTTGTGTATGCACCAAGTGCCAGCTAAAATAATGACAAATTTGCTTTTTTATAAAAAGGCTTTTCTTTTGTCGTAGTAAATAGTTTAGGTAAAAGAAAGTTGTTCTAATTAAGTTAAGAAAAATTATAGATCTAAAAAAGAGTTTATATTAAATTTAGATATTATTTATTAAGAATGACTGTTAATAAATTTAAACTTTAAACTTTTTAAATTAAAAGATGAAAACCTTATCAGTTAAACCTTCATTGTCTAGGAATGCTATTTGTATAGTCAAACTCAAATGAGCACGACGAACAATTATTTCCTTACCGCAGGCTCGCGTGGAACTTGCTGCCCAATGGAAATACAAACATCCAGACAATTTTTATAGCTACTCATTTTACAAACGAGTTCAGTTTTATATAAATATTTTTATATAGATAATATAAATATAAAATATATTTTTTATGATAAATTTAATTATTTTTATAATAATATTTAATATTTTTATAATAAAAAATAATAAAAAATTATATATTAATTTTTTATATCATATTTTATTAATTTTATTATAAAAATAAATAAATTCGACATAATATATATAAACACTAAACTTTTTCCTTTACAAACAGGCCCCTTTTGAGATTCCGAGTTTGTTGACAGGCCCCCTTATGAAATTTGAGGATCGCAGTTGCCGCCCCACCGGGCCCCTTTGAGCTTCGGATAAAATTTGAGAATAGCAGTTGCCAATTGCCAATTGGCACTTGCCACCTGCACAACCCTCATAATGCAGAAAGGGCTCCATGGCCAAACAGATTTTTCTTACTGTGTTCACACGAATTTTTTTTGTGCAACTAGAAGTATTTTTTATGCAACTAAGAGCAGAAAATGTGCAACAAAAAAATAGTAATATTTTTTGTATCACTTTTTATCATTGTGGTTGCACAAAATACTCTTATAATTGCACAAAAAAAATTACGTGTGGAGATAATAAGAAAAATTTGTTTTGCCATAAATATTTTCCCATGCAGAAAAATTACGAGGCACTATTACTGCGATTGACGCCTACGCAAACACTACTACAGCGGAATCTACTGCCTGCAGTAGTTTTTTTTTTTTTCTTTTTTTCCTTTTTGCTATGAGAGAAGTCGAAAAAGGTTAGAGTTTTTTGACCAAAGAGAAAAAACAAGGTTAGAGTTTCCTCCTAAGGCTGCATGTGATCACACGTTCGATTTGGCTTCGAAGCTTAGTGCAATATCTTTTCCTTTTTAGTAAAAAAAAAAAAAAAAAAAAGGTTGAGGTACAGAGTGAATTCAAATTTAATATCATTTATGTCTTACTATAAATTAGACTCGTATAAGTCATATTGAACTCTCCTTTTCAAGTGCACAAATTAATGTCTTCATTAGCAATATCAGGGCAGGGTTTATAGAGAATGAGGGAGATATCTACTAAGAAGCAAGAACAATGAACATAAGTTTGAAAAAGCCTATTGCAAGTATAGAAGCGTTGGGGTTTTCCGGATCCCGCATGTCTGTATAGCATGATCCAATTATAACATGCACATACACAACTAATAAAAGAAATTTTGAACAAGTCGAAGAATCTTTCTACCCCACCACATGGGATGAACTCGACAAGAAGAATCTAATCGCTAAAAAAATATCAAAAGACAATGCCAGATTATTTTATTGAGCAAGGAGGTCTAACTTTAGAACAGTGAGAGGTAACAGGTCACCTTATAATGATCAAGGAGAGTACATTGTTGGCATAAGATGAAGATGAACTTTTTTGATAACTGTTAGCCCATAAGAATCACTCATGTCTAAATCCTCTGGAGATTCACCACTAGATAAAGTTCAGTCAAACCAATATAACAGATTGGCAAGCACATATTCCGCTGTAACAACCCGAAATGATATTCCGGGGCAACCCCCTCCGCCACCACCAAAAAGTAAAAAGTTAAAATCTTGGGGTTTAAAATCAACATTTTCTTTTTCAAATCTCTAGGATGAATTTTTCTGGCTTTTTCCATACTTTAGGATCCGTGTGAATAGCAAGTGCATTGATCAGCGCTGTTGTTTTGGGAGGAATATTATAGCCTTTCAATTGAACACTTGTTAAGGTTTCTCTAGGGACTAGAAGAGGAAGAGGAGGATGCAGCCGAAGCGTCTCTTTGATGATGCACTTTAAGTAGTTCTAACTTGTCAACGTAAAAAAAAAAAGTACTTGCTAATTTTACTTTTTTTTATGAGTAAAATTAATTTATAATTTAATATTATTTAAATATTATTTTTAATTTTATTATTCAAGTAAATTCTATTTATTATGTGGTATAATATTATAAATAAATTACACTCACTTAATAAATAGAATCAAAATAGAAAATCCCTAGAAAAAACATTGGCCTTTTGACT
Source organism: Carallia pectinifolia (assembly GCA_037832335.1). Lineage (NCBI taxonomy): Eukaryota > Viridiplantae > Streptophyta > Magnoliopsida > Malpighiales > Rhizophoraceae > Carallia > Carallia pectinifolia. Next base: position 22,229,050 of record CM075448.1, on the reverse strand, counting down.
TCTTTCCTGCAATTCTTCTTACTTCTTCTGGAGCTTTCCTCAGCACAGCTTTGTTTTTTATAAGCTCTGCCAGCGTCCACTCCATTAATGTAGCAGTTGTATCAGTTCCTCCAACAAACATATCCTGAAGTTTTGCATAATGGAAAACAAAGTAAAACTTTTTAAAAGCTAATAAAAAAATTGCAAGAGAGCTTAGCCAAGGTAGAAAGGTATATACCACTAGAATCGCCTTGATGTTGTCTTGAGTAAGCTGAACACCAAGTGTGCCATCTTTCTGAAGTTGGAGCATAACTTGCAGCAAGTCTTTCCTTCCAAGCTGTGGGTCATCACGGTCCATCATCCTATGCTCTTCAACCACCTGATCAAGAAATGCATCTAGCAGTCCAGAAGTTGCTTGCAGTTGAGCCTTAAGGCCTGTGATATTATCCATCCATCCCAAGGCTGGAAACATATCGCCAAAACTAAGAGCTACAAATTGCAGCGACAACCTTCTTTAAAGCTCTCCAAACTTGCTCTGGCGACCGCCGTCCTCCTCAGCCTTTTGACCAAAAACACATCTAGAAATTATGTTGTTTGCAACAGCGAGCAGCATCTGACTTAGATCAACAGAGGCTCCAGTTTTGCATGCACAACGAAGTTTATCAATCAAAGCTGCAACCTCTTCTTCTCTAACATGCTGAAACGACTGGACCCTTTTGACGCTTAGTAGCTCGAGAACACAGATTTTCTTAGCTTGTCTCCAGCACTCACCATAAGGACCGAAAGATATATCCTAGCATCCATATAGGAAGACTTTGGCTGCCGTGGTCTGGGGTCGATTAGAGAAAGCTGGATCGTGGGTCTTCATCATTTCCATGGCTGCCTCTTCTGATGAAACCACAAGTGTTGGAGTCTGCCCCAAGTACAAGAACATCAGAGGGCCATACTTCTCAGAGAGTGCTTTGAGAGAGCGGTGAGGCAGTTTTCCTAGATGGTGAAGATGGCCAATTATAGGCAGCTTTCGAGGGGATGGAGGCAAGTTTAGTTTGCTACTGCGATTGATAAAAAGGTTATGCAAGATAAGGAGGAGAGACGTGAAAATTATGGTGGAAGCAAATGGTGTGGAGATCACTGCCATGTATAAATCCTGCCCAATTTGCTGCAAATTTGGAAGCATAGCCATTATAGACAGAATACTGTTTCCCTGCGAAGAGGTTGCCAACCAACGCTAGCCTTTTATACACTCTTTAAGGTATTTTTTTTTTAAAAAAGGGCAATAATAAAACTATTCCCATTTGCACTACATTTGAACATTTCTGTTGCATAGTTGGTATCTTTAAATTTGGGATTTATTGCTGCAGGCTCTGCATAACAGCTCTCCGTCGATACATCAAATGTATAAGAAAAAAAATCTTGTTCCTCAAGATCTCATGTATTAAGAATTTATATTTTTATTTTTGAAATGTGAGGTTTTTTGTTTATGCAAATGAAAAAAAAAAAAAAACTCATATTGTAGAACCTAATAAACTTTTTAATACGAAAAGAAAAAAAGAAAAATCTTTTATCCACGTTTGCATTTAATGCAGAGATAAAAGAAAGTTGTAAAGATTGCATTTTGAGATTTGTTACTGAACATTACAACATATTAATGGGAATTACTACCAGAACGTGTAGCACACTCCATATTAATATTTGTTATTTTCACTACAGTACAATTTTCCTTCATCATTTTATTTACGACACAAACCATTTTCATGTGATGGATAAAAAAATTTTCATATACAGACACTTTGAAGATGAGCTAATTTGGTAAGATTCGGAAAAAGGAAAGCGGGGGCGGCAGGAGATAAATTATATTAGTAAATACGATTTGAAGGCTTCCAAAGTCCCTTTCAATGCTCCTACACCCCGAATTCTTATGAATTGTATCCGTGACAAAAAAAAACATATGTTGTGAATTGGCATATTCAGCTTGTCCATACACGGCGCCCGCTTGCACCTTCGATATTAGTTTATTAGGTGGATCGAATATCACAGCTGTCATGTAATTCGAAACGTTTACTGCTTTACATTATAGTTTATTTTTTTATCCTCAAATTTTAAAAAGAGGTTTCTTTGGTCATTAGCTTATATAACATCAATTATTATCCATTCCTCCACAACCTAACGCAAAAACAACCTTTGTTCAAACTTCAAGGTCGCCGGCCTGTGACTATTCTTCTATTACGTACAGGTTAAACTATGGTATGACACGCTTCAGTAGTTCCTAACTTCCAAGTGAAGGCGCGTTTTTGCATTTACTATGACGTCGTTTTGGTGGACTCTAAACCGGCGGATACATGTAATTTCCCCCAGTTTCACTTTCACGTATATGTTCGATCATGGACAGAAATTCCGTCCACTTAGTTATAAAATGACAGGGTTAATTCATTTAGTTATGATTCATTTTTCCCATTCAGTAAACAATTGAAATTATTTTAGAATATTTAGGTAGTGTTTGGGTTTAGTTTTTAAGATGGTACATTTACATTTTATTATTAAAAAGTAGGGAGAGGAGTGTTTGGTTAATTTTTTTGAATTACTGTTTGATTCTTTATATGACATCCTAAAAGTAACTGATTGAAAAGTAACTCAATATTACTTTTTACTACTTTTTCAATTACTTTTCAGTTTTTAATATTAATAATAATCTATATAGACTAAAATACTTTCAAATAATATTTATATAAATTCATAATTTTTTTACTTACCGCTTGAATATGATTTGTTAATAGTTATTAAATTTTATCAATATTTACATAAACGTAACACTTTTATTTTTTAATAATTTATAAATATTTTTTTACTTCAAATTTTCATTAATATTGATATTTAAAAAATATTTTAAACATTATATTTTTATTATCTGGTAAATATTAATATTTTTTTACAAAAATAAAATTTAAGTGAGAAAATTCTTAATATTATTTATAAAATATTTATTCTAAAAATAAAAATTATAAAATATAAATATAATTTTATTAATATAATATATTAATATAAATTAAATGTGCAAATCAGTTATTTAGTTATTTAACAGCAACAATAAGCACAAAGTTAACTAAATACTTTATTATTTTTTTAGTAATCAGTAACAGACAGCAATAATCAGTAATCAATAATTAATAACAATAACTAATAATAATAATATTAAATAGGTAAATCAAACAAACCTTTAAATAACTGAAATAAGGCAAATAGTGAAGAGAATAGAGAGAAGTGAGAAGGGATGCAGTAAGGTTCTTAATTCCAACATTTTGGAAGATTGGGATTGCTAATTCTGCTTTCCATTTGATGGGCCTGGAGTGGTGTACGATTTACAGAGGTCAATTTTCCCTTGGCGATTTGCCCAAATGTAATTTGTTCTGGCTTAGTGTTTTTAGTGGCGGCAGCATTTCATTCGCTAGAAATGACACTTCGAAAGAGTTCCACCACATGGACGGAACAGGTGGACAGGCGCTGCTGCATGACTGTAGGAGGCAACATTATTGAGGGGTATTTGGTTAAATTTTTGGATGGGTATATTTATATTTTATTTAAATAAAAAGAAGATAAATATTTAATAAATTTTTTGATATTATTATTTGATCTTACTTATTTTTTTATTTGACTCTTTAACAATAACTGATTGAAAAACAGTTATAGGTTACTTTTTACTGTCTTTTCAATTACTTTTCACTTTTTAATATTAATAATAATTTATATAGACTAAATTACTTATAAAGAATATTTATATAATTTTATTATTATTTTTTTCACTTATCATATTAATTAGATATGTTAATTTATTTTATTAGTATTTACATAACTTCAATAATTTCTTTTTTTTAACTATTTTAAAATAGTATTTTTTTCATTTCAATTTTATTTAATACTGACGCTTATAAAAAAAATCTCAAATATAATAATTTTTATCATTCAGTAAAAATTAATATTAAGTTAATAATTAAGTAAAACAATTCTCAATATTATTTATAAAATATTATTTTAAAAATATAAAATTATAAAATATAAAAATAAAATTTTTAGTATGATATATCTACATAAATTAAATGTTTAAATTATATATTTTATTATGCAACAACAACAATAAATATAAAATTAATCAAACATGTTATTAATTTTATCAATAATCATCAATAACAAATAAAAGTCAGCAATCAGCAACAGAAATCAATAATGACAATCAATAACATTAATATTCAAGAGATAACCTAAACAGGCTCTATAAGGATATATAAGATAATTATAAGAATGAGTTTAATTTTTAAAAAATAATAAAAAATTTATTTTTTTAAGAATTAAATTTAAATGTATTTAGTATTATTTTAAATTTATTTAATTTATTTAATTTAAAAAAAATTTACTAAAATAAATTTACTCTCAATGACTATTTTATAACTATTTTTTTTTATGTCATCTTAACTTTTTTCTATATAATTTTTTTTGTGTTTTTCTATCTAATATTTTTTTGGAAAAAAAATATATTATTCACTGCCGGTCCGTTCATGCGCCAAGATATTGCCAACGCCATAAAATAATGAGAGGCGCCGCCGGCGCATCATATTTACATTTAAACGAATCTATTGGACGCACAAAAGAAGAAACCAAGCCGACCCCCTTTTTTTTTTGGCAGTTTTGTTAATTGCAATCGTGTCTTAGCATGGTTTACTCATCTTCCATACCTCATCGTCTCGTATTAATATATTTAAATAATGAGCTCGCACATATTCTAGAGTTGGATTTTTTTAATCTAAATTCTATAGTTATATTATTCTTGCTGATAAATAAATGACAATTTTTTTCTTTGAAACTGATAGTTCAGGAATGGAGAAAGTCGGCAGATGGACAGATGATCAAACTCTCATCCATCTTTTTGGGCAGTGTAACTCAATAACAATTTATTATATTTTTTTTGTAGTCCGTAATAGAAATGATAGTCTATGAGAAAGTGCAAGTGAAAGAAAGAGATAGACTATATCCGCTAAGAATATTTTGATTGATCTTCTAAGAATTAGATCCTCTAAGAATATTTTGATTGATCTTCTAAGAATACTTCTTTTTTTTTTTTTTTGTTGAAAATCCTCTAAGAGTACTATTTATATTTTTTTTCATTAACAAATTTGTTAGACTGTAAATTATATAATAGAAGTAATTTTTTCTATTATCATAAACTACACACTATTCTTTTTAAAATTAAAATTTAAAACTTATAAAATAAAAATTTTTAGTCTTAAAATAGAGTGTCCCATGAGGACCAAGAATACTATTATATTAAAAGAGCATCTCAACGCCGAATAATTATTTCCCTTGCCCAGGGTCGGATGGACCTTGTTGCCCAAAAGGAATAGATATATCCGACAATTTTTATAATAGTCTACTTTTTTTTTTTTTCAAAAAAATGAGAAAATATGGTAGTGTCCAACTAATTCTGTTAAAAAAATTAAACGGTATAAATAATTATGATAAAATTCATATTAAATCAAACATAAATTTATTTTTACTAATTATCCCAATAAATACTCCAACTCAAAATCTTTGATGAGCAGCCCTTTCCGAGTAGTCTGCTCGTTTTCAGTTGCTACAATAGTCTGCTCATTTTACAAACGGACCCCTTTCCGAATTTCTTAACAGGCCCACTTATGAAATTTGAGAATAGCAGTTTCCAATTGCGTCTTGCGAAGGACTATGACAAACAATAACACAACCCAAATGATGCAGTCAAAGTGTCAAACTACAAGGTACTACCAAGCTAGCGAAGCCCACACAAACACTGCCCTGGACAGTGGAATCTGCTGCCTGCGGTCTTTTTTTTTTTTTTTCTTTTTTTTTTTCACAAGAGAGGCTAAAAAGCCAAAAAAAAAAAAAAAAAGAGTCATTAAAACTTAAACATAAGTTTAAGAGACCTCAACATAAAGTGTTAACTAATTGTACTAAAAAAAAAAAAAAAAACTCTAACATATGCCTGCAGTCTTTAAAAAACCAAAAAGGCATTATGGTACTAACACAGGTATTTCTACCAACCCTCCTGAAATGTAGTTTTATTTCTCCTTTGCCAACAAAGCCAGAAAGTTAACAAGTTTAGAATTTCCGGACCTCCTAAGCTTGCACGTAACCACAAGTTCGATTAGGGTTTGAACTTTTGTGCAGTATCTTTCCCTTTTTAGTAAAAAAAATGATTGAAATATGTGTGAGATTCAAATTTGATATCGTTGTGTCTAGTGTGTTTAGATTGGTTGATTTTCATGAGAATTGGTAGAGAAAGAATTTGCTTCAGTCTTGTGTTTGGATTTGGTTTTAAATGCATGAGAATTGATTTCAATCTACACTAGACCCACGATTTGGAAGCCAGCGAAACAGTTTGCTTTTGAGGAGTGATTTAGAATTTCTAAAAAGCCCAAATGAACACATTTGATTTTGTCCTTTTTTAACGAAAAAAAATGTTTTGAGAAGAAGTTTAGAATTTTCAAAAAGTCAAAATAAATGGTTTTGATTTTGTCCTTCTTCACCCCAAAAAAAAAAAAAAAATGTTGAATGTCAATTTAGTTATTTAACATATACTGCACTTTATTTTTTTCACTTTTCTCACCATATATATCTAAACAACAAATTACTTTCTTACAAAATCTTTTTCTCACCACTTTTCAATTTTTTCTCATCTCTTTCTTTCCCACTCAAAACAAAATCCAAACATGCGGCGAGGTAGACTACATAGACTCGTTAATATTTCGAAGTAGATTCCGACGGTAAATTTTTACGAGAAAGATTCAAGCCAACAAATGATCTGGTTTCAGATAAATCACTAATGTCCTATATGTTAGTCGAAAAGGAAGATCAAAAAAAAAAAAAAAAAAAAGTTGAATCGACCCTTGGATATAAAGGCCAACGTGGTCAAAAGTTCAGGCAATGCATCAATCTTAATTCTTGGATTTTATTTCATCCCAAACTCTATTAGCACAAGCGCAACAACAAATTGCTTACGCTTCCCTGGCCCCCATCACATGCAATTGTTCATCCATTGCTAAGTTAGTCGATGCAGCATAATCTAAAGACCAAATAGTATTAGTTGTTCAGATCGATTATGTGGTCACGTTGGACCCAACTGGATAGAAAAAGAAAATTGAAATCAATCAAATGTATTATTGGAGTTGTCACTACCATTACACCAAGGAACTTAGATAAATTTTATAGTCTTAGTCAAACAAAACCCCACCAATGATCCAAAATTGTATAGGTTATACATCTAGCGACGATGTTGGAAGAATTTATTATTAAATAGTTCAATTTAAATTATTTCATGAATATCGTGAAAGAATATGAAATAATATCTTAAAATTTTAATCATTATAATAAAAATTCGTGCTTCTATCCTTCGCTACTTTTTTTTACTTCCATAATTCTTATTCCTCAACGCCTTTTTTAGAGCAATAACAATTTATATATGTAGAAGCAGTGGTTTGAAAATCAAAAGGGAACTATGTATCATAATAAGTCAAAAGAAAAAAAAAAAACCAGAGCCATGGATTACTGGATTGTTTTTTTGGCCTTTAATGGAACATGGATAACTTTTTGGGCACAATTATAAATTTGGTATAAGAAAAGGGGCAAAAGAATAAAGTGGGGTCAAATTATAAATGTGTAGGAATTCAGGGACTAGGATTTTAATTTTCTTTGTCCAATTGCGGGTGATGGACGCCAACTCAACCATGGTTAATATATAACCATGTGCCTTAGTCAACAAACGCAATACCAAAAGAAAAAAAGCGAATGAGGACGGGATTCGGTCAAGCACACGGCTAAGATATAGACACGTGGACGGCCAGATCTCCATTCAACCGCCTACCACACAGTGTTTTTGTAGGTTAAAATTAGGTTTAGCTTTTGCTCTATCTTGCCGCATTCGCCGCACGATAAAATAAATATTTTTTTTCTTCATCTTCGTTGTTTGTTTCTCGTCAAAATCCCCGCAATTTTCCTTCTCTTTCTTGGTTAATTTTCCTACGTTTTCTCAGTTAATCATCTTACCTTCTGGTTTCCGATCATGGAGATGGAGCGCGTGACGGAGTTTCCCCTCACGCACCTCGATCGCCTCCCGAGGAAGAGGGCGCGCTTGGGCTGGGACGTACCTCAGGTCCAAAAGGTATCATTTTTTGTTCGTTGTATCTTAGATCTATTCGTTTTTTGTTCCTTTTTATTTATTAATTTTGTTTTCGCTTGATTCGTTTAATTTTTTTTAGATCTAGTCGTTTTGTCGGTTAATTAGATCTATGTGTAATTTTTTTCGATCCATGTAGGGATTGTTTTAATTTCTGTTTTCTTTTGGTCTTCAGATTCAATTTTAGGGTTTTGATTTTTTTTTTGTCATATTTGTTTGGATTATGCGAATCTTGATCCTTTGTTTGAGATTTTTTGTGATCCTAAAAGAAAGTGTTTCACGTCCATGCAAAAAAAGTTTTTAATTGTTTTGTAAGATCAATTTGACGACCATTGATGATTGCGTTAAAAGTTTTTATGCTTCTGATGAATTGTTTTTTTTGGCTGCGTGTCTGGTGTATGCATTCGTCTTTTTTCATCATGATGTATTAGGTGATTTGATCTGTGCTAGTTGATTTGCTTTTATTGTGTTCTTATGGATGAGTTTATTGTGGCTGCTGTTAGGGGGAACTCCCAACAATATGAAAGTACTGAGGTGAAAATTTTTTTATTTAATTTCATGAGTGGTACATAAATGATGGCTATGTGTAGGCTCAGGTAGGAATATTTTGTGGACAAGAGGTTGGGAATGTAGCAAGCTATGCATCATCAGGAGGAACCTCAGACCATACTACCTCTAGTTCTCTATGTGTAAAAGGAGTGGCTCGAAATGGTTCTCCCCCATGGCGGGAAGATGACAAGGATGGACATTACATGTTTGCGCTTGGAGAAAATTTAACTTCTCGCTGTAATTACACTTCACCATTCATATCTTTAAACCAAGGATGGGCTTTTGCTAATGTTATTGAAGATTCTTTTGAGCCTGTTTTAATACCTGATAATAGAACAGGCTTGTTTATCCTTAGATTAATCACTGCTTTTTATTTTGTGATAATATGATTTTCCCCAACGATGCTTTAGTCTAATTTGCTAATTCTTATGGTTTTGTTACCTTTTATTTTAGACTTTTTTTTGGCAACCAATTTATAAATTTATGGTCTTTATATTTCGTTGTCATGGATGCTCTCCCAATTGTAAACAACTAATTTAGCTTATCTTTTATCATAATAGCATCTCATCAGTAACTGCTTCTGACTGAGTTTTTATTTCTTTTTCCCCTTGTTCTCTACGCCATTTGCAGATAAGATTCACAGCAAAATGGGAGAAGGTATACAAAAGTCAACCTAAATTGCGGCAATTTTGTCTTTCTAGGTTGTTAGTCCTTTGTCTGATACTATCCTTCTTGCTTCTTCTGTGAGCAGGCACCTTTGGTCAGGTTTTAGAGTGCTGGGATAGAGAAAAGAAAGAAATGGTAGCCATCAAAGTTGTTCGTGGAATTAAGAAGTATCGTGAAGCAGCTATGATAGAAATTGAGGTGCTGCAACAGCTTGGTAAACATGATAAAGGTGGCAATCGGTGAGTACATTATCTATTTTTCTGTTTTTTCCATACTGGAATTGTTACCTCGTCCTTAAATTTTGTGTCAATTGTTAAATGGGTTTATTCCTTGCAGTTGTGTGCAATTACGGAACTGGTTTGACTATCGTAACCATATCTGTATTGTAAGTATATGAATAATTTGTAAGAGATTAATTTCCCCAATTTACAGATAATTTGGGGGTTAAGACTTTTGGGTGAATGTAAATGGTTTTAACAGGTATTTGAGAAGCTTGGACCAAGCTTATACGATTTTCTTCGCAAAAACAATTATCGCTCCTTTCCCATTGATCTTGTCCGCGAGATTGGCAGACAACTGTTGGAATGTGTAGCATGTGTGTAGTAATTGCTTACATTGCTGATAATAGCATTTCTAGTCTATTCTTTGAGAAGGCTTGATATGACTAACACTATGTATAGGTGACTAGCTTTGCTGGGATATTATGCACTTATACGATTGCTTATACCTAAATTGTGCAGTTATGCATGACTTACGGCTGATTCACACTGATTTGAAGCCTGAGAATATACTTCTAGTTTCTCCTGAATATGTTAAGGTTCCTGAGTACAAGGTATATTTTTTGTTGTTTCATTCCTCTTTTCAGTGTCTTCTGTGTAGTTTTGTTTCATGGTTTCTAAAGCTCTGCTGTTTGTGCAGCATTTGTCCCGATCACCACCAAGGGATAGCTCATACTTTAAAAGGGTCCCAAAATCAAGTGCAATAAAGGTGATTGATTTTGGCAGCACTACTTATGAGCGCCAAGATCAGAACTACATTGTGTCAACAAGGCATTACCGTGCACCCGAGGTCATTCTCGGTAAGGGTTTACCTTTTTTCTGGTTTTTAATTTGTATTTTTTGCATATGCTTATGTTTTGTTAAAATCTTGTTTTTTTCAAAAATCTTGTAGGACTTGGTTGGAGTTATCCTTGCGATGTATGGAGTGTTGGCTGTATTATAGTGGAGTTGTGCACAGTATGTTACTGAACTTTAATTTTGTGCTTTAAGTTATTGGTGCAAATCATTTTTTTTTTTAGTTTACAAAACTTTGCTAACTGTTGTATAGGGCGAAGCTTTGTTTCAAACACATGAGAATCTGGAACACCTTGCCATGATGGAACGAGTGCTTGGTCCGCTGCCTCACCATATGCTTAAGAAAGTGGAGTATGTTTATCTCTGCCCTTTTGTTATGTAATTTGCATTGAAGCTCATAACTTGCTTTCACTCAATCACTTCCTTGGTGTTCAGCCGACATGCGGAGAAGTACATAAGAAGGGGTAGGCTGGACTGGCCAGAAGGTGCAACATCGAGAGAAAGTATTAAAGCTGTTTTGAAGCTGCCTCGACTTCAGGTATGAGATGCACACATACACGCATACAGTTTGGGAAGTTGGTTTTCAGCTCATTCCTTATGTTCAACTTTTGTCTGTCTGTTGTAGAATCTGATAATGCAGCACGTGGACCATTCAGCTGGAGACCTTATACATCTGTTACAAGGGCTGCTGAGGTACGATCCTTCAGATAGACTAACAGCTTTGGAAGCCCTCAGGCATCCTTTTTTCACGAGAGACCGCCTTAGGAGCTGCGACAGATAAATCACCGGAGGCAATTAGGGGTTGCAGCCTTGCGACGTTTTGGCCGGTGAGGTGTATTGGTTACGCATTGGCAATGTCAGCGTTGAGAATGTGAGGGATATATTTGTTTACATTATTGCCTCTTTTGTACGGCCAAAACAGTGAGTGCAGCCTGTGTAAATAGCCCCCTCCTGAAATCTCCAGATTTCGACCACTCACTGTGCCTGAAATCCATGAACCTTTAATGGGGAGAAGAATATCCTTTTAATGTAGATCAAGCAAAATAGATAAATGGAAGCACGAATTTCTTTTGTTTATTGAACTGATATCTGTGTTACTTTCTTTTGAGCTCGCACGAGTTCATTTTGCTGGAGATTGGATTTGGTGATCTGATATGTTTGATGATTTATCGGAAAGCAAAATTGATTAACAGAGCACTTATAACAAAGCACTTAGAATCTCCAACCAATGTAATTCCCCGGAGTTTTAAATTTTATCAGCAAACAAAATTAAACCTATTTACACAGCGGCGACACATTTTATCCAAGTAATACGCATGAGATAAAATTGAAATTGCCATTTGGAAACTTAACGTTGAGTAACATGATCAATTGCAGTTATTTAATTGTTCCAAACTAATTTCACTTATTTGTTGAATATAAAAAATTGTGAGGGTAGCATTGAAAGGGACTTGGAAAGCCTTCAAAATGGGTTAGCTTATCATATATTTCATATTTTTATTGCCAGTTGTTCCTCGTTTTCCCTTTAGTATCTTACCATAAAACAAAATGTCATCTTCAAAGTTGTACGTGAAAAAGATGTTTCAAGAACGACCCCGGCATAGTCTGAGTGGCCAGCGGCACATGGGCTCCCTCCATTATTGTAGAATTTTCCATTTTAGTGGGGGAGGGTGTTTGTATTTTTGTGTGGTATTTGTTGATCTATTTTATCTGTTTATTTTAATTACCAACTAACTGATTGGTAACTACTAACTATTTCTATATTAAAAAAAAAAATGTTTCATCAGTCAAATAAAAGGAAAAAATTTAGTAATTTTTATTTTAAAATAGATTTAAAGTGATATAAGTTATAAAATAATTAAATTTATAAAAAAATAAATTAACTATTAAATGTCATTATAATTTAATAATTTGTATCGCCAACAAAATGACAAACGAAAATTATACCGTAATTAAAATAACAATATTAATATAGACAGTCTTATTGTCAACAATTTTTTTTTTGATTTTCTGATCGAAATAAAAAATTTGTTATGAGTATATTAATTATCAAATTTATAAATCGAAGTCGGGATAATTTCTTACTTTACTTGCTCTATTCAACCTCATTTATAAGAAGAGATCTGGTGTTAGAGCACTATTAGACCGAAGTAGACTTTCTTCATGCTCTACGATATTTACGAGTTTTAAACTCATAATACCATCATCTTTTGCTTAGAGTGCCTGATTAAAGGGGATGAATGTTAATACAGAGACTCAAACACAAGTCAATACAAAAAAAAAATATTAAATTACTACTGCCACTTTAAATAATCCTCATGTCTACGTTGCTCGTTTAGTTAATTCCCTTTAATATATTATAACGGCCAGAAACAAATCTCATAATGCAATCCTTATGACATTGAATACTGTTAGGAAAGAAATTTATGGGAGAAATTCTCATATTGCAGTTTACTAAATTTATTATATAATTATATATATTATAAGTGTAATTGGCAAAATGAAAAAAATTATTATTATTTTTGTTGCACAATTAATTTATCAAATTATACAACTTTTTTAAATAGTTACATTCTAAAAATTTTTTTCAACAATTTAACTTCTGTACAACAACTATTTTCCTATGACATTTTAATCTATGCATCAACGGCAAACGTGGAAAAAAATTTTTTTTTTTTACACACTAGAATCTTTATTGGATTGCATAATAATTTTTTTATTAATTCTCATAAACTCTATCAATCTTCTCAGAATTATAATGAAATATTTTAAAAATAAAAGTCTAAATTTTATATAACAGAGATCAACGGGAACAAGATTTTTTTTTTTTCCTGGTACTTTGGATGTACTGACATAGGGTAGTTATGCAAGTGCTGCAGTAACAAATCTCAGATTTAAAAATAAATAAGATTATATATATATAGAGCTTAGTGAGACACATAAAATACATGTAATTAATATAATATATCTATAATTTTAATAAGTTAAATTATTATATTTTCATTGTATGCACATAATTATTATATATATATATATAATTTAGTGAGACATATAAAATACATGTAATTAATATAATGTATCTATAATTTAAATAATTTAAATTATTATATTTTCACCCACAATTGTCTTATCATCCATATTTTTCCTTAAGATAGCAACTATGCAACAGAAATGGTGATGCAAAAAGATAAAATGGGAATAGTTTCAAGCATGATTTTCTATTATTTTCTTTTATTTTTGAAAAAAACCGTCAAAAAACTGCATAAATGCTAGCGTCAATTTGCCACCTCTTCGCAGGGAAACAGCATTATGTCTATAATGGCTGCGCTACCAAATTTGCAGCAAGTTTGGATCTACATGGCAGTGATCTCCAAACCATTTGCTTTCTCCATCCTTTGCACGGCTCTCCTCCTTCTCTTGCATAACCTGATTATCAATCGAAGTAGCAAAGTAAACTTGCCTCCATCCCCAAGAAGGCTGCCTATAATTGGCCATCTTCACCATCTAGGCAGATTGCCTCACCGCTCTCTCAAATCACTCTCTGAGAAGTATGGCCCTCTGATGTTCTTGTGCTTGGGGCAGACTCCAACACTTGTGGTTTCATCAGAAGAGGCAGCCATGGAAGTGATGAACACCCAAGATCTAGTTTTCTCGAATCGACCCCAGACCACGGCCGCCAAAATCTTCGCATATGGGTGCCAGGATATAGGTTTCGGTCCTTATGGTGAGTACTGGAGACAAGCTAAGAAAATCTGTAAACTTGAGCTACTAAGCGTCAAAAGTGTCCAGTCGTTTCAGTATGTTAGAGAAGAAGAGGTTTCTGCTTTGATTGATAAAGTTCGTTGTGCTTGCAAATGTGGATACTTTGTTGATCTAAGTCAGATGCTGCTCGCTGTTTCAAACAACATAACTTCCAGATGTGTTGTTGGTCGAAAGGCTGAAGAGGAAGGTGATGACAAGAGCAAGTTTGGAGAGCTTTCCAGAAGGATGTTGCTGCAATTAGTAGCTTTTAGTTTTGGTGATATTTTTCCGGCCTTGGGATGGATGGATAAAATCACAGGCCTTAAGGCTCAGCTGCAAGCAACTTCCAGACAGCTAGACGTTTTTCTGGATCAGGTGATTGAAGAGCATAGGATGATGGACAGTGATGACCCCCAGTTTGGAAGGAAAGACTTGCTGCATGTAATCCTCCAACTTCTGAAAGATGGCACACTTGGTGTTCAGCTTACTCAAGACAACATCAAGGCGATTCTATTGGTATGTACCTTTCTACCTTAGGTTAAGCACTCTTGCAGTTTTTTCTTAGATTTCAAAAAGTTTCATTTCTTTTCCATCATGCAAAACTTCAGGATATGATTGTTGGAGGAACTGACACAACTGCTACATTAATGGAGTGGACGATGGCAGAGCTTATAAAAAACAAAGATGTGCTAAGGAAAGCTCAAGAAGAAGTACGAAGAGTCGCCGGAAAGAAGTCCGAAAGCCCAATATATTTTTTTGATATCGACAAGTTGAACTACTTAAAGTGCATCATCAAAGAGACACTTCGGCATCCTCCTCTTCCTCTTCTGGGCCCCAGACAAACATCAACAAGTGCTCAATTGAAAGGCTATACCATTCCTCCGAAAACAACAGTGCTGATCAATGCATTTGCCATTCACATGGATCCCAAAGTATGGGAAAAGCCAGAAAAATTAATCCCAGAGAGATTTGAAAAAGAAAAGATTGATTTCAAAGCCCAAGATTTTAGCTTTTTACCTTTTGGCAGTGGCAGAAGGGGTTGCCCAGGCATTTCATTTGGAATTGTTTCAGCAGAATTTGTGCTTGCCAATTTATTATATTGGTTCGACTGGACTTTGCCTGGTAGTGAATCTCCAGAAGATTTGGACATGAGTGAGTCTCATGGGCTCACAGTCACTAAAAAAATTCATCTCCATCTTATGCCAGCAATGTACTCTCCTTGATCATTTTGGGGTTGGGTGATATGTTTCTTCTCACTGTTTTAAAGTCATCTTTGTTACCAGCGTCGGAACTCTTTGCTCAATGAAATAATTTGGCATTGTTTGTTAATATTAGTTTTTCTGATTAGATTCTTCCATACTTGGAAGTTTTTACAAGCTTATGTTTGTTGTTTTTACTTATTATGAGAAGTGGTAGTCCAGTGATTATTTAACGTATTTTTTTCACTTACAATTTAAGTTCGTGTCTCAATTTCTATGTTTGAAAGTAATGTTCTTCTCTGATACTAGTTTGACTGTGCATACGCGAACTGATTTTAAACTCGATAATCGCTATAGTTAGTTTAGAGGAGGTCCGCTCGATCTTAATAGTGTTAGGTGAAGATCCCTTCTTATAAATTAGGTTAAATGAGGCATAAACATAAAAGATATTTCAGTCTCAATTTACAAATTTAATGACTGACATATTTACCATAATTTTTTTTTATTGTTAAAAAAAAAATATCTCTCCTCCAATCCTCTAAAAATCACGTCCTGATGTTGCCAATCAAGACATTAATTTATATGCTCGAAACGTCAAATTTTTTCTTATTTCTTTAAAAACATTAAAACTACAACAACGACAACAATGTCTTAATCCTTACAATCAAACAATAGTCTTTGACAAGATAGTTTTTGGAGGTACGATAGAGTAATTTGAGCAACCTTCAGTTGGCACCTTGCGTATTTATGAATATTGAAGTACCAAGAAAACTGATCTGAATTTGAAGCTCTACGCTCGTGGCAGCATTGAACATGGCTTGCAACATTGAAGCACTTGATGGACTTTTGTTTCATTATATTTAATCTGAAGTTATCCGCCTGACATCAACAGGTACATTTTTCAGGAATCAAAAATTAACAAACCGGCTTATTAACATTGAGAAATAGGGCCAACTGGGAAATGAGACTAGTGATTTTATTTCCTCTAGTCCGGAAGGAGCAAAATTTGAATCTCTCCGACTAGTGTAATTCACCTAAGTTTTAAAGTTTATTGGCAAACAATATTGATACATATTTTATGAACTCCATTACTTCAACCAATCCGAATGCAATTTGGGGATTTTTAGGGTCACATGGAGAGAACTCCCTCTGCTCGCTGCCTACCAAATTTCAAAAAACTGACAGAAGAAGAAAACAAGAACAAGGCCAAGGATTTTCATAATAAAGCCAAGAACTTGAGAGTCTATAATGACGACGAGCCTCTAATGTCCTTGTCCCCCAGTTCTCTCTTCAATCCCATACTGAATGTGTACGTTAGTTTGTTGCCTGAATCTTGGCCGTGGGGAGAAATGACGAGACGAGTGTGGTGGTGCCGAAGGTGAAGGTGCCGCCGTCTCCGGCATCTGGGTAACGAGCGCAGATTGATCTGGTGGCGGTGTTGGATGTCGGAGATTGGTGATATCCTGGGCCCTCTGTGAGCCATCACCGAATTTATGGTGGCAGTGGTGGTGGCCATTGTGGTGGTTGTTATTTGGTATTTTTGGAGGAGGTGCGGTTGAGAGAGAGAAAGAGAGAGGAGAGACAGGGAACTTTCATTTTTTTTCTTATATTTTTTAATTAGTTGTATTATTTTTATTTTTTTAATTTTGAATTAAGTGTACACGTAACATTTTTTATTTATTTATTTTATTCATTTATTTGCTTTGTACGTATAAGTTGTTGCCTACGTACGTCAGAAATATGTCCATGTGTAGTTAACAGCAAATTTTGAAAAATTAATGTTTCTAATATATTCGCAAACTTTATTTAACAAAATTAACTCAGGTTAGATATTTTTAAAATTAATGATTGAGATTTAAAAAAATAAATAATTTCTAATAAACTTATCCCCCAACACTACAGTAACGGACAAACCATATATAAAAATATTATTAATTTTATTTAAAATAATAAATTTAACACTAATTTAAAAAAAATAAATCTAGCAAAAACTTTACTTCAAATAACAAATTTAATATACATTAATTTTATATGAATAAAATCTATCAATTTTAATAATAAATTTATAAAAATATGTCTGTTTCGATAATATGATAATTATATAAATTAGTACTATATCATCGAAACAGATAAATTCTGTTTAAAAAATTTCACAGCATGTTAAATTTGTCATTTTAAATAAAATTGATACTAAACTTGTTATTTTTTAAAATTAATGTTAGATTTATTATTTTAAATAAAATTATTGATATTTTTGTATATTAATTTAAATTTTATTGGAAGGCAATTTCTTTCCATGAGGCAAACACAGTAAAGGGCAGCTACAGGAACGGGTATTTTCACGGGTGCCGAATAATAATAATTATTATTATTAACCGTAGTATTTACTTATAAATAATATTATTTGATTTACACATAGTTATTAATACAGTAAAAATATATTTTTTTTTTCATAATAACTTGAGTTATTGTGCGAGTCGCTGACCCGTCTTAAACCTACCCGACCACCATTTACAGCAAACATATATGTGAATCTAGGGGAAATTACACATATCCGTAGGCTTGCAGTCCAACAAAACGACGTCATACTAAATGCACAAACGAGCCATCATTTGGAAGTTAAGAACTGCTGAAGGTGTGATACGAAAGTTGAGAGTCTCGCTAAATAAATGTAAAAATTAAATATAAAATAATAATATAAATTTATTATTTAAATTTAAGTCATTAAGTTTATTAGACTCAAAATTCAATAAATAATTAACTTACTACTAATAGGCCCACATCAATATTGTATATCAAAATTTTGTGTCTATATATTTTTTTATTTATGTAATTTTAAAATATAATAAAATGATATAAATCATCAAATATTTAAATATATATTAAAAATATATAAATTTGTTACTTATATAAAACTATCTAATGTCACTCTAAATTAAAATGGTTTGTGTCGTGTATAAAACGAGGAAGGAAAATCGTTCAAAAAAAAAAAAAGGAAGGAAATTGTACTGTAATCAAAATACCAATGTTAATATGGGTGGTGTGTCCTCCTGTCCACGTTACCCGCTCGGGTAATTTCAAGTAGGAAAGTAGGAAAAATATTTATGGTAATACTGTGATGTTATACCTTTTAATTATATACAATAATATTTATAATTTTTATAATAATAATTTTATTTTATATAATAAAAATTTATAATTTATTTTTTTATTATAAAAAATATGTATACAGTTATAAAAATTTTATATATTATTATAAAATAATCAAATATATAACTGAAGTATATGATAATACAGTATGAGCGCGTAATAAAATTCTTTTAAGTAATATATATTATAACGTAGGTGGAAGCGGAACAAATCTCATAAGTGAGGCACGGAGACGCGCTTTTCTGATCTCTTATGCTGTGATTGGATAGTGAGAATTTGAGTAGAAAATGAATAGAAAGGAAAATGAATAGAAAATAGTACAGTAATAATGATAGTATGATTGAAAAAAAGTAATGATTAGAAAGTTGTGAAAAAGAAAATAAATAGTAATTTGTGAGAGAAAAAGTAAAAGATAATTGTTTGGATTGATAGAAAATGAATAGAAAAGAAAATGAGTAGAAAATTTTAAAATTTTCTTTTCATTTTCCTTTCCCTTAGAAAATACCCAAACATGGCCTTAATGCAATCCTTGGGACTTTTTTTTATCTATGCATTAAATGCAAAAGTGGATAAAAGTATTGTTTTTTTGTAGAAAGTTTGTTGAATTACAGAATATGGATAATTTTTTTTTTATTTTCGTCAATTGTACAATAATTGTTTTATAATTATAATATAATTTAAAGATAAAAGATTAAATTCTTAATAATTAAGTTATTAAGAACAAAATTTTTCTTTATGGTACATGGGATATACCGACGAAAAGTTGTTAATTTGTTATGCAAAGACTGCAGCAATAAATCTCAAATTTAAAGAGACCAACTGAAACCAACCTCTTGGCGGCAGTGTATTCATGATGCTTTCTAACGTCATGGGTTTGAGGAATGGCAGAAATAATGACAAACAACACACATCTAAATCAAAAAAAAAAAAATAAATAAAAAAAAGACACCAATTGTGCAGCAGAAATGGGGGACCGATTGTGGAATAGATTTAATCATAGCCACCTCGGCCTAGGCCTAGTCGAGGTGGTTGTTAGGACAAATGTCTCCGCACGGTGAGGGAGGTTGGATCCCTCTCACCGACAAATTTTCCTGGAATTTCGTTCATTTTGTGGATAAGGGTTCAGTACGAGATCTTGAATTCCCGTTTTCTTGTCTCTCCCTAACTGATTAATTATTAATTATTATTTATAAAAAAATAAATTTAATTATAATTTTTAATTTTTAATTTTTTTAAAAAATATAAATACAAAATTTAGATATAAAATAATGATATAAATTTATTTTTTAAATTTTAATTTTTAATTAAACAATAAATTTAAATAATAAATTTATGTTATTATTTTATATCTAATTTTTATATTAATTATTAATTTTTTTATTTTTTTATTTTTTTATTTTGTCCCTTTTAGCCAATGGCCAAATCCTCTACCCATGCGCTGCAACCCAAAGAAAAAACCTCAAAGAGTGCATTAGCAGATTTGCTACGTCTTCGCAGAGAAACAGTCCTATGTCCATAATGGCTGCGCTACCAAATTGGCAGCAAATCTGGATCTACATGGCAGTGATCTCCAAACCATTTTTCCTATCAAGGAGCTCTCTAATAGTGTTTGAGATACAACACTTGAGGTTCCACGAATTAATGATAGCATTCCAGAAGAACTATGATTTGGGGCAATGAATGAGCAGATGAGAAGTAGTTTCAAGCTCCAACTTACAAAGAGGGCAAATGCTATCAGTATGAGAGATGAGACCCTTTCTTAGAAGAGAGGCTTCAGTGTTAATTCTGTCAAGAATAGCGAGTCAAGCAAAAATTTCCACTTTTGGTGGCGCCAAACCAAAACAAACCTTAGAGGCAAAGCTGTGAATAGAAGGAGGGGCCTTAAGACTCCAATTCAGAACAAAATGACTTGGTTTTAAATAGCTCATTAGAGGTGAAGCTCTAGATCATTTTGTCGGGTTCTTGCGGGTCAAGAACCACCATCCTAAGGATGTCTGCCAATTGAGAGTTCAGATCCTCCTCCCAAAGAAAGAAACCTCTCCTCCATCTAAAGTGCCAAATCCAATTTCCACCATCCCAAATTCCCATATCTTTGACTGTGGCACCTTTGCCAAGAGACACAGAAAAAAGTCTGGGAAATAGTTGACATAGGCTGCAACTACCAATCCAAACATCAGTCCAAAATTTAATTCTAGCTCCATTACCCAAAGAAAATCTGATACCCTCCTTTATAATTTGATATGAGATTGAGTCCAGTGAGCGAACGTTTACAATATCTTTCCAAAGGCGTGAAGCCTGTCTAGGAGGGGTAGATGGAAGCCAACCATTATCATTGAAAGAATATTTAGCACAGAGAGCTCTATTTCATAGAGTTTCTTCAGTACCAAATCTCCAATGCCATATGAAAAGAAGAGCTTTATTCTTTTCTAACAAGGAGCCAACACCCAGGCCCCCAGCCCTCTTGGACCTTTCGATAACCTCCCATATGACATTGCATATTTTCCTTTTATCTAAATCACAAGCCCATAGGAATCTTCTTTGGATTTTAATGATGGAATTAGCAACACTTTCAGGAATTTGTAAGAGAGAGAGACAGTATAGGGGCAAGTTTGACCGGACAGACTTAATGAGGGTCAATCTGCCACCAAGAGAAAGTGCCTTGCATTTCCACCCTGCAAGCTTGTTTCTAATCTTATTGATCACTGGCAGCCAAGTAGACTTCTTTCTAGGACTAGCCCCAAGGGGCAACCCCAGATAATGAAAAGGAAGGGTGTCCACTTTACATCTGACCGTATCTGAAGCAGTATAAAGCCATTCTTTTTCAACATTGATCCCAAATAAGGCACTCTTATGGAAATTCACCTTTAAGCCCAAGACTAGCTCAAAACACCTAAAAACTCTTTTCACATTCGTAAGAAAGTTGATGTCCTTTTTGCAAAAAATTAACGTATCATCCTCAAATTGTAAGCGAGAAACTGTAAAATCATTACTTCCCATTGGCAGACCATCAAAGAGACCCAAGTGAATGGCTTTTTGCAGTAACAAACACAGACCTTCAGCAGCCATGAAGAATAAAAAGGGCGAAAGAGGATCGCCTTGTCGTAGACCTTTCTGTAATTGAATTTCGCTCGTTGGAGAGCCATTAACCAGTATAGCAACTCTGGCAGTAGAGTAACATTCGTGCATCCAGCGCCTCCACTTACTGCCAAAACCCATTTTTAACGTAACATCGTCGAGGTAACTCCATGATACTGAATCAAAGGCTTTGTGAAAGTCAAGTTTTAGTAGGATGCCTCCCTCAGGCTTTTTAAGAGAATGAAAAAGCTCAGAAGCAATCAAGACCCCATCAAGGATCTGCCTACCCTCAACAAAAGCACTTTGCTTTTCACAAATTATTTCATGCATTTCTGATGGCAAGCAACTTGGCAATGATCTTGTACAAGCTCCCAATCAAGCTAATAGGTCTATACTCACTAAGGGAGGAAGGATTATTAACTTTAGGAATAAGAGTAATAAATGAGGAGTTAACACCTCGAGGAAGAGTACCCGAAGCGTGAACCTCATTAACCAAATTGAAGACATCCTTGGAAATAGAGTTCCATGCGGCTTTTATAAAAGAGAAATTAAAACCATTTGGACCTAGAGCTTTGGAGCTCTCACAGCTCCAAACTGCATCTTTAATCTCTTCGCAGCTAAAAGGGAGCTCGAGAAACTGAGCAGAATCGCGAGAAAGCGACTTAAATTCAACATCAGCAAGGAAAGGCCTAGCGGGATCCTCCTCTGTGTGTAGACATTAAAAAAAGGCCTTTACTTCTTGTTTAATTGCATTAGGATCTTTGACCAAACCTCTTTCCATCTGTAGGCACCAAAAATAGTTTTTCCTTCTTCTATGAGAGGCAACAAGATGGAAGTATTTCGTGTTTTTATCTCGCTTTTGCACCCCTTTGACACGAGCCTTTTGCCTCCAAATAGATTCCCTCAATATGCTTTTTCTCTGCAATTCACCCCAAAGGGATTTCCTTTTAACAACTTCAAAGTCATTCAATCGCCCCATCTCTTGCCTCTTATCCAATTCATCAATCTCTTCTTCAATAAGGTTGATAGACTTGTCAATGTGCCCAAAGACATCACGATTCCAAACCTTTAGCTTGGTTTTTAACAATGACAGTTTTTGTAAAATGCTAGCAGCCCCATTAGAATTGTCCTCAAATTCTGTCTACCAAGTGTTGACCATAGAAGTGAAGGCCGGATGTTGAAGCCTACAATCTAGAAATCTGAACAGCTTTGGGCCCCAATTAATGGACCCAGATTCAAGAAGAAGTGGGCAGTGATCAGAAAGCCCCCTTTTTAGGCCCCATTGTTTCAAATCTGGGAATTTGTTCAACCAATCCGCATTAACAAGAAATCTATCAATTTTGCTAAGAGAATAAGAATTACCCCACGTAAACAACCTACCCATCAAGGGCAAGTCAATTAAACCTGCTTGTTGAACAAAATCTGAGAAGACCCTCAGGGTAGGGATAAAAGAGTCACTATCCCCATTTCTTTCCTCAGGTTTAAGCACCACATTGAAATCTCCCCCTACAAGTAGAGCTTCGCGATGACTATTAAAAAACTCTAATAAAGAGCTCCACAACTCTCTACGTTCATCATCTTCTTTATTGCCATAGACGGAAACAAGAAGGCAACGAAAGTTGTCTTGAACAAAAGTACTTTCCACTGCGAGCCATCTATGACTACTGTATGTAGAATGTGCAGAAAATACCCCAAAATCCCAAATTGAAATAAGACCTCCTGATCTCCCAGCAGCAGCCACGTGACACCAGCCACAATTATGAGAACCCCAAATTTGAAAGACAAAGTTCTCCGAAATATTTTCCATTTTGGTTTCTTAAAGCATTAAAAATTAGCCCTTTTGTTTTTAATCCAACCACGAACGGCCCTACGCTTCTCCTTGGCGTTAAGCCCTCTAACATTCCACGAGAGTATTATCATTTAAAGGAGGGTCAACACCAGTGGCTTCCACAACAGCCTTAGAATTGTCGCAATTAATGATCCATGCAGCTTTCTCATTTGCATCCAAGTGCATTAATTTATCAATCATCTCTTGTTTCTCCCTTCTACAGACAAGACCCAAGCATTCAGCAACCTCCCAAGTTTGCTCGGCTTCAATCCGGCGAGGATCAGGCGGCTTATGAGGATAATTATGATGGTTGCCAGTGTCCATGTGTTTTTTGTTGCAGCGACATATATCACTATTAGTTGGGCCGCCACTTGAATAACTAACCAAGCTTTCCAATTTTCCTAAGCGAGTCTGGCGATTCTTCCCTTTTCCCAATTGTTGTTTGAACAAATTTACCGCTGGAAATTGCTTTATACTTTTCCTTGGGATCTTTGTTTTTTTCTCCTTCTTAGAGCCAAGTAGTGTTTCTAACTCAGGGGCAATAGATATGAGGCCAGAACAAGTATTTGTTGGCTTTAACGAGGGGGAGGCTAGAGAACTGTCTAAACCCATGAGAGAGTGAGGTGACTTGCACTCATTGTGAATGTGAACTTGAGACCTCGAGTTCGAAGTGGGTACATTATCAGTTTTAAAATCAGCCTGTGAAGTATTGCACCCATTGGAGGACCCCGTGAGAGCAGCTCCCAAATTGCCACTGTCAAGAAAAGGCATGGCCGACCATTCAATTGGCAACTTGGATTTGTCAGTGCTGATGTCTTCACTGTTGGGGACTTCATCCTTGTTGCGGCTATTAGAAGGAATAGAATAAGAAGGGCTGTCTGAGTTGGAATCAAATATGACAGGCAAATGCTTTGGTCCGTCAAGGGGATTGACTAGTAAAGTTTCATTGGAAGGCTCTTCTGTAACATTGATCACAAAAGCTGCTCCATCAACTTCAAGCTTGATCGAGGAAGAAATACATTCACTAGATGAAGAAAGGACCAAAACCCTTCCAGTGTCGAAATGCTTTTTCCAATAAGTGCTTTCGTCTACAGCAACAAACTGACCATACAAGTCACCAATCATTCTAAAACAATTTGGGTTCCAAGCATGTAAGGGCACACCTTCACACCTGAGCCAAGCATAACGAGAACGCCCCACATCCGTTGGTTCCCATTTCTTAACAGACTCAAATCCAGCTTCAAGCAGGTCGTTATGGTCACAGAGCAAAGATTCCATGCTCTCCTGAGAGACAGGAAAGACATTAAGACCATTTTTCCACCCATGGGTCGAATAGTACAAGATAAAATGCCTTCGGTAATGAAATTGCCCTCTAAGTTTGGAATGCATTCAGGATTCCTCACAACTCCAACAAGACTAAGTTGAAGCCAATCTTTGTCATCTGCGTTTGTCATCTGCGTTGGGATTAAAAAAACAAGGCAGGAGTGCACTTGACCACCTCTGAGTAAGATCTACAGTCCCGAATAGAAGTTGAGCTGCTTTTCACACAATCCTGGGCCAATCGAGGCTTTGTTTTCGAGTCTGGGTCAATGGGACCAGTAATGGCTTGCTTTCTGGGGAATTTGGCAATATTTAAACTCAGCCTATGGTCGGCAATCCACATCCCATGCAGCATTTTTGCTCCTTTTAGTGGGCATGTATGAATCAACAACCTTCCCATGCCACGAACATAACCTATGCAAACCAGCAACATGCCAATTTGCAGGAAGATTATCCGCAAAGACTGTTGAAGGGGGCAAACTGTGGGTTTGCCGACAGAGTGTTGAACAGGGGGTTCCATCTTGATGGGAGAAATCCTGCAGAAATGAGATGGATTTTGGTTGGGTAATTTTGTCAAACAGCTGGCGATGGTAAGAAGTTTTATAGGCAGAAGAAGAAGTAGGGGGCGATTTCGATCTACACAAAAGGGCGATTTCGTTTCGTATCTTTCAGGCTTGTAGTAGAGATTGAAAACAAAGGAGAGTTGGTTGGGCTTGGAGGTGGAGGGGGTGGGTTTGGAGAATGAGGTCTCTAGTTCATTTCTCATATCATCCAAACGGGAACTTATCCAGTGGTCATATATGCCAAAAAAATAATAATAATAATAATAATTTTTTTAAATTAAATTTTATATATTTAATATTACGTTAAACTTAGATTATACAGATACAAATATGATGATACAGACATGATAAATATTAATATAATATGTTAATTTTATAAAAAATTAAGATACAGACAATATAAATATGTATATATATAAATATAAATAAATATTATTATTTAAATTAAAATATAAATTATAACTTAAAATATAATATATATATATATAATATTTATTATTAAAATATATCTTATAAAATATAATTTTTAAAATATATATATACTAAATAATAAGTAAATCTTACCTCTCTTCCTCCCATTTAAATTTAAAAAATAAAAAATAAAAAAAGAAGGAAGAGGATTGGCCGACACTGTCAGCTTCAAAAAGCTAAAAAAAGAAAGAAAGAAGAGGAGGGCCGACAGGACCATGTTTCCTCTTTCAGTTTTTTTAGTTTTTTTTTTTTTTTTAAGATAACGTTCGAGACATATTCTCCACGCGTCTTTAATGTATTTAAGTTGTATTTGATTTTTTTTAAAATTTTTTTAACGAATCATTTTTAGAGTTTCGGTCCAACATGTATCTATATTTAATACATTTTCAACACTTACACAATTTTAAATTTAAAATATCCATACATACTTGCTTTTAATCAGTTTAGATAAGTTAGAATCTTGAACATGAAAATAATAATCAAATCCAGCCTTTTGTGGTTGGACTTAATTATGAAAATCTATCCGGATTCTCGTTGTGCCCTCTTATCTCTTCTTTTTCTGATCTCGGGTTGTAGAAGGAGGAAAAGGAGCTGAGAAGAAGGTATCAGCAGCAACACGTTTTATTATGGCTCCTTAGTATATTTGAAGGTTTGCTGCCTCTTTGCTTGGAAACGGCATTAAGTCTATTATGGCTTTGCTACCAAATTTGCAGAAAATTGTGGAGGAAATATACAGAGCAATGATCTCCAAACCATTTGCTTTCTCCATCATTTTCACGGCTCTCCTCCTTCTCTTGCACAACCTTATTACCAATCGAAGTAGCAAATTAAACTTGCCTCCATCCCCAAGAAGGCTGCCTATAATTGGCCATCTTCACCATCTAGGAAAATTGCCTCACCGCTCTCTCAAAGCACTCTCTGAGAAGTATGGCTCTCTGATGTTCTTGCACCTGGGGCAGACCCCAACACTAGTGGTTTCAACAGAAGAGGCAGCCATGGAAGTGATGAAGACCCACGATCTTGTTTTCTCGAATCGACCCCAGACCACGGCCGCCAAAGTCTTCCTCTATGGATGCAACGATATAAGTTTCTGTCCATATGGTGAGTACTGGAGACAAACTAAGAAACTCTGTGTTGTTGAGCTTCTAAGCATCAGAAGGGTCCGGTCGTTTCAGTTTGTTAGGGAAGAAGAGGTTTCAGCTTTGATCGATAAACTTCTTTGCGCATGCAAAAGTGGAGCCTATGTTGATCTAAGTCAGATGCTGCTTGCTGTAGCAAATAACCTAGCTTCTAGATGTGTTGTTGGTCGAAAGGCTGAAGAAGAAGGTGGTGACCAGAGCAAGTTTGGAGAGCTTTCAAGAAGGTTGCTCATGCAATTTGCAGCTTTTAGTTTTGGTGATATGTTTCCGGTCTTGGGATGGATGGACAATCTCACAGGGCTTAAGGCTCAGATGCAAGCAACTTCCAGAGAGGTAGATGTTTTTCTTGAACAGGTGATTGAAGAGCATAGGATGATGGACGGTGATGACCCGCAGCTTGGAAGGAAAGACTTGGTGCATGTTATCCTCCAACTTCAGAAAGATGGCACACTCGGTGTTCAGCTTACTCAAGACAACATCAAGGCCATTCTACTGGTATATACCTTTCTCCCTCAGGCTAAGCTCTTTTGCAGTTCCTTATCAGCTTTTAATTAAAAAGCTTCATTTTTTTCCCATATGTAAAACATCAGGATGTGTTGGTTGGAGGAACTGACACAACTGCTACATTAATAGAGTGGGCGATGGCAGAGCTTATAAAAAACAAAAATGTGCTGACCAAAGCTCAAGAAGAAGTAAGAAGAGTTGCAGGAAACAATTCCAAAAGCCCAAGCTTTTTTCCTTATGTTGACAAGATGAACTACTTGAAGTGCATCATCAAAGAGACACTTCGATTGCATCCTCCTCTTCCTCTTCTGCTCCCTAGACAAACATCTACAAGCGTTCAGTTGAGTGACTATACTATTCCTCCCAAAACAACAGTGCTAATCAATGCACTTGCTATTCATACGGATCCTGAAGTATGGGAAAGTCCAAAGGAGTTTATTCCGGAAAGATTTGAAAAAGAACAGGTTGATTTTAAGGCTCAAGTCTTTAACTTTTTGCCTTTTGGTGGTGGAAGAAGGGGTTGTCCTGGGATATCATTTGGGGTTGTTTCAGCAGAATTTGTGCTTGCCAATCTATTATATTGGTTTGACTGGACTTTGCCTGACGGTGCATCTCCAGAAGATTTGGACATGAGTGAATCTTATGGACTAACAGTTACTAAAAAAGTTCATCTTCATCTTACCCCAGCCATGTACTCTCCTTGATCATTGCTGCAGGCATCATATGTTTGCTGCATATCTCTCTGTTGTAATGTTATCTTTGTACCAGAACCGTGTCCTCCTTGTTCAAAGAAAATAATCCGGCAGGTCCGTTGATGTGTTTATGTGACTAAAGTCTTCCTTGAACTCTATTGTACTTTTAAAAGGTTATATTACAGCGGTATCATGAACGGCCTTGGCTAGCAGTGTTGCAGGCTGTCAATAAACTCTCCTCACTCCGATGCCTGCCGGATGGTAGTGGCATTGACGAGTGAAACTCTGTTCTTTGGGAGGAACTTAATTTTTAGTGACTGTTGTTCGTTGTATTTGTTTATTGGAAAAAGATATCTCTCCCAAGTAAACATACTTAGTTTATGCGTATGGAACATTGACTCATAATTTGTTTTTGTGTATCGGAATTAATTGTTAGAAATAATGCTGTAAAATAACTAAAAATAGATTTAAGTAAAAATAAATAAGAATATAAACGATACTTCAGACGTGCTAAGTACTATTTAAAAATAGTTTTCATCCCTCTTCTTAAGTTAAAATAGTACAGTAGTTTGCAGCAACTATTTTCTTAAGATATAACAGATATTTTTATTTATGTACACTTTAAATAGTAAAATGACAGAAACAACCCTAATATTAACTAACACAGTAAATTTCAGTAGAAGAAGTGTATACGAGAAGAAGAGCATATGAATGGATGTATCCTAGAGAAGATAATGTTTATATACTGGTTCAAACTTTAAAATTCATAAAATGAATAATGGTGATTAATAGTTGTAACGGTATCAAAATATTGGGCTCGGGGGTCACATGGACTTTCTCATGTCGAGTCTGAGATTGAGTTACATATGATTTTTGGTGAGTCTTTTGTTTATAAAATATAAAGAATATTTTGATTTATAAACAAATAATATTTAACATCTATTTTTTATATAAAATTTTAGTCTCTTTACATATACTCTTATTAAATAATATTTAATTTCTCTTTTTCATATAAAATTCAAACCTTTTAAAATAACTTCATTATTTTCAATATTAATGATGCTGATCTAAGGCATTAATTTATGCATCTGGAATACTGATTTAGTCTCGCTGCTTTAAAAAGAAATAACGATCTGTGTTACTTCTTTTGCACGAGTTCATTTTGCTGGAGATTGTATTTGGTGATCTGAAATGATTGATGATGGTATATTGGCAAACAAAATTGATTAACAAAATCACGTGTCTCACAGCTCTTAGAATCTCCAACTAATGTAAATTCACCTGAGTTTTAAATTTTGTCGGCGCGACTTTTTTTTTCTTTTTAACTTTATACATAAGATAAATTAAATTTGCCATTTTAGAAATTTCATTGAATAATGTATTCAATTTCAGTTATTTAAATTCCCCAAAATAATTTCATTTATTTATTGAATTAAAAAAATCATAACTGAATAAATTAAGAGCACCAGAAGATTTGGTGCTTCAAAATTTACCCGAACATAATTACACCTTAATTTTTTATAATCACTGTAATTTTTTTATAATAAAAAAATAATAACATTAACTTCTTCATTTTATTTCAAAAATAATTACAATGGTTATAAAAACTTAAGTTGTCGTTATATTTGGACAAATTTTCCGCCGTGCTGTAATTTTTTTCATGAATTACTGGACGAAAATAACTGTCCAATCGAGAGTAAAATTTTTTATATCTTTTCGCATATAATGTCAACGAAGAAGTTGGTAAGTTTTGACTATTATTACACTAATAATGAGCCACTTCGTCTATCATTACACTAATAGTCATGGAACCCACTAAAATTTTATAGGAGGTAATTTCTTTCCATGAGGCAAAACTACAGAGCAACGGGGGCAGCCACAAGATTGGGGATTTTGCACCGGTGCCGAAGGATTTTTTTTGTTTGAACAGTATTTACGGTATAATTAACATGGGATTTTATTTACGCACAGTAATTAGTACATAGGGTGAGGAGCTCTTCCACGAAACAAGAAGAGAAGCGTTTCCTTATACTCTCAATAAATGCACGTTTTTAGTTTATCAATTAAACTAGATATCTTTGAATTAACAATGGCACTCCAACTGGCTAAGAAGTTTTGTCAACTCTCCAACAATCTCCCCCATTAAGTAGAATTTTATTGGCCTAAGTATTTATTTGTTGAGGCGAAACTGATGTAATTCGAAGTTGTTGATGTTTTCCTAGTAACTTGAGTTAGTGTGCGAGTCAGTGACCCTTTTAAACCCACCCGCCACTATTTACAGCAACCATATATGTGAAACTAGGAGAAATTACGCGTATCTAGGGGTGTTCAAGTACAAAAAAATCAAAAATCAAAAATTTTGGTTAATCAATAAAAGTAAATTAAATTGTACTAAATTTTAGTTAATTGAATCAAATAAAATTTAAATTTTTGATTCAATTTCGATTTTTAATATTAAAAAATCGTGATTAACTGAATCAAATCAAAATATTATTATTTTATATATATATATATATATATATATTAGAATAAAATATATATTATAAATATAATTATTAGCAACAAATAAATATTAAAAAATGTTATTATATTTTAAATAATCACTTGTTTATTTTATATATAATAATAAATATAAATTCCTTTAAAACTATATCAAATTATTTGTTTATATTTACAATAAAATTTTATTTTTCTTAAAAAAAAACTAATTAACTAAATAATTAACTGAAACAGAACCGAAATTTTTTGTTTGGAAATAGTTTTCATTTCCCTATTACCAAAAATTTTGATTACCCCTACAGGCAACCGTGGGCTTGCAGTCCAACAAAACGACGTCATATTAAACTCACAAACGCGCAATCATTTGGATTTTTTGTTTTTTTTAGGGTAAGCCATCACTTGGAATGTAGGAACTGCTGAAGGTGTAATACGATAATTTAAGCCATATGTAGTAAAAGAACAGCGACGACACCCAGCTCGAT
Source organism: Carallia pectinifolia (assembly GCA_037832335.1). Lineage (NCBI taxonomy): Eukaryota > Viridiplantae > Streptophyta > Magnoliopsida > Malpighiales > Rhizophoraceae > Carallia > Carallia pectinifolia. Next base: position 22,197,926 of record CM075448.1, on the reverse strand, counting down.
TTACTACTGTTGCCAGAGGCTGGCAAACTTGAAGTTTGAACGAAGGTTGCTTTTGCGGTAGGGTCTGGAGGAATGGATCACATTGAAGTTTTTATGGTACCTCGGATGGCACATCGTATAAAATTTGGACCTCGGATGGCACATCGTATAAAATTTTTCTTTCTGGTACATCGGATGCGTCGACGAAGAGTTCTTATGCAGAGGCTGAAGCAACAAAAAAAAAAAAAAAAGGGAAATTGGAAGACATTAACTGTGCAGTAGAAATGATGATGCAAAAAGCATCATTAATGTGTTAAGTTTAATTAACTTAACACTACTATTTTATTAATTAAATAATGTCACACAACAATAATGAGAAGCACACACACTAATTATAACCTCTCAATGAATATGCTCACCAGCTACAGAATAATTTGTGGCTCTTAACTTCTTATATACTAGACTAACAACTTATATTCCGACTCTAACAATGAAAACATGACAAACTAATCATAATTCTACTAAAACGCTAAATCTCAATTTATAACGAATATGAATTAACCTCAACATCCTCACTTAATTCTGATTCGGTCTTGCAGTCATTCACAATATCTGCTTCGTTTAACAGAATCTTCAAACTTCAATTTCATCATCGAAATCCGCATCAAATCAACAATTTCATAATTTCAACTGGAACCTTGACTCTTCTTCAAACTGGTTCATAATCTACAAATAAACTTTTAAAACTTCACTAATATGATCATCAGGAGTCTTCTTGACAATTATTCTTCTAAATTCTTCTGACCAATTTCAACATGACTTTGATTTTGTTTCGCCAATTCTTACTTAACCTTTCAATCTTTGAAGGAACTTATGACAAATGACCTTCCATAAGGTCTGAGACTTCATTCTCCACGATACGCAGTCGTGAGACTGTAGAGTACTTTTACTCCACTTCTTAGTTTGTTTTCCAATCACACATGAAAAAAACTGAAACGAGCTATTATTAGCTCTCAACTGAACTGAGCATCTTAGCTCTCACATAACATGTCCCTAACTCCGAGCTTTTTTAGCTCTACAAGTTCTCACACGAGTTTTCTGATTAACTCTAACAAATACTTTCATATGAGCTTTCACTACCTCTTGATTGCTGATAATTTCAAATCTCAATTCAACTCCTGAAATCATCTTTAAATTCAAATTTAAAATAGCAACAGGACGTCTCTGATAATCATTGTACTCTTCAGCAGCAAATTTTCTTTCGCTTCAACTCAACCCTACTTTCCCATTTTCGTTGCTTCATCGTTTATTAACTGCTTCATCATTATCCATTGTAAACTAAAACTCGACCTCCATGACTGCTTCAATGAATTTTTATTGTTTTAATTAAAACTCTTCGCTTCTAACTCTACATAATTATTCTCTTCTTTACTTCTGAATTATCTGCAACTTCAAATTTTCTTTCTCTTCATGACTGCTTCAAAGTTATTCCTAAAATTAATCTCTCCAACTTTCTTTTCCTTCTTTCTCTTTTTCTTTCTTCTTATACCCATAATTATTAAATCATCAAATTTCTTCCAACTTTTTGCATTTTTCATGTCTGTCAAATCCTTAAATTCTATCAATAATTCTTTTCTTTCTTACTCTTTATTTTTCCAATAATTTTTTGTTGCTCTTCTTTGAATTTTTCATTCTGACCCGTTATTTTTTCCTTTTCTCTGATCTACCCTTCTTTTTTTTTCAATCTGACATCACTATTTTTATTTTTCTCCAATCTGCCTCCCCTTTTTTTTTTTTTTTTTCAACGGGGACAAACAAGTTACCTTTAACCAAACAACCACCGGTGATGTTATGGTGCTGGCGATGGGACAGCCAGTAGACTCCGGCTGGCAAAGGGACCTCAGTGGCGTGCGGATGGTGATTGCGGCACCATCGACGACTGGACAACGTGAGAGACGGTGACAAAATCGGTGAGAAGGAGTTTCGCGATTGTCCGGCGACAATCGGGCGAGCTTCCGGGGTTAGGTTACAATGCACACATGTTATTTTGAGTTTTAGTTTACAATGGATAATGATGAAGCAACGAAAAAGAGAAAGTAGAGTTGAGTTGAAGCGAAAGAAAATTTGCTGCTGAGGAGTACAATGATTATCAGAAACATCCTGTTGCTATTTTAAATTTGAATTTAAAGATGATTTCAGGAGTTGAATTGAGATTTGAAATTATCAGCAATCGATAGCTAGTGAATGCTCAGATGAAAGTATTTGTTAGAGTTAATCAGAAAACTCGTGTGAGTACTTGTGGAGCTTAAAAAGCTCGGTGTTAGGGACTTGTTATGTTGTTGAGGTTAATTCAAATTCGTTATAAATTAGGATTTAACGTTTTAGTAGAATTATGATTAGTTTGTCATGTTTTCATTGTTAGATTAATAATATCACCAGAGGCCGACAACCTTGAAGTTTGAACAATGGTTGTTTTTGCAGTAAATTCTGGAGGAATGGATTATAAATGATGTTTTATGAGCTACGCGGTTGCCACGCATGGACAAGCTAAATATGCCAATGCACAACATAATTGTTTTTTGAGTTCAGTTAAATAGAAGAGGAAAAAGTGAGATACAAAACTGACGCATTGTAATTGATTTTTTTTTTCCCTTTGCAACTAGACACATTTACAACCTAAAAACAAAAGAAAAAAAAGGTTAATATTTTCATGGTCGTTTACCATTTTTTGTCGCGGATATAATCCATAAGAATAAGGGATATAGTATTGAATGGGACTTTGGAACCCCGTTATCAAACTTTCTCTCTCTATTTTTTTCCCTCTCTCTAAACCCTCTCAAGTCCTAACTCTACCCAGCCACCAAACCAAATCACATCCGATTACCTTAGCTTTTCCTCTTCTCTGCCACCTCTTTCCCTCTTGCTCATGCTCTTTTTCTGCTTCTCCTACACCATCAAACCCCCATAACTCTTTCATGGGGCTTTTTGCCTTGATTCTGCCTAGATTGAGCCTTAATAATGATAGTCACGACCTTCCCACTTATGAATCCATAGTCCCCACTGCATTTTCACCATTTTTGTCACTTTCGGCCTTGGCGCAGTTGTCTCTGCCGCAAGCTACGCTACTGGTGCCGTCTTACCGGCCGCCGGGGCGCAGGTCTCCCTTTCTTCTGTCGATGCCGGCGTCGTCGTACCGGCCACCAGCCTGACTGTTGGAGCACCCATTGCAGTAGTTTGGACTAACACTTCAGGCGCTACTGCCTCTGCTGGCACAGCCACCACGGTCTTCCATGTCCCCTTACTTGTCGACAATATCCCCATCACCGCTGCTGCCCTCTAATGTTGCTGGATGTGACCGAAAGAGCTATTGTCGACCACTGTTGCTCTATAGTAGCTGTGTTTTTTTTTGTTCATCCACAATGGATGTTACTGTTGATGGTTGTGTGTTTGTTAATGTTTATATTTTAGCTGGTGCAGAAATCGTTGTAAGACGTACTCAAACAATTTTCGTTATGGATCTACCGACGTGCGGTTTATACTGTTGTATGCAGTTACCTTCGGCTGGATTAGATTTATCTGACACTACAAGTGTGAGTAGGTTTAGTTGTAATCTGTTAGTTTGTCTCGGATTTTGTACCCGATTTAGTAATAGTCAGTTTGACCATATAATTTGTAAGCCATGTATGTCATTTTATGATCCTACTTCATGCAGGTGTTTTCCGACCACCTCGTGTCAGTTTTATGTACGCTTCATCTGAGTATTAACGCAACAATTTTGTTTCGGTCAAAAAAAAAAAAAAAGTATGGGACTTTGGAAGCTTTCAAATTGCATTCTCTTCACTTATTACATTTTCATATTTTATTGCCTGCCGTCTCCGCTTTCCTTTTCCATTCAAAATATCTGCATATGAAAGTTATGTTTCATCCATCAAATGAAAATTGTTGTGATAACTGATAACTCCATGCACCGTGGGATCTTGTGCTTTTTTATTAAAAAAAAAGTATATAAATCTATAAAACAAAATAATACGCATACTTAAGGAATAAGATAATTTAACATATTTCGATACATTGTGTCAATGTGCGTGGATATATTAAACAATGACGGAAAATTACACTGTAATCAAAACAATGATAGTGATATTTTTTTTAGTACACATAATCATCTATTATATTATAATGCTTGGGAACAAATCTCATAACGCAATACTTATGAGCTTTTTTTTATCTATGCACTACATGCAAACGCGGTCGACAAAGGGGTTTTTTTTATCTTTTTTATCTATTGAAAAGGTTGTTGAGCGATACTACAATATAACAAAATATTTTTTTCATTCTCATAAACTTGATAATCATGTTCTTAAGATTGTTGGAATGAATTGTCCCACATCAGTTGGGAGAATAAAGAAAAAATGGTTTAAAAAGTTGAAGTATGTTAGTTAAGGTGACTTAAATTATTTTAATAAGATAACGAACTCATTTAGTAAATTAAAATGAATTTAAGATAAATTTGGTTCAATACTCACCTACTTGTAATAGCTCACGCTGCGAAAATACAATATAATATCAAAACCCAAACCCATATGAATGGGTTTAACGACTTTTGAAAAATATCTAGAGTAGATATTTAAGGCGGTCTCTCGGGATGAAAACCGTATTTGAAACGGTCACCTTCAGTGAAGGCCCGTGATAATTGGGCAAGCGACAGCTGGTTGTCGAAAATTTCAATTGTACTTAAGGGGAAGTATTGGAATGAAAATCCCACATCGGTGGCAAAAATGAGGAAAAATTGTTTTATAAGTTTGAGGTAAGTTGGTTAAAGTGATTTAAGTCATTTTAATAAGATAACGAACTCATTTGATGAAATTAAAATGAATTTAAGATAAATTCAGTTTAGCACTTACCTACCCATAATAGCCTACACTGCAAAAAAAAAATAGAACAATGGGGTCAAAGGTTAAGCCCGTTTGAATAGGTTTAACAACTTTTGAAAAGATTTTGAGGGGTATTTAAGGCAGTATCTCGAAATGAAAATCGTATTTGAGACTGTGACTTTCGGTGAAGGCCCGTGATGATTGGACAAGTGACAACTGGTTGTCGAAGACTCCAGTTGCACTTCAAGGGAAGTGTTCGAATGAATTGTCCCACATCAGTTGAGAGAAGAAAGAAAAAATGGTTTAAAAAGTTTGTGTAAGTTGGTTAAGGTGATTTAAGTTATTTTAATAAGACAACGAACCTATTTAGTAAAATTAAAATGAATTTAAAATAAATTTAATCTAACATTTACCTACCGGTAATGACTCACGCCTCATAAATACAACAAAGATTAGAATCCAACGCCTGAGATTCTAATGAACAAGATTTTTCTTTATGGTACATTGGATCAATCGGATTTCTTTTTAATAAAAGAAATTTATAGACAAAAAAAACAATGTATCAATACTTATTGGTTCAAGTGATTGGAGGTTTATTCTCTTCAAGTGAGCTTTTAAATTTCAATTTGATGTATAAAAAAAATGAGACAGAGATGGCAATGTAATTTTTATTAGTATCTTTATACATAAAGATACTCAATTACATCTTTGTGGTCGAACTAAATTAAGAAAATCTCACCACTGAGAGAGTGGGGCCCTCTTGTCTCTTCCTTTTCCTATCTCCGGTTATTGAAGGAAAAGGAACCGAGAAAAAGGTGCCGGCGACAAGAAGTTTTATTAAGGCTCCTTCATATATTTGTATTAAAATATGATTTTCTTTTGAAAAGAGCTACCTCAAGAGTGTATAAAACGCTACCATTGGTTCTCTGCCTCTTAGCTTGGAAACGGCATTAAGTCTATCATGGCTATGCTACCAAATTTGCAGCAAATTGGGCAGGGATTATACATAACAGTGATCTCCAAGCCATTGGCTTTCTCCGTCCTTGTCACGTCTCTCTTCCTTCTCTTGCATAACCTTGTTACTAATCGAAGTAGCAAACTAAACTTGCCTCCATCACCAAGAAAGCTGCCTGTAATTGGCCATCTTCACTATCTAGGAAAATTGCCTCACCGCTCTCTCAAACCACTTCTCTTGCATAACCATGGAAGTGATGAAGACCCACGATCATGTTTTCTGGAATCGACCCCAGACCACGGCCGCCAAAGTCCTCCACTATGGATGCAGCGATATATCTTCCTGTTCTTATGGTGAGTACTGGAGACAAACTAAGAAACTCTGTGTTGTTGAACTTCTAAGCGTCAGAAGGGTCCAGTCGTTTCAGTATGTTAGAGAAGAAGAGGTTGCTGCTTTGATTGATAAAACTTCGTTGTGCATACGAAACTGGATCCTCTGTTGATCTAAGTCAGATGCTGCTCGCTGTTACAAACAACATAACTTCTAGATGTGTTGCTGGTCGAAGGGCCGAAGAGGAAGGTGGTGACCAGAGCAAGTTTGGAGAGCTTTCAAGAAGGATGATGGCGCAATTTGGAGCTTTTAGTTTTGGTGATGTGTTTCCGGTCTTGGGATGGATGGATAATCTCACAGGGCTTAAGGCTCAGATGCAAGCAACTGCTAGAGAGGTAGATGTTTTTCTTGAACAGTTGATTGAAGAGCATAGGATGATGGACGGTGATGACCGGCAGCTTGGAAGGAAAGACTTGGTGCATGTAATACTGCAACTTCAGAAAGATGGCACACTTGGTGTTCAGCTTACTCAAGACAACATCAAGGCCATTCTACTGGTATATACCTTTCTCCCTTAGGCTAAGCTCTCTTGCAGTTCCTTATCAGCTTTTAATTTAGAACATTCTTTTCTTTTCTTTTTTTAAGGTCCATAGAAGCTTCATTTGTTTTTTAATATGTAAAACGTCAGGGTATGTTTGTTAGAGGAACCGACACAACGGCTACAGTAATCGAGTGGGTGATGGCAGAGCTTACAAAAAACAAACATGTGCTGATGAAAGCTCAAGAAGAAGTAAGAGACGAAGAGACGTAGGAAAGAAGTCAAAAAGCCCCAGCTTTAATCCTTATGTTGACAAGATGAACTACTTAAAGTGCATAATCAAAGAGACACTTCGATTGCATCCTCCAGCTCCTCTTCTGGTCCATAGACAAACATCAACAAGTGTTCAATTGGGTGGATATACTATTCCTCCGAAAACAACAGTGCTAATCAATGCACTTGCTATTCACATGGATCCTACCTAAAGTATGGGAAAGTCCAGAGAAGTTCATCCCAGAAAGATTTGAAAAAGAACAAGTTGATTTTAAGGCTCAGATCTTTAACTTTTTGCCTTTTGGTGGTGGAAGAAGGGGTTGCCCTGGAATAGCAATTGGAGTTGCTACAGCAGAATTTGTGCTTGCCAATCTGTTATATTGGTTTGACTGGACTTTGCCAGGTGGTGCATCTCCAAAACATTTAGACATGAGTGGATCTTATGGGCTAACAGTTACTAAAAAAGTTCATCTTCAGCTTATCACAGTAATGTACCCTCCTTGATCATCACTGCAGGCGTCATATGTTTGCCATATATATCTCTCTGTTTGTAGTGTCTTCTTTGTACCAGCACCGTGTCCTCCTAGTTCAAAGAAAATAATCCGGCATGGTCTGTTGATATGATTTTGTGATTAAAGCCTTCCATGAACTTTATGTCCCTTAAGGTTATGTTACAGCCGTACCATGAACGGCCCTGGCTTGCTGTCAGTAGACTCTCCTCACTCCGATGCCTATCGAATGGTAGTGTGATTAATGAATGAAAATCTATACTTTGGAAAAGACTTGATTTTTAGTGACTGTTGTTCGTCGTATTTGCTTATTGGAAAAAGATATCTCTCCCAAGTAAACATAATTAGTTTATCTGTCTGGAATATTAATTCATAATTAGTTTATGCGTATGGGAATCAAATATGCTAATATAATCCAAGGCATTAATTTATGCGTCGGAACATTGATTTAGTCTCGCTATGCTTTAAAAAGAAATGACAATCTTTGACGAAAAATTTTTCAGAAATTATTTAAAGTTTATTGCAGCAACCTTAATTAGTTGGCACCTTGCATATGGACGAATTTTGAGGAACAAAGAAAACAGATCTGAATTCGAAGCTCCGCACTTGTAATGTAAAGGCTCTCTCTCTCTCTCTCTCTGAAAGCCGCAACTCAACTCAAAGCCTTCATTGCGGTCAGGCGCACCCTGCCGAAACTTAACGTGCCCAGATAATGTCGTACTGGGCCTAGCCGAACGAATAATTGGCTTACGATTTCCCATTTATTGATGCGTCAGGCTTTGGCAAATTCATTTTTACTTGAAAATAAATAAGAAAATTACCATTAGCTGGACCAACAAGTTGTTGGTTGGAGAGATTAAGGACTTCAATCCCTTAAGAAAAGTCTTCGGTACGAGACTTGTGAATGGAGCAACATTCGTTGGGAGGGATACCTCCCTATATGGACCTTACAGTACCCTGAATTAGATTAGCTAGATACCCATTAGGCTCTGGATACCAGTGGAAGAGCAAAAAAAAAAATTACCATTACTTGGAGGGGTCCAATTGTTGCGGCAGGCTAATGTAGGGGTGCATGTACCCCGAGGCTACACCTTGTAGTTTGTAGTTCTCAGCTAGCTTAAATGCCTTTTGTGTTAATTAAAAAAAATGTTTAAAAATAATTGTCAATAATTCATTTACAGCTTGTTTAAATTGTGAGAAAATGGTGAAAAATAAAGTTGTTAGAAAAAATAAAAGTTATAAGAAAAAAAAATGATTTAGAGCACTGAGTTCTGTTTAAATAGTCAAAAGGTATTATTATGTAAGAAAAAAATAATAGAAAAAAATAACAAAAAAATTGCAACATATAAAATAATTAGAAAAGATTTTTTAAAATAAGTGAAAAAAAAATAATGAGAAGAAAATATTGTTTTATTTTTTTTAACATTGTATTATTTTCCAAGCAATTCTTACAAGCCAAACACACCCTTGAAGTCCCACCTTTTGTGTTTCCGCATTGCGGGAGGAAGGCTTTAACTGAAGAAAGGCCGCGGGGTCTTCCCCTCCGCTTCGATAAAAACCGTACGTTCTCAAGCTTTACTTCCTCTCTTGTTTTTTTTTTCTTTTTTTTGGTTTTGTTCTTCGCCCGGAAAAAAATTGGATCAATCGATTTGCATATTATACTAGCGACAATCATTTATGTTAATTTTGGGGTTAAAGGTGTCTCTGTCTTGTTTTCTTGTCTCTTGTTTTTATTGTCCTAGTTATGATCTCAAAGAAAAAAAAAAGGGCTAATTAAATTGTGAAAATGGGTGTTGTTTGATCTGGGTTTTCAAGAAAATCTGTCCTTGTCTAAAACCCATATCCAATTTGGCCGCTTGTTTGATCTGGGATTTCTTGTCTGGTTTATTTTTTTGTTTTGTTTTGAGTATGTAATGATGAAAATGCTTTGCTCATGCCTCTTGGTTTGAAAGGTAAAAGCATGGGCCTTTGTTACCCTCAATTACCCCAGTGGATCCTTTAGCTTTGAACTGATATGGTATGATGATTTGGCTGATGGTACCTTGTGGGTGCTCTTATGATAGGATAATTTGTCCTAGCTGTCCTATGGGCTTCACAAATGGATTATCAAGTGTGCAGGGGAAGCCACCCCTTTTTTCATTTGGAGTTATCTCTGATGTTCAGTATGCTGATATTCCTGATGGTCGCTCTTTCCTTGGCGTTCCCCGGTATTATCGCCATAGCTTTAATGTACTGGAAAGGGCTGTGGAGACTTGGAACAACCAACAGAAGCATAAGTTTGTGATGAATTTTGGAGACATTGTAGATGGTTTCTGTCCCAAGGAACAATCTCTAAGTGCTGTGAAGAAATTAGTTCATGAATTCGAGAAATTCAATGGCCCTGTTTATCACCTGATTGGTAATCACTGCCTCTACAATCTACCCCGTGACAAATTGCTCCCATTGTTGAAGATTCACAGTGTCGATGGTCATGCATACTATGGTTTTTCACCCACACCAGAGTATAGAATTGTTGTATTGGATGGCTATGACGTAAGTGCCATAGGATGGCCTCCGGATAATCCTAGCACATTAGAGGCACTGGAGTTGCTGAGGAGAAATAACCCTAATTCAGATAAGAACAGCCCTGAGGGACTTTTGGGCCTTGAAAGGAGGTTCCTTATGTTCAATGGTGCCGTTGGGAGACAACAGATGGAATGGCTGGATAACATACTCCAAGAAGCAACAAAGTTAAAGCAGAAAGTAATTGTTTGTTGTCATATGCCTCTAGAACCTAACGTATCATGTCAAGAGGCACTTCTTTGGAATTTTGATGAGGTGATGAATGTGATACATCGCTATGATTGTGTAAAGGCTTGCCTGTCTGGGCATGATCACAAAGGAGGGCATTCGATCGATTCTCATGGAGTGCACCATAGGTCCTTTGAGGCGGCCCTAGAGTGTCCTCCTGGCACAGATGCATTTGGACACATTGATGTTTATGATGACAGGTTGATACTTGTCGGTGCTGGTAGAATGAAGACTACAGATATGTTTTTCAAGTCAGAGTAAATCATTCTTCCTCATAAAGCTGTATGTACGTTATCTTAATCAAAGGCATTAAAAAGATTATTCAGAAGGGTTGGAATAATTACAGTGTTATATGCATTGAACGCAATTTGTCGAGTGTGCAGTGATGGTTCCGCCAGAAGTGCACATTTGATCACAAATTATGTTCCATGTTCAATCATCATTACAGTAAGCAATTGCCTTTTATGCTCATTATCTAGACACTTTTGGGTTGTGAAAAATGATTGTTTCACTCGCTGACTTGATTGCATGAGGGAAATAAGTGTCAAGTATTCTGGTGTTTGACAACCTTTCCAAATATTGTACAACATGGTTCCGGCCAGGGGCTGCCTTCTTGCAGCTTGGAGAGCCATGTAGCATTGCTAAGTGTGTTGGCAAGTCAGTAGCTAATTTTTGGTCATTGATCGCCCAACTTCCAGGTAATTTCACATACACGAGCAATAGGAAAGCAAATCTCTTGGGATGTCACTTATGGGTCATTGGTTGGGGGGGTGGGTGTGCATTGAAAAATGGTCGTGCCTGCAACTTTCCAGTACCTTGAGTATCATGCCTCTGCTGATGAAATCATGTTCTGATTGCCCTTTTTCTCTGTGTTGATAACAATAGACATTTTTAAAATAACTTGCAGGTCAATGGACCCCCATGGAACCAATTTTCATCAGACCACACTTGCTGTTACAGATCAATCTGCTCAATATTCAAAGTCAATGGATCTGAAAGATTAAGCTTACACAATTTTCACAAGACCGTAACCATATAATAGAGCATTTCCATACTATCAGTATGGCCCTTAAATTTCGTCTCCCCACTGTTTTTCTACTTTAACATATCTAGTCGGATAATTTAGTCAAGCAACCAAAGTCCCCACAAAAATGTCATTAGTTACATATTAAGGAACAAACCGAACTACTGCTTTTGCCATCTCGATAGGACTTTTGATAGTACACCACAAAGCAAGCTTGGTTGGTCTATGGACTGTGGGATTGAATCTCCTCATATTACGAACTATCTTGAGTCAGAGAAAAGAAATATTTATACAATGTGAGTTCTTGGGGCCTCTCCCGGAAAGGCCACAATCCCTATACTTTGAAGGAATAAAGGGGAGGTCCCGAGACTTGATTTGAGGGCCTCTTCCGGAGCTCTTTAAGGCCTTGGCCAGCTGCTTAAAGCAACTGGTTAGGCTAACAGAGATAGCCAGGCAAAGAAGGCAATCATTCTCTGTCTCAAAAAAAACAAAAAAAGGCAATCCTTCTCTCGTAGCTTCATACCACCAATTAAACGATTGAAAATTAAGTTAAAAATATCTTTTGATATTGACTTATCATGCACATGATTATATATTAAATTTTATGAAAAATACTTATTCACGTAAATAAAAATTTATATGGGTGTCTACAATTTCAAATATTTGTCAGTTTTTAAGTTTTAGAATTTAAAAATGAAAAAAAAAATTATTTGGAGCAGAGTTACTAAGGAATTATGTGGTATATAGTCAACTGGTAATCTATCTTACCAAAAAAAAAAAAAAAAATGATAGTAGACTTGTTGAAATCAAAAGGTTTAGAACTTAAATAAAATGTTAAAAAGATTTTGGATTCAAACGTAAAAAAATTTAAAAATTTAAAACTAAAAATATTGATATCCCGAATTAAAAGGATGTAAAAAATTTTCCACGTATACCTGTCACTACGACAAAAAAGGTCAACAATTGGTCCCCTGAGAAAGCTTTATGCCTATGAACTAAAGCTTCACTCTACAAGAGGTGCAGAAAAAGGTCAAGTGGAAGCTGCAGCATCGTCGTTCAGTTCCCATGAATCAACATCTTAAGTTGGAGTTTCTGTTCTTTTAGTCTATTAGTTTAATTAGTTGCTAGTTTTTCTGGGTTTTTTATTTTGTTTGACCGTTAGCTCGTTGGAGTATAATATCTCTTTGGCACCAGAACATTCTTTTTCAAATTAAAAGCGGACAATTTTAAGATATTGACTTGTTCCCCCATTAAGTCACACTTTTATTAATCTGTTTATTTATTTTGTTGAACTCCACCTATATAAATGGAAGTAGAGTAGGAATACGTAGTAATACAAATTAGTTGACCAACTAAAAAATGATCTTATTACTCAAAATAGTAGTTTAATAGTTATTCGACGTACTTATTCGAATCTGAGTCTCAGCAATTACACGAGGTCAAGAGTTCAAATCCCTTGCCAATCCAACCACACGAATGGTGGTGCTTTAAAGGAGGTTTCAATAATTGTTTTGTACTTTTGTTCAATCCTCAATTGCTTTGTCTATCTGCAACCAAAAGACCATGCATCCATCTTCTCTGCAAATATGATAATGAATTTAGCTTTTGTAGACAGCATGTGGGCTTGTGACAGGCTTTCAGCATTCTCGTTTGATAGAAGGAATCCTGTCTTCAGGTATGCTCGAAGGTATGCGACGGAAGATTATTTTTCACCAAGTACTTGTTCACCTTTTTAATTTGACATAGGTGCACATACCCTATTACCCAACCACAATTTTGAATTGTAATAATGCTGCAATTGTACCAAATTCAATAATCCTGAAGAATTATTGTTTTTTTCTCTGGAGGCACAAACCATTGGAGGTTTGAGTGAAGAGATACTAATGAAGTCAGTGATACACAACTGCAATTCTGTGAACAGAATGCATTCAGTTAAATGTTCTATTTGATGGACCACTTAGATTTCAACGTTGTCTTTCATTACAATTCTGTGGTGGTGACTGAACCTCAGTGCTGCAATATAATTCGGAGACCTTAAGTAGAGATTAGATTTCGAGAGGCAGTCTAGTTCTGGCAATGTAAATAGTCATAGAAAGTTTATGATTCTTAGCTGCCAATCAAGGTCGGATCAACTTGGAGAGTATGGTGATGGCTAAGCAATTAAACATGCTTGTGGTTGGGAGAGATACCATCAGATCTAATGGTGACGTCAGTGCATGATGATTGAAGATAGTGTAGACTCGCTATCCACAAATACTATGATTTTCATTACAAGACTAGTTATCCATGCTTAACGTGATCCTTTGGTTCTCTGTGTATCTTGTTAGAAAAAGTATAAACAAAATTAATAGAAAAATAGATGTAAATAAAATAATAGAGGATATAAAAAAAATCTGAGGTGTATAAGGCACTATTTTTAAGAATAGTTTTCGCCCCCGTTTTCAAATCGAGATAATGCAGTAAATCGCAGCAGCTACCCTCCCATAATACAACAAACTTTCTCACTAATGTGCACTTCAAATAGTGAAGTGACAGAAACAACTCTAATCTTGATTAAAATAAAGTGCAGGAAGAAGATTAAAGGTGAATAATGGACAGAATAATGATGGTTGAATGACTTTAACTGCTGTAACGGTTAGTTTTCCAACCACCACGAAAGAATCTAAATAGTCTCAAAAATATTAGATTCAAGGGTTGGACCGGTGGAATGTCCACTGCGTAAGATCCGGTAGACCCGCTCCTACCGGTCCACTGCGTAAGATCTGGTAGACCCGCTCCTATCGGGAGATAGACTGGACCCGCTCCTATCGGGAGATAGACTGGGTTGCGCAAGACCTTTTATGGATATTTTATTTTGTGAAAGTATAAGATACATATTAATTTATGAATAAGTGGTACATAATATTTTTTTTTTATATGAAATTCAAGTCTCCTTATATACTCTTTTATTTCCCATATGAGATTCAAATTTTTTAAAATATCTTCTATTTTTCCAACATATGTTGGATCTCAGCGCACTATTCTTACAGATAATAACTGTGAAGATGCCTATGATATGCTTCAAACCTTAGAGACGAAAAAGCTTTTGGCAATTACATCAGGCATGCTGGGGGGAAAAAACAGATGCTCCAGTACAATTACCAGGGACTAGCTTTTTTTGTGTTGTGACTCTGAAAAAAGACTTTCTTGTTACAGCTTGCAGGTATCCTGTTAGATACGCAAAACTTGAGTGAACCCAAATTATCAAAATGCCATTTTTGATCAATGCCTATTGTGTAATTATTTTTTGTTATTAGCAATTCCCTTTTACGCTTTTTGTGAGAAGATTGGCAGTAAAGAAGGTGAGCTTTCTCTGTTGAATAATAATATACGAATTGAGATAGACAAAGAAAGAGGGAATTAGATCACATAAATGGATTCCAGGATTGGTTTTCTTTACGATTCTTTCTATCCACAGGTGTATCCAACTACTAGCATTTAAACAAAAAACACAAAGGCCGTTTCCTGAAGCATCAGCTTTCTAAAGAAGGCTAAATAAAATTGTTCCCATCATACTTTTGACCGTGACCATTCATATTGGTTGCTTTGGTCTGGCACTAATGAGAAATAAGGAAACGGTAGCTAAAATTTACATGAAAACAATGAAAATACACCAATTTGGGACTCGGTTTATCTTATTGACGAATATCGAGACATTGAGATTGGATATAGTATTCATTTTCATTGTGAAAAGAACAGAAAAGAAAAAGAGAAGTGAGAAACCCAAATGGCCAAAAGGATGTTCAAATAGAAAATGTGCATACTCGCACAAAACAAATTTTTGCAATTGTTGATTCCATCATCACGAGGTTTTCTGCAATTAGTCCTCTCTCATCACATGCATCAGCTTTGATTTGCCGGATACAGACACTGCAGTGTCAAGATTTTCTTGTATACAAATTTGGGGAGCATCGATATGGTTAGTTAGTTACGTGCAATTTTGAAACCAAATTGCTCACACTTCAAGACCAGATCAAGAGAGAGAAGAGAGAAGAGAGAAGAGAATTTCAGTAGACCTCTAGATGTGAGATTATTGGCCATGTATGTGTGATACTATCCGTCTTGTCCAATTATGCCCGCTTCATCAATCACAGCTGTAACTAACGTCCAGCCTCTCTATTGGGCCCCACTACCCTCCTCAACCCAATCACCCGTCCTTCTCCCAACCCAATCTGCATCCTCATTCTGCTGCCCTGGCCCCTCCATAGTATGGACACTTCACAGACCCCAATTGTGTTTTACAACCATATTCTTCTTTTCTGCTTTGCTGGTGATGATAATTGAGAGCCCCTTTTTTGTTCTTCTTCTTTATATGCCACTATATATGTGCTTTCACTCAACTTTCCAGGCATAAAGAAACAAGCGAAAATCAGATGACCCACCTGCATTAGTCCCTTCCAGTGAACTTGAACTTCCTGTCTGAGTGGACAATGGTGTGGAGGTGGATGAAGAAAAAGGTGGCGATGAAGTTGATGTTGAAAATGATGAAAGAGATGTAATTGGCATTATTGGCTTAAAAATAAACAGAGCATGCCTCAAACCAGCACTAAATAGCCAGTCATGAACGTCCCAATATACTTCTACTCTCAGTGTGTGAAGATTTATAGACTCATTACCTCTAAACTTCCATTGCAGATGCTTCACAAGAATGACTAAATGACCGTCAATCTT
The DNA here is from genome assembly GCA_037832335.1 of Carallia pectinifolia. Classification (NCBI taxonomy): domain Eukaryota; kingdom Viridiplantae; phylum Streptophyta; class Magnoliopsida; order Malpighiales; family Rhizophoraceae; genus Carallia; species Carallia pectinifolia. Next base: position 22,181,944 of record CM075448.1, on the reverse strand, counting down.
TATCTCCATTTCTGGCTCAGCCCCATTAGAAGACTGGGCAGTATTTGCATTCCCACCAGCGTTTTTATTCCTGCACTCAATTGTGATCTCATGAAGCTTACCTTTCTCATGAAACTTCACTCTAGTAGAAAACTTCTTCTTGCCAAATACATGCTCCTTTCTTGAGACCAAAATAGGATCAATAAGAGCAGGCCTACATCTGGTTTTCTGGTAGGCCTTTTTCTTTAGATCGCCTACAAGTAGCACAACTTCCTCTTCACAAACAATAGCCACATAGTAATCAGATGTAGGCTCAGTTTCACCATTAAATTTTGCAGTCCTGAGGTCCCAGAATATATCCATTGCTTTGCCATCCACCATAAAGCGTTTGGAGCCTTGTTTCCTCCAAAAATACCAAGGCTTCAACTCCACTACGCAGGTATACTGGCTATCTCCTTCAGGACCTTCCACTGACACGGCAAGAGCATTGAGTAACAGATTTTTCCACCATGTTATGGTGATCAAACGGCAATGATCAGCAATCTTTGTACGATAAACGGTGACGAAAGCCTTTTGTCCTGACCTGGCTATGGTTGCAGGATTATCAGTTAGCTCCTCACCTGATGTAAAGCAAGCAGGAATTCTTATCGGGTGGTCTTGCATGAATAACTTCAAAATTTTGATTACTTTCAGCGAACTGCAATTGGGTTGGCTTTATTTTGCCAAGAAGATCAAATAAAAGTGATTTTAAGCAAGATGGTGCTGGATGAGTTGGGGAAAAACTGAGTTGCACATGGCAGAGAGAGAGAGAGAAAATTGATGGGGTGAGACATGGTGGGAAACAATCTTACTGATCACAAGATATATTAAGTCATAGATGCTGCCAAAGGATTTCTTGGCTGGCAGCATTAATGAAAATTTAAAAAGAAAATGATATCATGGTGGCAAATAGATGGCAGCTTAGCGTGACAGAGAGAGAAGAGGAAATTCTTTTTTTTGGGTCTACGAAGAAGAAATTCTTTTATGGGCACATAAGATATATTTTTTGTCATACAATCGGCTCATATTATAATAATATATATTATTTTTTACAATAATATACATATTTTTACAAAAAAAAATAAAACTGTAAATTTTTATTACAAATATTATAATTATTATTACAAAAAATGTGAAAATTATTATAATATAAACGAATCATTTAACCAAAAGGTATGTCGATTAACTTTTTCTCTTCTTTTATAGTCAATTCTGCTTTTCTTACCTGGATCTTGAATTTTGTAATGGTGTCATGTTTCCTATGTCTTCTTGACTTCTTTTATAATCTTTTCCTTTTCGTGGTCTCTGTTTTAACAGGACAACTTTACTGAATCCGAGGTGGTTATGTCATTTTAATACAAACTTCAAAAGTACTCATTCCCCATGCAAGGTTAAAAGCAGAGAAGGGTAAAATTTTCACCAGATTTGAAGTATAGATTTCTACGTACAAAAGGCAGGTACATCAAGTCTTTGGAAGCTTGACAGCTCATGAAGTAGGAGGGTTCCATATGACCAGTCAAAATTTGGAAAGTTGAAGACCCATTTAGTTAGTTTTCCGAAGAGTTAAAATATTGTTTGATTTGTGAGTCGTCGACCCTCTTCATTTCTGCTGCAGGAGAGGAATCTACAGTATGGCACTGGTCTGGTGGTAGCAGCAGAAAATGTCTGAATTTTTTTTTGTTCCTGTCTAAATTAGTAGGTAAATAGGAGTAATGCTTTATACACGAATTATCTGCACTAAATTTATAAAAAAATAAACTGTAAAACTCAATAAATCTCATTAAACCATTCATTACCCAATAAAACTCACTTAAATTTACCCTGCTAACTAATTTTAGTGGAACTCAAACACATAATTTCTCACTAAAATTTAAATCTTTTAATCAGTTGGACGGCGCAAGGGAGGAGTTTGCGAATCTATGGTTGTACTACAGGTGCTGCCAACCGCACTGTAGCTTCGGGACCAAGAAAATTTTACAGCCCATTAACTAGCAAGCCTTTAAAGCTTGACACATAAGAGGAGAAACATTGGACAACAGTGAAAGTGCTCCTGTGACTAGCCAGTTTTCATCGCTGGAAGTGATAAAATGGGCACTGGGTAGTAGGAATTTGGCTTAGTTGTTGGTTGATGCAGATTGTCGGCATCTCCGACGGTATCTCATGATGATGATCGTTACTTGTATGTTATATGCCTTCAATGTCAATACAATTAATTATGAGACCACAAATTAGATCACATCAATCGTGTCTCTCTTTCGTGCTTCGAAAGGGTGGTTTTATAGATTCGATGGATTATAATTCTAACACGGCAGCTGAAGTAATAAAAATCTGTCGTGGATTGGAGTCAGGTTTAGAGATGGGTCATCAACAAGTGATTCTAGAGACTAATTCTCTCGAAATCATGCATGTGATATTGAGTCAAACTCGAGTTTTTCATTTTCTAGCAGTTTTGTTAGTATATTCGGAGTCTTTGTGTTAGAACATCGTCTATTCATCTTTAATATGTGCTCTAAGGAGGAATTTTTTGAACATGCTCCTTAAAATCTTATTTGGCTCTTAGATAGTGATATACGTAGTGCTATTTTATTACACATTCTTTTTTTGATTTCTATTATACCATGTTTGGAGTGCTTTCTCCTGAGAAGGGAAAAAAAAAATTAATCATTATTTTTTACTTTTTTTTATATATTTTTTCTCTTAACTTTCTCTATTTATTCAAATAACTTATTTTTACATTACTTTTTCTCTCATTAATTACTATTTATTTTTTATTTTTTTTATACTTCTTTTTCTCTACTTTCTTCACTTTTTCAGATAACTTATTTTCGTACCACTACCTTTTTTTCTTTACCTTTCCTCATTTTTTCACAATACTCCAAACACAGCGTTAATGTTCCCAAAAAAAAAAAACAAACCACTCGATGTCTCTAACCGTATCAAGTGGAATCCAACTATGTAATAAAATCCTAACTGGACAGAATTTTGGCACATCGTTTTGTTCACATAGTTTAAGCAAAAACAGATAGTTTTGTTCACATAGTTCAAGTAAAAACAGATAGTTGAAAGGGTCAGATGACTTATAAACATCTTCTGCAACCACAGAGTAATTAATATGAATTTATAATCTGTTTATCTGGTGTAAAATAATTTATTTTTATAAAATATTTATAAAAAAAATATTTATAGTAAAAATAATATTTTTTTTATTACTTATTTAATGTATATTTTATATTTTTCTTAAAAAATAATTTCAGTTCAGAAAAAAAAAGTTATTTTTTCTAAAAATTTTAAAATTATCCTTAAATTTTTTATTGTAAAATATTTTACGTAAAATAAATATTAAAAAATAAAAAAAATTCATAAAATATTTTACGAGAAATAAATATACCCAAATAAATTTATTTTTTAAAAATTTGTCACAGAAGTTCAGTCCCTCAATCTGCGGTGTAGTAAATCAAGGAACAGAGTGTAGCACATACTAGGTCAAGTCAACATATTCTGCCACGAGGATATAACGTAAATCACGAATTAAGAGCACATTTTAATTGAAGTACAAATAGATAACACTTCATTCAATAAAAATTAAAATTTTAATAATTTATATCATTACGTATTTATATTTATATGTATCTCAATAAAATTGCATCTTCTAAGAATTCTTAAAAATCAATTATCTTTGTTCTTCTCTGTTATCTTGAGTTTTTTGAAAAAATAATTAGTGTATTAAATTTTAATATTTCGATTAGTATTCTGAATAAAACTACGATTAATAATTTTAAAATAAAATTAATAATTTTTTAAATATAGATTAAAAATTATCTTTTATTATAAAAATTATTAATTTTAATTTTATTAAGAATAGTAATTAAAACGTTAAAATTTAAGTTATATATTAGTGTTTTTTTTTTATTTTAATAAGTCAGCATCAATTTTAGAAACTTGGCAAAGTTATCCAACACCGTAAAATAATCAGTGTAATCAAAATCGGACCGGACCGGTCGGTTCAACCGGTTGAATTGGTGACCGGTCTTAGGTTCGGTCCGGTTTAAGCATAAAAAGGGAGGGTTGACCGGACCTGTCAAAATCGGTCAAAAATCGGACCAGTCGGACCGGTTTAGAATTGAATCAAAAATTTATAAATTATAATTTGACCTCATTATTTATTTAAATTATAATTTGACCTTTAACTATACTTAAAATTTCAATTTAATCTAAAACTTAATTAAATTTTTTAATTTAATCCTTAAAACTAAAAAAATAAATATTTAATTATTATTTATAAATATTATTCTTTTAATTATATTTATAAATATATATATTATTAAATACTGGTTCAACCACCGATTTAACTAGTTGAATCGATTGAATTTTGATCCATTAATATTTCTATTTCAATAATCAGTTCAGTTCTAACAACTTTAAAAATAATAGGTGAGGACAGCACAGCTGGAGCAGCTGCTAATCCATCAAAAACGAGTGTGATTGCCATTGACTATTCCTTGTACTTGGTGCCCCAGGTCCAAGGGCCCCACAAATTTTGATGGGTCGGGTCACCCATATTGGACACGGCCCCTAAAACATATAGGGTCAAATTTCAGCCGACGGCAATATGGTCTATTGACTTGGATGATAAACCCCAATATTCCACGGGCAGGCGAGCTCCGCCTCCGCCAGGCAGGGGTTTGTGGATTTGCTCGCCGGCGTGAACGCAAGGCAACCTCTCACTCAGTGGATGTAAGAAATTGGAGTTCTTTCAATTTCCCAATTCATTTTCTCTCATTTTCTCAGTAACCAATCATGTAAATGTTAAATTCCCCAATCTTCTCATGCCTGATTTCGCCTTTTCCAAAAGCAGGAAATGCATTCTACCTGGAGGAACTTAATTTGAAGATAAGCCCTCAACAACTTGTTTACTGCTCATTCCCAATCCACCAGAGTGTATTTAGCTAGTAATTGCGGTGGCGATCGCGGGTTTGGCAGTCTACGGTCTGATTCATCCTTTCCGAATGGAGTCGCCGGAACCAAGTTTCAACTTTTCCGTTCATTGCACCAGCACGCTCCTCGCTCTCCGGTGCCTTCAGTACGTTATATGTGCTGTGATCTTGGTGTTGGAATTTTCTTTGTTTTTTCAATTTCTTGAAATGTTTGTTCTTGTGGGTTGTATAGCTTATAAAGTATAATTAGAGCTGTTGTTGGCTTCAATGTGCATGGTTTTAGCCATAATATTGAATGTAGGCTGGTTGTGTTATTGAATTAATTCATTGGGAACTTGATGAAACAACATTTTTCCTTGGAAATTGCCCGTAAGGGTTATAGAAGATGGAGAAAGTTTGGTATTTTGGTAATGGGGATAACATGTGAGATGAAAAGACATTTCGTTGACATCTTTTTGAGCTATGGAATTTGGGATTTCTTTTCGCAGACTGAATCTTGTTCCCAAACAGAGAAGTTGACGCTTTCCTGAAGAATTGGTAGAAACCCTGTTCATTATTCCTTGCAGTGGCCAGATTCAAGGCGTGTCCTTACTAGGTGCATGACAACAGTTGGCAATTCTGTTGAATCTGTTGCCCAAGATTCTTCAGAAGCCGTCATTGGTGTAACTCCTCGCATCAAATTTAAAAGACTTGATAAGACTGCCAGGCACATAATGCACGTAGGCATCTTCTTATTCTTCTTCCTTTTTTTTTTAACTAATGACAGATGTTGGTAATAGAACCTCTATCTTTCACTGTCTTTAATGGGTGTATTATATATCGCAGATTCTTGACAAGGAAGCAGTTGAAGAAGTGAAGTCACAAAGGGAGATACCTAATATAAAACCTGGCTATATTGTGGAACTCAAAGTGGTATGTTATCTTTTGCTGAGGGAACATCATTGTTAATGCTATGTTGATTGCAGAGTGTTGTTTCTTAAAGGTTATTGTTGTATTTTTTTTTTTCCATGTTCATCTTTTATATGAGCAGGAAGTGCCTGAGAATAAAAGACGTGTGTCAATTGTGAGAGGCATTGTTATAGCAAGACGTAATGCTGGTGTAAATACTACCTTTAGATTGAGGAGGATAGTGGAGAAAAGAATTGGAGTTGAATCTCTCTTCCCACTGGAAGTCCTGTTGCCTTTTTCCTTTCATTTGGAAGTGGTTGGGTTCCATTGTCACCCGTCAGATTCAATTTGCTGCCTTAATATGGAATCTATTCTGTTCTTTCTTTTTCCTGTATTTCCCGGGTCCAGTTGTTCAAAGTTTCTTTCCTCCGGTGTGAATTGGATGTTGCTTACTATTGATAATTTATATATCTGATTCTAAAATTCAAAGTTATTTTATCTTCAAAATTTTACTTCAGATATGGGCTCACAAAAATTGATAAAGTCATCGCACAAAGACTCTCAGTTTGGGCTTTTAGAACTAATCAAGCAAGAATTATGCTCTTATTGTCAATATGAACCAAATAAGTTAATGACGATGACAGGTACTCCCCTAACATAAAGGAGATAAAGGTACTGGAAAAGAAGAAGGTGAGGAGGGCCAAGCTTTACTATCTGAGAGACAAGATGAATGCACTCAAGAAAAGTTAGCTTGAAAGAAAATGGTGGATGATTCATTGTCCAATCCATTATGGAGAATGGTGGGGTCTGCTCAGGCGATTTTGTGAGAAAAGTTTAGTCTTTGGCGGTTTGTGATTTTTTTTTTTCTTTTTGTAATTTCCGTATTATTTAGATTGATTTTTATGGATTTTTTATGTATAGGAACATGAATTCGATTTGGGGCTTCCATTTGGCATGCACAAAAACTGCAACACGCATGTATTAGTTCTGTGATTGCAGCCTTACATAATGATGGGATTTAGGAGCATAAATTTAACTTTTGGTTCATCTGGCATTAATAACATGACATGTAATGTAAACATGTAATTTCATCCTCAAATCAGAAACTCAAATGACCAATTCTTGGTAGAAAACACCCTATTGTGTCAATCGCTAAATTCTGTGCAAAAAAATTAAAAAATCTCCATTTTAGTTAGTGTGCAAATGGTTGGCGGCCAATTTGAACAGTTGGTGGGATTTGATGCACCTATGTGTCTGGTTGGCTGCCATTTTCATGTTCTAATTCCCAAGTCTTAAAACAAAACAGTGCCCCAGGTACAATATAAAAACAACCCCACGATTCATGAGGTTGGTTTAATGTTAAACGTGTCAACCGAATATTTGTGGGTGAGACGCACATTAAGAGGTGAATCATAGCTTTAAAGGGCCAATAATCTTGTCTACGCGATGTATTGGTTAGCGGGATTTGCATGAGTTTGGCTTTCAAAATTAATTGTTCTTTTTTTCTTTTTTTGAATAGCTGGACAATCGTTCGTGATAATGTAAGTCAAAGATTATTGTTGTTGTGCAAGAATTAAATATTCTGGGGTTATATTCCAGTGGTTGTCGCCATGTTAGGTGATCGGGGTCCAAACACCAAACTACAAACAAATTTGTAGTGCTCAATCAGAGAATTTTCATCAGACCTTGTGTGTGTATTTTCGGCCCCATCTGATATGGCGAGATCTTTGTGAAATTATTTGCACCAAAAAAAAAAAAAACAGACAGAGATCTTTTTGAAACTAATAAAACAGGGAAACAATTAAATATGCCTAATGGGTTTGGAATCGTTAGATATATATAATTGAGATGTCGATTGTTGGATATAATTTTTCTTTATAACCGGCTAATGGTGTAAACATGTAAACATAATTAGACACAAGTATATTGTTAAACAGTCCTCGTTACAATGTCAATTTTTTTTATTTTTTTTACATAACAATGTCAATTGAGCTAACGATTATATATATATATATATAATATTTTAATGACAGAAGCTTTAAACAAACAACTATGAGAAATAAATAAATAAACTAACAACTATATAATTATGTTTCTTCTTGACATTGTAATACCAATTTGATCTGCAAGTAGTATCGTCACAATATTTGGGAGAAGATCATCCCAAACCTCAAAGAAAATAGAGTTGAATATCCTCACGTTAGTTATAAAATCTGCACAGAAATTATCTTCTTTTAAAGTGTACTTAAAAGACATGTCCAAAAATTGCTTACGAATTGTCGATATAGATTATGCCTATCGACATAACAATTCTGTCAATTGAATTAACCATGAACTTTGAAAAATCATTTGTTTCATGCTTCATGAACATAATTTTTTTTTTAAAAAAAAGTTGTATTAGTTGAAGTGAGGTTGTTAGAACCGGATTGGTTATCGAACCGAAAATATTAGTGAGTCAAGGTTCAACCGGTTAAATCGGTCGAACCGATATTTAATAATAATAATAATATATATATATATATATAAGTAATTTAAAAATAATAATTACAGATAGTAATTAAATATTAATTTTTTTAATTTTAATGATGAAATTGAAATTTTTAATCAAATTTAAAACTAAATTAAACTTTTTAATTAAATTTAGTGCTCAAATTATAATTTAAATAACATTGGGGTCAAATTATAATTTATGAATTTTTCAGTTTTATTAAATCAGTCCAACCGGTCCAGTTTTCACTGATTTTCATTGGTCATTGACTGGTTTTGACCGTTTTTTTCGATCTGAGTCACCCCTCAAATTTTGCCAAAACTGGCCCGGACCCCTAGCCGGTCACCAGTTCAACCGGCCGATTTTGTCCGATTTTTATAACAGTGAATTGAAGAGCTGTGCTTGAGAGCCACAACTTCCAGATATGTGGCACTACAGTCCCTTTTTATTTAAAGAGACTACCAATATAAAGGAGACTACCTTCCCACCTACCTAGAGCGGTGGTTCGCTACGTTTTTTTGTTTTTTTAACAGTAAAAAAAACGTGTATTTTAAATATGTAAGTCATCACATGTGTGAGATGAAACTATAAGTCGCTTGTTACTGTCATCATTCAACCTCTCCTATAAGAATGCGACTACCACCCAAATACTATTGAATCCGAATGTAATTCTCTCTAGCGGACTACAATGTTAATAAATCATAAATTAGTACTAATGCCAACACTAGCACAGCTTTGTTGTTAGGTGTCAAAGAAGATTGCATTTAACTTGCAGGGCTGAGACTCGAACTCTAATTAGATGTAGAAAAAACATATTAAATAACCACTAATTTATTGTTTCGAATAGTTCGGTGATCTATTACTATTACTGTTAGTTGGATTCAAATGCTTATAGTGATTAACCAAACATTCTCTTTACCACATCCTAAAAAAAAAAAAAAAGTCTTTGATGGCCACGAAATATTTTTATATAATATTAGTATTTTTTTTGAAGTATAAAATGTATTGTAAATGAAAACTCTTTATGATCACACATTTATTATGGCCACGCGTTAGGATCCGTACGAAATTTTCAAATTCCACAATTTCACACGTGAGAAAAACCACAAAATTTAATTTCTTAGCCTCCGTTTGATAAGTATCGATTTGTTTTTTGGTTTTCTATTTATTTTTTATAAAAAAATCAAAAAATATGTTTGTTTTGTTTTCTTTTTTACGTTTATTTTTCACAAAAAAAATAGAAAATGTATTTGGTATTAGTTTTATTTTTTTATTTTTTGTTGAAAACTTGAAAGGATTTTTCAAAGAAAAAAATAAAATGGGAAAACAATGAAATGATATTTTCTCATTTTAGTTTTTACTTTCTTCTCTATACTTTCTTTTGCAATATTTTCTTTTTTTATCAACTCTCTTCATCATATCTCTCGCTACTCATCCTCTCTCTATCCCTGTCTATTTCTTCTCTCTCTATTTATTCTCTCTTTCTTTTTTTCTCTCTACTATTCTCTCTTTGCCATCTCTCTCTTTTTTCTTTCTCTACTATCTCTCTTTACGATTCTCTCTACTCATTCTCTCTCTACTCACTCTCTCCTTTTTTTCCTAAATTATTCTCTTTACTCATTATCTCTCTACTCTCTCTCTCCTTTTTCTCTCTCTACGATTCTCTCTACTCATTCTCTCTCTACCATCTCTCTCTCTTTTCTCTCTCTATCATTCTCTCTACCCACTTTCTCTGCTCATTCTCTATCTACTTACTCTTTCTTCATATTTTCTCTCAACTCTCTCTTTGTATTCTCTTTTTAATTATTCTCTTTACCCTTCCTCTCTTTACTCATTCTCTCTTCATTTCAACTTGTTCTTGTTCAATCTTTTTTTTCTCTCTCTCCCTTTTTCCTGTCTCATTTTCCTCTCTCTATCCACTTTCTATCATCTCTCTAACCATTTTTTTTATTTTTTATCTCTCTATCAACTATTCTCTGTATTTTTCTTTTCTATTCATATTTTTTTACCATTTTTCTCACTATTCTTTTTCTATTTACTTTTTTATTTTTATAAAAAAAAGTTAATAATAATAAATACAAAAATTTAATAAATAATAAAAATATAAAAATAATAAATAATAATAATAAATTAACAGTATTACGAAACAGACCCTTAAGTTTTATTAGAGCGTTTGCTTGTTATAATAACGATTATCTTTTTCTAATTATTTGTTTTACCCCTTTTGTTTGGATGAATTTCACTCAACAAAAAAATAGAAAAAGCACAATTTTGAGAAAAGATAATTTTGGATAACAAGAGGACGGCGGTAGCAGTTTGTAACAGTCCGCTAATTTGCTTCGTCATTTAAAATCTCGTATTTTTGCTTTTTGTTTATCGAAATCATAAAAAATTAAAAATACTCTCTCTCTCTCTCTCTCTCTCTCTCTCTCTCATACGCTTCGCCTTCCACGTTTCAGCTTCTCTTCTTCTGCCTCTCTCTCTCTCTCTCTCTCTGCAATGATCATTGTTTAAACGTTTTATTTGCACCTTTGCTTTTATAGCTGATTCTGGGTTATTCCGGAATCCTGGGAGGACCTGATTGTTTGACCGGTCGGTGCTGGCCTCCATGTCAATGGAGTTGGATTGCCGATACAGAATTTGATCCAAACTTATCATCATCAGATTTGAGTGGCACCCAGAAGCAAAAGTTTCCATCTTTTGTTGTTTCGATTTTGAATTGTTGCTGCGTTCCTGGGTTTTGTTTCAGTCCTTTGGATTTGGAGACGAGGATGCCACAAGAATCATCGTCCGAGCAAGAACAGGACGATCCCGACATCGAGTTCGTCGAGGTTGACCCCACCGGTCGCTACGGCCGGGTATGTTCTGTTCTTTCTTCTGATTTATTGATTTTTTTTTTTTTAAATGGAAGCTTGAGGGCTTTTTGTTCATTATATATTTGTTTGTTGCAGTATAAGGAGGTTCTAGGAAGAGGTGCTTTCAAAAAGGTGTATCCTTTTTGTATATGAAATTGTGTGGGGTTGCACTTTTATGATTGGTGACGTATTTGTTAATTTCCCTTGTGATTTTATGGTTATCCTTGATTTGATTTTGGGGGTATTTAGATATAAGGCATTTGATGAATTAGAAGGAATAGAAGTAGCTTGGAATCAGGTAAAGGTGGCAGATCTATTGCGTAACTCTGTGGACTTTGAGCGATTATATTCGGAAGTCCATTTGCTTAAGACTTTGAAGCACAAAAACATCATCAAATTTTACAGCTCGTGGGTCGACACCAAAAACGAGAATATCAACTTCATCACAGAGATTTTCACGTCTGGGACATTGCGGCAGTAAGCTTTCAAGTGCTGCCAATTAGTTTCTGTACACATGTTTGATTTTGCTCTTGTTAAGGAGTCCTATTTGTTAATGTGGGGTAGGTACCGGAAGAAACATAAGCATGTCGATTTGAGAGCGTTGAAGAAATGGTCCAAGCAGATCTTAGAGGGCCTTTTATACCTTCATAGTCATGATCCACCGGTTATTCACAGGGATTTAAAATGTGACAACATTTTTGTTAATGGAAATCAAGGTGAGGTGAAAATTGGTGACCTAGGCTTGGCTGCCATCCTTCAGCAGGCCCGTGCAGCTCATAGCGTCATTGGTGAGGGCTCAATCATAGAGATCCATGTTGTCTTCTGAGTTTGTACTTTTGGAGGCTCACTTATCCAAAAACAACTGTAACATTATTGCTAATTTATAGGGACACCAGAGTTTATGGCACCAGAGCTGTACGAGGAGGAATACAATGAACTTGTTGACATCTATGCTTTTGGCATGTGCTTGCTGGAGCTGGTGACCCTTGAATACCCATATGTTGAATGCACCAATGCTGCTCAAATATATAAGAAAGTGACATCAGTAAGACATTATGATTCTTCCCTAACTGAATTTTATGCACATGCTGCAGCTTCAATTGATATGTGTATTGCTTCTGAGCGTGTCTACTGCATGTGTACTATTGTTACTTCAGTGTCTTGCCCTAACATGATTATAGGCTGTTAGACTATGTGAAATGCCTCCAGATAATCTTGTTACCGAGTTGTGTATGCAAGCTGACTTTTGCATTTCTCAAGGAAAACAATCACCTTTTTGCATGATGCGACTCTATGTGCTATTGTTCTATCCATTTTTTACACATTTAATATGTTGAGCGTCAAGTTGCCTTAATGTTGTGAAGGCTTCGTGAAATTGTTCCTTTGCTTGGCTATTATAGATCAGTGATAAATATTGCAGATTTTGGATTATGAATCTGGAGTTTAAGATGCTTACACCCATGTCTTTCTTTTCTTATTCCTTTTTTTTCCCCCTCATTTCATTTATCACCTTGCGCACATGAACTCCTTTCTGGAGCCAATCAGGTAAAGCTTTATGCTGAAAGGCTTACTTTGAATCTTGCCAGCTAGTTGATTTCTGTAGTCATAATGGAGTATATTTTCTTTAGTTGAGTACATAGTAAGTAGCTAACAAATGTTGTCTAGTGTCATCAATTCATGAATCTCTGGGGGAGATATTGATATTGCTTGAATTTTCAGTGAAGTTTTGGAATGATATAGAGAATTTTTGGATTCATACATTAATTTTTATCGCCTTTGCTTTAGAAATGGTCTAAGTTTACAACCTCAAATTGAGCCAGCATAGATCCTGTCTACAGAATAAAAAACATTGCATTTTTTTGTGCTGGCACAGCTTTCACCACATATTCATAGTCCTTAGGGTTTAAAGGTGCCACCCTGATCCTTGTTTTGATAGTAGGGGATAAAACCAGCCTCATTGGCAAAGGTGAAGGATCCTGGAGTTAAAAAATTTATAGGAAAATGTATCGCGGGAGTCTCTGAACGACTGTCAGCAAATGAACTTTTGATGGATCCCTTTCTCCGATCAGATGAGGAAAATGAAAGCATAGGCCGTCCCTTACAGCTAAATTCTCAACTTTCGGGTAAGTTCATGTGCTAGAGTAAGTTTTGCACTTTTTGGTTCTTGAAAATTAAAAAATATGAAAAGAAGTAATCACTGGTAAAATGATAAAAGGGAAACAATATTCGAGGATTGAAATTTGGTTTTCACCTGGGTGTGTCTTTTTCATGGCTTAGGGAACATCAAATTGCTTCCGGTTTGTTTTCCTTTTAGCTTTTGAGTCATTTTCTTTTTTTCTTTTTTCTTTTTTTCTTAACAAATCGAAGACAATGTCAACAATTTGGCTTTCACTTGTTTTTAAGCAAACAGAGCACAATATTAATGCTTTGGCTTTTGTTTTGTACATCACATTTGTAGGTGGAAGTTCTGATCAGTCCAGTTCTAATGAAAGTCCGATGGATTCTCCAGCTGAGCTAAGTAGAGACTTCACTGTAGAAGGTCAGAGGAAAGATGTTAATACAATTTTTTTGAAACTAAGGATTTCTGATATCACAGGTGTTCTCTCTCTCTCTCTCTCTCATTTGTATATGTGTGTATGCATGTGTTGCATTTGAAAATTTCTCGACGTATCAATTTAACATGGTCCACATGCACCAGGTCATTTCCGCAATATCCACTTCCCTTTTGATATTGAGATGGATACTGCAACTGCTGTTGCTAGTGAAATGGTTGAGGAATTAGACCTTACTGACCAGGATGTTTCAACAATTGCTGAGATGATTGAAGCAGAAATTCGGGCCCACATTCCAGATTGGGATCCTGTCAACTTCTCGGCAGATAATCTACGTGGAGAGGTTGAGTCGGAAACTCCTGCTGCTGAATCCAAGTGTTATGGGGATGATGCACCTCCCTCTGAAAATGAGCCTGCACGTTCTTCTGGCGGTCTTGCATTGGAAAGATTGCCTTCAGGTCGGAAGTACTGGTCTGATTTGCCAAAGGCAGCTGGTGGAAACTCTCCTAGCAGACTGGGACAATTGAATCTCTACACTCATGAAACTTTGTCTGGCAGTCATCTACATGACAACAGTCCAAACTCTACTGGCTCAGCTCAGGAACTGGAGGGCAAGAGTGTTCATGATGATAACAATGAAGCTGCAATTTCTGATTTGCCAAATGCACAAGAAACTTCTTTTAGCAGTCACCTACCCGACAGCAGTCCAAATTCTACAGGCCTAGCTCAGCAACTAGAGGAGAAGGGTGTTCATGTTGATAACAGTAAAGATTATAAAGAGGACAGTGCGAGTGAGGGTTCAGAATTTGGTGATAGAGATTATGCATCTGCTAATGAAGAGAGTGGCAGTGAAGCACATCAAATGGGGGAAAATTGTACAATATCGGGGGGCATTAAACCTGATGTGAAGGTAATTGCTGAAAAACTGGAAAATCTGTTAATGAAGCAGCAAGTGGAGCTGGAGGAATTAAAGATGAAGCATGAATTGGCTGTATTGGAATTTCTGAATGAAATTTCTCCAGAAAGTCGGGCGGAGGTTTTAAGCATGTGTAAGCTGGAAATACCTCACGTTAAAGTCCCATGAGCATTTTCACTTTATAGAGCAGAAAGGGCTCTCATTGTACATCTGCAACTTTACGGAGATTGATACCTGGGATGAAAGGTAATTACATTAGCTACGATGGTTGATGTTTTCTCACAGCTGCACTGCTGGACGTGACGTCGGGGAGGTTCTCCCTGTCATAATGCAATCTCATAGATGTTATGGTAATGCTGGAAGTTGAAATTTGAGAATCAATGGATCATCATGGTCACAGTGGAAGATTGTCTTAATATGCCAGTCTGAGAGAGACCTCGACTAGATAATCTGCAACAGTTATGCGGTTTGATCAAAGCTTTCTGTTTTTGCAATGCTTGCTCGTACATCGCAAACTTCATCTCCTTGTTTATCCTTTTTCTCTCCGACATTAGCTGTCAAAATCTGGTGGTGTGCATACTTTTTTTGTACATACAAGAGTCACTCTCCTTTAATTACAAGTATAGTCATATCATGCATTATACAGCGTTGTATTTCTTTTTTTCTTTGTGTTTTTTTTTTCGAATTTTTCCCATGATTTCTATTGGGGTCCATTATTAGTCAATTTCTTCATTTTTAACAACTCCATCTTGAAATTGAGTCAAACCCTTCGTGTATTTACACCTGCATGTTTCTAACTTTGTGGTTTGCCCTTAATGCTACTTTCTCTATGGAAAAGTTGTTTTCTCATCTCTCTCTCTCTGTTTTTTGCTTGATTTTATTGTAATAGGCTAATTGTGGTTGTAGCTACATTCTCCAAGTTTCCTAACTAACGTATCCAGCATGGCAGACAAACAACTTTTACACAAAATCCTTGCAGTTTTTGTGGTGCGAGGAGTAGGACTCGGACACCAGCAAATTTTTGCAAATTAGGAGGCTCTGAATCAATCTCGTGGCGCTAGCAGAGGCACGAGTTCGGCAACAATCGCAATAGATTATGGGACCCAAAAAATGAACTCCTTACATCATGCATAATTTAGGTGACGCTGAACCTTCCATTCTACGGACTGGGCTATGATAAATCGTTCAATCCGTTCGACCGTACTAAATTAACTAAATTTAAGCTGTAGTCTCCGAAGTAAAAGAATGTCTTTTTTTGGGTAAACAAAATGAAAAAATAAGGTTGAGTGACCACTCAAGTTGTTAAAGATTGTAATACGATAATAAATTTTAAATTTGGTAATTATCGTAGTCTTTTACAGCGGAGTCATGGTTGGTCCTACTAGTGTTCAAGTAAAGGGCTTGTCTCTTTAAAAGTAGTTGAATGAGGCAATTTCAAATAAGAGTTATTCTCGTTTTGATCAGCAAATTTGATGAGTGATGTACTCACAATAAATTTTTTTGTTGT
Organism: Carallia pectinifolia; assembly: GCA_037832335.1. Taxonomy (NCBI): domain Eukaryota; kingdom Viridiplantae; phylum Streptophyta; class Magnoliopsida; order Malpighiales; family Rhizophoraceae; genus Carallia; species Carallia pectinifolia. The sequence continues at coordinate 22,165,786 of CM075448.1, read as the reverse complement.
AAAAAAAAAAATTTTTCAGATACGATTGCGATTGCATTTGACGCAACTCATAGATAACTAAATTAAGCATAAAATTAGACATAAATTTCATTTTTTTTTTTTTTGAGTTACACAATACATAACTCTTTTTGTATATAAATCTCATACCTTCTCATGATTAAAATTTAAAATTTTTAAAATAAAAATATGAACTTTAATTATTAATTATTAAGGTGTTTTTAGACATAATTCCGTTAAATTTTAGGAAACTCTTTTCTTTTTTTCGGCCATAATAATAAAACATGAGGACCAGAAGGCCCGTGGTGCCATTGGACATTAGGCACTTACCCAAGATACCATAAGTGACCATTTAACAGTCGCCCCAAAACCCAAACCTCAAGCACTCGGAAGGAAGAACAAGTGGATAGAACTCAATCTCTACTTTGTGTGGACTTTCTCCTCTCTTCCAAGTGCCATCCTCTCCACTCTCTGTCTCCGACTGATCAATTCTTTTTTGCTTTGCAATGGCAATTTCAGCTTCAGCCGCAGTTTCCACACCCTCCTCGAAGCTGCTTTACCCACATTCATCCCCTTCCTCAGCCACCACTTTCTCCTTATCCCAATCCAGTTTCCATACTAAAACCACCAAACTAACCCCCAAAACCCTTTTTTCATCTTCTTTTATTAACCCCTTTATCATCACCACCACCTTCTCTTATTCCTCCGCCGCCACCCGCCGAGGCTCCTTCACCGTCCGCGCCGCCAGGGGGAAATTTGAGAGGAAGAAACCCCACGTCAACATCGGCACAATCGGCCACGTCGACCATGGAAAGACCACCCTCACTGCCGCCCTCACCATGGCTTTAGCCTCCATGGGCAACAGCGCCCCGAAGAAGTACGACGAAATCGACGCCGCCCCCGAGGAACGTGCCCGTGGAATCACCATCAACACGGCCACCGTCGAATACGAGACGGAGTCCCGACACTACGCCCATGTTGACTGCCCCGGCCACGCTGATTATGTCAAGAACATGATCACCGGCGCCGCCCAGATGGATGGCGCTATCCTCGTCGTCTCCGGGGCCGACGGTCCCATGCCCCAGACCAAAGAACACATCTTGCTGGCCAAACAAGTGGGTGTCCCAAACATGGTCGTTTTCTTGAATAAGCAGGACCAGGTTGACGACGAGGAGCTCTTGCAATTGGTGGAATTGGAGGTGCGTGAGCTACTTTCTTCTTATGAATTTCCTGGAGATGATATACCTATTATTTCTGGCTCCGCCCTTTTGGCCCTGGAGGCCTTGATGGCCAATCCTGCTATCAAGCGAGGAGATAATCAATGGGTTGATAAAATTTATGAACTTATGGATGCTGTTGATAGTTACATTCCAATTCCACAACGCCAGACTGAGTTGCCATTCTTGCTTGCTGTTGAAGACGTTTTTTCGATTACTGGTCGTGGAACCGTGGCCACAGGGAGGGTTGAGAGAGGGACTATTAGAGTGGGAGAAACTGTAGATATTGTGGGGTTAAGGGAAACTAGAAATACTACTGTGACTGGAGTTGAAATGTTTCAGAAGACTTTGGATGAGGCCATGGCTGGGGATAATGTGGGATTGTTGTTGAGAGGTATCCAAAAGGCTGATATTCAGAGAGGGATGGTTCTGTCTAAACCCGGGACGATTACTCCGCACACTAAATTTGAGGCTATTGTGTATGTGTTGAAGAAGGAAGAGGGTGGCAGGCATTCGCCCTTTTTTGCTGGGTACAGGCCTCAGTTTTACATGAGGACGACTGATGTGACCGGCAAGGTGGCCTCGATTATGAATGATAAGGATGAGGAATCGAAGATGGTTATGCCTGGTGATCGTGTAAAGATGGTTGTTGAGCTTATTATGCCTGTTGCTTGTGAACAAGGGATGAGATTTGCCATCAGGGAAGGAGGGAAGACTGTTGGTGCTGGTGTGATTCAGTCCATTATTGAATAGATATTGTAGAAGAAAGAGCTCTTGGCTTTTTGAATTGTGTCAAACTCTGTATCCTCAGACCTATACAAGCAGTTTCACAACTGAAGCACAACTTTTTGCATCGAATGTCATATAATTTGCATTTATTCTTCTTTTTAACATTTACTTTTTGTTTAGAGTAGCTGGATAATTGTTCTTGTGACAATTTAATGTGCCTTCTTTGTCCTCTCATTCTCTGACTCATTTGGCTTCTGAATGGTGGAATTTTAAGTTTATGATTGATGAATCTATTCTTCTGAATTGGAGGCTGTGTTTTGCTGTACTTTGTTTATATGCTTGAAACAATCTCATTGCCGTGTGAATGCTGCTCTTGCACAGTTATGACACTCAGAAGTAGTTTTTCCGTATATGAAGTACTTTAGACTTACAAGATAAATATGCAGTGCCCTAGACCTCAAGAATTAATTGCAAAAGAAACTCTTAGTTTATGCTGTTGGCTACTTGGCGGTGGCCTGTTGGATTCAAGGGGAAAGCACTGTCGCGGTAGTTGCTCATCTTTGGTGTGCTTTGCCATCCTTTGGTGTTTCTTTGCTCTTGGTTTAATCATTTGTTTCACAGCAAAAGCTGCGCCTAAGAATCAGTTCAAATTGAGAACTTGTGCCTCATTTGCAGTGCAAGTTGTTTGCATATAAGCTGTAAAATTCTTGTTTTTTAACTTTATGGCGGACTGTTGTGGTTCATAGATGCCTTTAAATGCCATACCATGCGAACACTATTCACCTCCTTCCCCCGTTCTAGGGATAAATTGCGAGGTTTATTATCTGTTCAGCATTCTGTTTCTATAGAGATAGTGAAGTTTTATGTATGAAATTGCGTGATAGGCCGCTTTGAATTTGAACTAATGGTCTCTCCATTGTATTAGTGATTTATTGTGTGCCTTAAGTCTTTGATAACTCATAAAAAAGCCTCACTGAAAGTGTCGGAAGATCTATGCAAATCTGGCTTTAAAACAAGACTTATCAATACGAGGGTTTTGTGTATTGGGACTGTCGTGTACCTCCTAACATATGTAATCTGTGTGTGTAGTATTAAGGTTCATGGGAGCATTTCGCTACCAGTCACTAATTATCCACTAACCACCAAGCTGTCAATGCAATTTAATCCACTTAAAGATGAATGCTTTTTTATGTCTCACGCTTTTAAGGCAATAGCTTTCCAGCCAACGCCACGGCAGTGCAAAAACTTACAGATCTGGAGAAATCATTAGATAACCTTTTGAGTCATTGTTAGTATAAGGTTCTACCAACACCGGAAATCACTTTGAAGATTGCTTTTTCTGTCATTTCCATTCCAGACACAGAAGCAAGTGCCTGGACTCGGCCAAAACTCCTGAAGTCAGTTACGATTCTAAAGTTAAGGTTAATATTGGATGAAGAGGAAGACAACTAACCCAATGGCAAACATCATAAAATACAAAATACAGGAGCTTTTGAGCTTTTGGGACTTCGAAGCACTATGAAATGAAAATATCAATGGTTCAGTATTAAACGGTAGAACAGTTCTTTCTACTTGACACTCATTACACGATGCAGCCTTTTCTAAGAAGACTACATACATAGACATCATACATACATGTTATATTCGATCATATACTTCCTGGCATTTGTCCTCTACCCAAGGGATATTTTCCTACACCGTCGCAGAGGGAAATGATTGTTTCCTGAGATCATGCACCTGTAATAAAAACCTGGTGTCCACGGATATAGGGCTATCTTCCAGTGGTGAATTGTGAGCGGCAGAGTCTCTAGTTTGCATCTTCTGGTTACGTTCAACTCCGCAAGGCGGCAGCAAGGTTTTAAAAGATCGTTGACGCAATCAATTGTTGAACAAATGCAGCCCTCTGCGTTCTCTCTTCATAGTCCAGCTCATTACCTCCGTCAAGCGAAGAAATCCGAGTGCTGCACATAGGACATGTAATTGGGGATGTCCCCACGCGTCAGTGCATTTAACAATATCACTTTTGCATATCCACATCATTCATTTCATTCACATCCCAGGATAATAGACATCGAGTCTCAATGCACGCAGCCAATCAATAGAAACCAAAGCAACATTTTGATCTTGGTCTGACATGATGTTCTTCCACTCTAACCAAAATTGTTAGAATGCTCTTTGCTTGAGCAAATTGTATGACAAGAAATCCTAACCTCATGGTATCTTGTTACATTAGAGGAGACCAATAAAATTTGGCAGATAAAGCCTCTGTTATTTTATCTATTCCATTCGATTTCTATTCCAAGTATGATAGGAATTTCAATTGCCAACCTCACTTTATTTCCGACCCATTGTTCTTAGTTCACTGGCACTGAAGATATGATATTAGTAATTCATGCGCAAAGATTAAATACCCCCTTCAAAAGTTTAAAATACAGCATGATTCAATACAAATTTCTTTACAAGGTTACAAGGTTACCAATTGTGATACCATGGAATGATTATACCTTTCCAAAGGAGAACTTGCAGTGGCACTTTTGTTGGAAGATTCATCTTGTGGACTTCCATCATGGTCAGAAGGGGATACACTGTTTAGAATTGGCGAGATGAGCAGATCGGAAGCAGATTCAAGCATGTTTGCCCTGCCATTTGTTGAAGACCCAAGAAAGGAGCACAGTTCCTTGCCAAGCATAGATGAACTAGCAATCCAGGGGCCAGATTTTTGAGATCTTTTTTTGTGCTGCAAAGCACAAAGTATGGAAAATAATTCTCAAACAGGTTCTATTTCCCAGCATTTTCATTACAAAATGAGTGGATAAATAACAAATTGCAGTAATGCAAGTGGAATAACCAGCAAGTATCAGGTAGGCAACAAACAAGACCAATGCTCGGTTTTTATCTATGTGACGATAGAAAACATGTGGTCAATACCTTCAACGAACTTGTGTGCTGCAATACAAAATGTGCCATGACATCTTTTCCTAGACTTGCTGCACAAATGGGGCAAACCTGAAACAACAATATTAAAGTGCATCAAACTCCATTTTTTGAGGGAAAGCACAGTGAACAAATTGGCACATCTACAGTGTTGGCTTTTCATTTTTATATTTAATTGTTCAAACCGTATTTTAAGGTTCAGTTATCATCTATATATATGTTTACAACATTAACTTCAACCGCAAGCCTCAACCATGAAATAAAATTAGACTAATTCCTTTTCCTGCTTAGACGCACACAAACGCATAATAGCATGTCCCGTGCATTATCAGATAAAGCGCAGCACTTACTGCATTTTTTAGGTTAAAGCAGTGTTCATCCTCCAGATGGTTGCAGAGATCATGAATATCAATGTCGATGTAGCAGAAGGGGCATGGAAAACAAGCTTTCTTATCGTCATCTCCATCTGAATCATCCATTGCCAAATTACTATCTGCTGATACATTGAAGGAAGTAGGAAGGCAGAAAAACAAAAAACCAAAAAAAAAACAAAAGAAAGAAAGAAAGAAAGAAAGGGCGAAAATATAAAAGAGATAAGAAAATTGTTAGACAGAGGGTGTGTTCTAAAAAACATCCTGATTTTGCAATCAGTTACCAACAGAGATATTAAAGGATGCAGCATGAATTTGAAAGCAAGGGGAACATCCAGAATCAAATACTGAGCCACCAGTTCAATAATAAAGACAAAACAACGGCTGGGAGGAGACACCTATTTAGGTGGGAAGGAGATATAGATTAATGAAAACCTTTAGGACAATAGTTTTGTAGGACCACTTCGAAAGTATTTCAGATTTGCAAACCCCAATTATTCAAGAGATGCACAGCATAGTAGATACTCTCCGTCATCAGATTTGGATAATATTCCAAGATATTCTGTAATCAGCACTGACCTCAGTAGTTAAGAGTACATACATAACCACAGTTGCAATCTATCCAATGATCATTCAAGACTACAACTTAAACTCTTTTGACTCAAAGGAATAAGCAATTTTCAATCATTCTGAAGTTTTTATCTCTCTTCCAAGGAAATTAATCATGGAAATATGACCTCTTCTTATAGCACCTGGTCCCAAATTCCGAAGTAAATCCTTTTGAACAACTTAACTGAGTTCATCAACCAAAACGCGAGTTTCTCACCTTTATCAGAACTACTTTCAAACACTGATTTCTCATCATTGCATACATCTCCATGCTCATCCTCGCTACTAAAATCAAAAGCATTAGCCTTAGGCTTCGTCTTGCCATCTTGTTTTTTCCCCAACGCATATGGAGCAGATGACTTGGTTGAAAGATTCGAATTTGACCCTGAAAGATTCAATCCATTGTTTGATATTTGTGCCTGGAGTTCCTCCAAAGCCCTTTGGAGCTTGGAGACATCCAATTGAAGATCATCAACCTCTTCGTCTTCAGGATTCTGCTCTTCACTTTTGGCTTTAGTATCTTTAGTGTAATTTGTCATATTGATTAGTCGTTTAAGTTATTGATCAGCCCTAATACAACTAAATTCATTTTTTTTAATCTTGTTTTTTTCTTTAAACATAAACCAACTTACTGTGATCTTATATAACCTATTTGCCAAACCCTAATTTACTTAATTATGGCAACAAACCTGTCTGTGGGCCAGTATAAATAAGTTTAAAACACTGGCCCAAGCAAAAAGACTAAAGGGTACATAATCAAAGGGATTTCCTTTCTTCCTACTATTGAATCCACTCCGAATTAAGGTATCAAGATACGTTATTCCTATATATCATTAAAGTGAAATTTCCTTGTACTCATGATTTTCCATTTCAGTCAAACAAAAACTATCATTCAAGTTAAATGAATCTCATCTCTGAAACAAGAAAGTTAAAAACTGAAACTTGTTCAAAATCATCTCCTAGAATTTATCAAACAAGAATGCCTAATTGTGCAAGGCGATTAACTAGAACAACTCCAATTATGCTTAAGACCAAAGATTCAGTAGAAGAAGAAGCGGGGAGCCTTCAGACATTTAAAGAGGACAAAGATTCACAAGAACAATAAGACCCAGATTACAGAACCACACAAAAAGGCAGTATCTTGCAAGAAGAAAGAGAATTAAAAAAATAGAACATAGCATTCTTCAGAAAAACAGAAAGTCTATGTGTAGTGAAAACGCTAAATGAATGTACCGGAGCTGTGTCTGGCAGCTTGGACAGCGGAGAGACGCTTGACAGAGCGGATTCTCAATGCCAAGAAGTCGACTTCCATGCCTTCCGACGATCCAAGTCAGCAGCTTCCGACCAGAAAAGCCAGCTTCCAGCGGTTCAGCGATGATGGTTACGGTGAACTGGTAATTGTGGTGCTGCTTTGCTCTGCTTCGCTCACTACTCATATAATGCGGTCTGACTCGGTGGAAGGCATTATTTTTCCCTTTTCCTTAAGCGCAAAGCTTTTCAGACACACAAAAGCTACTAGGTTGATGTCTGACACGTGGCAGTTTACCAAATTATTTGTTCTCTTGGGAATTAAAAAAAATAAGAACTAATTATTAGTGAAGTGATCCTAGACCCATCAAGTTACTTAAATTTATGTAGGAATCTTTTTTATTGATTATAGTTTCGTAGTGTTTCAATTTATAAAATATAAAATTTTATTATATAAATTTATTTTTAATAATAATAAAATAATTAATACAATTTATTTAATAATATATAATAATTTATTTTTAAAAAATAATTATTTAATAATAAAAATCATTTTGTTACTATTCAAATTTAATCGAGTCTAATTACATAAATTTCTTCTTTGTGTTCTATTTTATTATTAACTAATTTAAGGATAAAAACCAATTATTCTAATCATAGTAGTCTAAATTGGCAGCTTAGTCACTAATTACAATCGCCGCCTCTCAAATCGAAATGATGATATCGCATAATCAAAGATCAAAGTGTTTAGCATGAAACCCAAATATGGCAAGGGAGAGGTTGTTGTCAGTGACGTGTACTAATATGGTCGTGGATAAAAATTGAACCTAAACCAGAAATATTAAACAAAACAAGAAAGAAAAAAGAACGAAAATGAGAAGTCTTGAACAAGACAACCTAACAAAGAAAGGCGCATGAAGCCAACAAGTTGGACAAAAAGGTTGCTTTATCGTGAAGAATAAATGGGTGGTGCATGGAATAGGAACTGGGGAAGGCTGCATTAAACCCAAGAAAAAAGGAACAAATCAAACAAATGAACAGTAAAATGCTTCTTGTGGTTGGGACATTTGCCACTACCAAAGAAAAGGAAGATGTCTAATGGTGGCAAACAGACGACGACATGTGATCGGCAGCCGAAGGATATCCAGAATTTAAACTTTTATTATTGAGTTTTCAGAGAAAAAAAATAATATATATATACAAATAAAAAAAATTATCTTTATTATATAGCGTAAATTACAATAAATTTTGTAACAAACAATAGCACGGGGTACATTTTCTTTTTCCATATGTTTGGTAACTTAACTACTAAAGTGCACGTTATTACTGAAGTAATAACAAGGTTTAGTTCTGAATGGCTCAATTTCAAGTCCAAAGCTAATTGACAGAGAGAAAAAAGAGCACGTCATTGTGCAAAATGATGATGCGTTTTTTTTTTTGAACCATCAAAATAATGTCTTTGTAGGTATGTTAATTATAATGCTTATAAGTAGAGTCCGATTTGTTAATCATTGGAAGCGTATATTTAATCATTTTAAATGACAGATCTGCTATTTAATTACTGTATGGTCAAAGTAAATCTTTCATATATATAATAATAGTGTTAACGAATTTAAAACTTAATATCATACTGTCGGCAAATATTCTCTTTTTAATCAGCGATAGTTGTCCGTATAAAAACTCAAATTCGAGTTAATATTGTAAAAGACGTGTCTGAACATCACCAAATTATCGCCTCGGTTGGTTGATGATGCATAGTTTGGGCCCCCCTTCAGTACAACGCCGCATTATCTGCGCTACGAAAAGGCCATATCAATGAAGTATAAATTTGAAGCGGAGTCAGAATATAAATAGAAACCCCAACTAAATATGTCCAAGATCGATGTCCGTTTGAATGGGCGCCCCTGCAATTCCAAACTTACTCTGGGCCTAGATGGCCCCAATTCCATAAGCAGGCCCAGTTGGCCCAAAATTCCCATATCTAGGCTCAGTTGGCCCGCGTTGGTTTGTTCCGGTAGGACTTGCATTGTTCGCTCCTCCTACCTCACCCAATTCAATTTTCTCTCCTTTTTTTAGTTAATCAGCTTGGGGTGGGGTTTGTAGGCATATACAATTTGGTTTATAATTTGTTTATATTGTAACAAAAATTTAATTATAAATAATAACATTTATATTTTTAATAATAAAAATTTATCACTTTATTTTTTGTTGTAGAAATATAAATATTTTTGTTATTTAAAATTGAAAGCTTGTTACAATATAAATAAATTATATGCCAAATTTTGTACATATACCCACAAACTCTTTTCCAATCAGCTTCCACTGAACTGAAAACTTTGGCCTTAAAGACGACTAGCGTACATTATAAAGTAATTATTTATTTATTTTGGTTCTTTCTTGAATGAATTTAACAGAAGCCCATTTATATGTTCAGTCTTTCCAACCAGTTAAGTATAAACTTACAACGGTCATTTCCTTGTTTCCTTTTTTAAGAAACGCTACTTACTTTTGAGTTTTCGCACACAGCGAGTTAATAATCGTAGCTTGAACGTAAGGATAATAAATCAAGATACAATTAGGCCAACACATCCATATTGGTTTTGATACATTTATTCTAACAACAAAAATAGTACGTACAAATGGACACTGAATTATAGATTTCGTAAATAAATTATGTTCTAATTACACCATATATATGTTTACCTTGTATCTGCAAACTGTTACATATATGGAAGAGACATTCTAATTTAAAAGTATCATTCCGGTCATATTGGTAAAAATATATTCATGTAAATTACAATGTTAACGGGAAGAAATTCCGCGAAAAATTATTATTAGCACACTATTTTTATTTTGATCAGCAAGATTCTAGTCCAAAAGAAACAATTGTCAAAAAATTATTTAAGATATTTGACCTTTTCAATATTAGTTTTTTCTTTTTTGAGTAATATATTTTGATTGAAATTCGAATTCGAAACTTTTAATTTTCAAAAATTGAGTTATAATTCTGTAGTAATTGGTAGATATTGGTCGGTTCATTTTCTATAATTCCACAGCTTTGGTTGCCAGCTACAATTAATGCATTGAAAAGCGATTGGGGAAAAAAAAAAACCAAGAAGAAGAAGAAAGGTAACTGGATTACATTAATCTATAAAGAGAATTAAAAGTTAGAATCTGCCTGAGGAATAGCAGGCAAAACCACAGCATATAGTCAACCTAGATAATCTCTCTAAATGATTAAAGAGCAGTATTACTAAAGGGAAAAAGAATCTCTGCCCCAGCTTTGTCGTGTCCAAAATTCCATCAACCCCAGTCATCCCTGAAAGCTTATAAGTAGTGGGTCAAGTTTAATCAGAGGGAATCTTCCCCAGCCACATAATAATGTGATTAAGAGTTTTTAAAATAGTGGGTTAAACAATACAACCAAGAATCCAATTGCACGGATCGGGTGGGTGCAGTTATAGTGGCAAGCACCAATGTTAAACAGTACTTGGAGCAGCTCTGAACAGCTAGCTGTTCTTCTCCAGTGCCACAACAATTAATGCTAGGGCATATTTTGAAGCTCCTAACTTCGGGGGGATTTGTGCTTCACGTTAAAGAAAAGTATATAAACAGAAAATAAACGTAGAAGAAATTGGACTATCGTTTCGAAGTTTATTTCAACAAGCATTTCACACTAGTCAAATTATTATATTCTTACAATGTCATATCTAACCGCTGCATCAAGTCATCAAACAGAAACATTTGGAGAATTTTTTAATATTTCAAATAAATTACCACAAAAACAAATTCATAATCTTAAAAGAAAGGTGGATACTTGATAGTTGTGACACTCTATATAAATTACAATGGCAAAGATGATAGTAAATCAATATTAAATTGAAGTAGTTATCGGACCAGGAGCGCTTGATTCCCCTTCATGGACGCCTCTGACGTACGTCCATGGCATTATTCTTGGCTTAGCGTACCTGCAGCTTGATCAGACGCCGGCCAGAAAGGTCGCCGATCATCTCATGGAAATGAGAAAGACGGCAGCAGTGACCAAACTGCCTTTGTTGGTCTTGTAGTTCTAAGAACATTCTTATCACAACAAAGTTGACTAATTCTACCTCCATGGACATGGAGAGAGATTGAGAAAAAAAAAAAAGGATATGTATGTATGGATGTTTGTAACTGGTGGCTTGTCAAAGAGAAATAGAGGGAAACAGTGACACACAGCATGCCAAAGATCAAAATGTGGCAGATCCTTTAATCTTGCATTCCCGCATGCATATGTAGGAACCCTTTAAGTGTACAGTGAATGCACGTTTCCACAGAGAAAAAACAAAGTAAAGAGATATGGAAAGACAAAGACAGGTAGACGGGAATGACTTTTTTTTTTTTTTTACTGCAAAGCATGGTTTACATGGTGGTGTCCCAAAGCTGCCCTGTGGGGAGAGGTTCCTTGCGTAGGGGATTATCAAACCCAAAAAGGGATCTTTATATGGCATAAAGTGAGTTATGTAGGTGGTGTTTGAAATTGTTGTTTCCCACACCCTTTTAATTGTTTGGATCCGTTATGTCAAAAAAGGACCATAATTTTTTCTTTTGTACTGCTTTTTGGATATTTTGTTCATATATGTTTTGTTGCTCTAGTGGTTGGGGCTTTGTTTTTCTTGCAACTTTAATACACACACACAGGTTCAAATGGATCCCAACTACCTTTGATACTTGTAGATTTACATGTATATGCTATGAGGGGCAATCATATGCTACTCACATGGCTACAAAGTCAATTATAGGCTATTATATATTTGTGTGAGTGTCAATTTGGACTTTGGTGCTTATTATATTTTTTCGCAAAAATTTCCCCACTCATTTCAAAAAAATATAAGTACACTATACTTCGAAAAGGTATGACTCAAAATTAGAAATATGAGCGTAAGACTTTTTTATTTTTATTTTTATTTTTTGTATAAAGTGAGAAAACAAAAGTTAGCATTATAACTCTAAATTCAAGAAACTGCACAACTATGCATAGTTTTGCGTATGGCACAGAGAGACGCATATTAAAAACGTAATGAGGAAGGAATAAACATTTTGTTTGTCATCACATCCTCTTCAATAACATATTTATTAGAGAGGCAATCTGGGTCAATGGATAGGATGGCTGTCTTGCTGGTATACATGTTCCAATTAATGAAAATTTCAGCCTGAGGGCTTCCATATTGATCAATGGTTTTTTTTTTTTTTTTGAGCTTCATATTGATCACTGTTATTTTGCCTGAGCTTTTAGCTTTACTGAAACTGAAGCTGTTTCTTCTGCCACTGTAGCCAACCCTTCTAGCATATACACCGAACCTGAGATTGACTGCCATGTGTTGCTGAAAATGCGGGACCTTTGCCCGGCACGCCCGTTAGCAATTGGAATTTGGTGGTGGCACCATCATCGATGATCGGGCAAAACTTTTTTCCAACGACGAAACCTCGCGTGGAAGACAATTCAAGAGAAGTTGGGCCCACGGGGCTGCTTGTGCCTTTGATTCTGCTAGGAAAAAAGTAAATGGCCGGGAAGAGAGAGACGCGAAAGAGACAAGAAAATTTTTTTGTGCAACCAATTATTTTTTTTGTGCAACGAGATGTCAAATTTGTGCAACAAAATTTGAAAGTATTTTTCACCTATTTTTTTGTTGCACAAATTTAGCGTCTCGTTGCACAAAAAAAGCACTTAGTTGCACAAAAAAAAATTTTCAGTATGCTCTGCGTTTTATTTTCCTGTCCTCGTAACAGTACTCTTTCTGCTATACAATATTCATTTTTCAAATCAGAGTCGGCAATTTGTTTTTTTTAAGAGATGACAAAGGCTATATAGTATAGGGTAGGTAGCGAAGAAAAAACTAAATTTAAATCACAATTTATTTTGCTAGAAGTTACCGTATTTAATTATTTTAATTATTACTAAAACTTTAATTTTTTATTTTCAGACTCAAATGATTTAGCCAGAAAATTCAGTCAAATGAAGTATTAAAATATAACAAATTATTAATTTTGTGCAACTATATTGATATTTTATATAAAAATAAAATAAAACGATAAAATATATTTATTTTGATTATTTTAAATTTTGTCAATATATTTGTACAAAATTAAAAATTCATTATATTTTAATACTTTATCTAATTGAATTATTTAGTTTAATCATCTAAGTTCAAATCCGCACTATTTTTTTAAATGAATCAAGACGCAACCCATTTTAGATGCGGAGTTTAGGCTTGTGTTTTACAATGCTAAAGAGTCATAAAGTCAATATGCTCACCAAAAGTAATTCAACTCTGTCTCTCTCTGTGTCACCTTATTTTTACGTCTACCAATCATTTTCCTTTTAAGATAACGGTATAAAATAATTTAGAGTTTAAAAGTCTCTTTCAAATTAGCATAATATAAGACCACTATTTTTTTATGGTAGGTCACTTAAGAGAAATCTTAATGATAGTATGATATACTCATTATGAGAGAAATTATTAATTGCAAATTGGTACTTATCATGGGAAAAGGAATTTGATTTACAATTCTTCTCTAAAAACTTGTTGAGACGGACTCTCAAAGTCAAGACAAAAAGGCGAAAGGCACGTTTTGCTTCGCCTTTTTCTGTTATCGAAGAAAAAGAAAAGGCATGGTGCTCAAGGCCATCTTGGGCCACAAATATAAACAGTAACGAGCTTGGTGCACCTATTTCAAAGTGCCCGATTTCCATCTAACTCTGAAAGCAAGTCCTAATTGCTATTTCCATGGGCTTTTTTTTCGCATAAGTTCCTACTTGGGGGTTCGGTTCTTCGTATTATCCGTGTCCTCTTCTCACCAATCAATATACCCAACTTTACTGTAGAGTTCAATTGGGCCAGCAGTTGGTCCAATGAGTTAGAAGACTTAGACTCCACATTGTCCCATGAGACGGTTATTTCTGTTTTTGAGAAACTAGATCAAGAACAAGAAAAGGCTTGGGGTTTCTTGAATTGGGGTTTATGAAACAGATGGATTCAAAGCCATTTCTCCACCGTATAGCTTGTTGCTTAGGACATCAATCAAGAAGGATTCGATGAGGAAGTTTTCGATTAGTTTAAGGAAAATGAAAGCTTCAAGGATTTCTCATTGGACTGGGCTGGTAAAGGTGAAGGTTATGAACATAATACTGTTACTTATTATGCAATTGCAAGGGTTATAGGAAGAGGGGTACCCATTGTGTGGTTTGACGTGTTGTTGAGAAGCGCTAATGTTAGCGAGGCCCATTCATCGCCGTGCTTCGTTTTTTAATTGTTGTCTTCAATCCCGTATTTTGATCTGAGCTAAGTTTGGTATTCTTTGATGAAGATTGTCTTCATCAACGGGTACCGTCTTTAAAAACAATTCTCTGTTTATCTCTTTTGTTCATCAATTCATTGCAAAAATCCTAATTTTCACCAAAAAAAAAAAAAGGAATGCTGGTCATGAGATGGATATTGGACACTTAAACAAAGATTTCAAGGCAGTTTCAGAGGAACAACATGATGGAAAATGCCGTGAAGCTATGAGAATTTATTATGGATGGCCCATTCAAGCTCTCAGTTCAAGACTGCGCCATGCCCTTACTAGCAATCATATAAGGACTTATAATTTTTTTGGATTGTTTCATCAATGGTATTGGACAGAATCCTTGAATACAGTTTTTAAGAGTTGCAAAGAATTGTGAGGCAACAGGAATTTCCTTTTTCTAAAGCTGTCTTGTGCAGGGAACTTTGTGACAAAGCAGAGCAGGTTATGAAAGCTATGAGATATGCTTGGTATGAGCCATACAACATTTCATACAGTCGACCAGTTTTTGGGCTCCGTTACAGAGGGGAGATTTGAAGAAGACATGGAAGCAGGTTATGGTATGCCAAATATAGACTTGGACCATTTAGATACAAGGGCACTGCACTGTTAGCAAGTTTGAAGAGGCATGACTATGTTTTGCAAAGATGACGGAGGAAAAACTACATTGCTTATGATGATCCTGTGGCAAAATTAATAAATGGTTTCCTCAGGGAAAAAGAAAAGAGAGATACCAGGTATCTGCACATGACAGATCTTCAGAAGATTAGCAATCAAAAACAAATTTTAGGAAGATTGCCTTTCAATGTGATCCTGTTGTGGGCGATAGTGAAGTTCCTAAAGAACAACCAAATGCACCGTAAGACCGGACCCAGCTTTAGGGCTACTTACCTTGTGCTATTACTTTAATTGTAAACCGACAACCTCTTTTACGTGGTCTCAAGAAAGAACGATTTTTCCGAGATGCTGAGACACCTGCATCATCGAACCTCAAGAATACTTCTATTTAATCAGAATATGGGGACATATTATTTACATGAGGTCAAAAAGAACAACAAAGACAAAAAACACATCAATCAGGTAGCTCAGAATGTTCCCTTCTTGCTGTGTCAACCATTGTGCACAAGAACTTGCTGGGGTCACAACTGTATGGGTTTGAAAGTGCTGCATGCGTCAAAAATGGAAGTTTTCTTAATGACCTTCCACTTAAACCCTGTAGAGGACAGATATCAAATCCTTAGTTCCTCCATAAGGTCACCAAATTGTTTTTGAAGTACTAGGGAATAGAAGACCTCACCTCGCTTACTTCTGCAGCTTCAAGTAATTGTTTACCCAGGTTCAGCATGGCCTGAGGTTCCTCAACGTCAGGTACATTCAGTTTCTCTTTCAAAGTTGGAAAATTTGGAAGCATGAGATGGTCATGGTCCTAGAAACATCCAAAAGTTCTTCAGTAACAACATTAAACGGGCTATTCAATGCTCAAGTTTAAATTCAAAATTATAAAGTCATGATGCCGTGAAAACATCTCCTGCAGAATGTATGAGATGAAGTCTTTGCACCTGGAGTTTAGCTATTATTCCTGTCCGCATTAGTTCCTGCAAGCATGACCTTAGAATCTCATAACGAGCTTCAAGGGTTGGAGGACCAACATATGCTTTAATGTCAGCTCTATCTACAAATGCAATATCTGCACCCAAGAATCAGCCGAATTGATTTTAACTAGGAAAATGAGAAACCTATCAATTAGTTCTATAGAAATGGCACTTGATAATAGGACTAGTACACATGTTTTATGTGATCACAAACAAAAGATAAATGGCATTTATTAGTGAGGAAGGTTTACTACAAGGAAAAGTAAGCAATATAAGGAAACAATATTTTGAAACAATATTTTAGAACAGTCTATAACATATGCTATCCATCTGTTCCATAGAATTTCAACTTATACAAAAAGATTCAAACGCCTGCGGTGCTTTCAACATACATATTATAAGCTATGAAATGGATTTTATAACTCAATGACTAAATTTGTCAAAATGAATCAGGGAATACAGTTTTTGATGTACCAAAAAAAAAAAAAAAAAAACTTAGACAGAAATTGATTGTTCTTTATGTTCTATGTTGCCCAGCAGGTCCTTAAATTAAGAGATATACATGTGTAGCAGGAAAAAATTTAACAATAGTATTGGCATCTTTAACCAGATGCCTGAATGTCAGAAATGGTTGACAGAGGAAAATCAAGGAATTCAGTTTGGCATGCAAAACTTTGGAGGAAAACTTTTGGAACCAAGATGGATCGCAAGCTCACCGATAGCAGCAGTTATATTAGATGTAGTTAGAATAATCACATTTGGTGATGATTTCAACTTGTCCATCTGAGTTAATAGAGCATTGACAACCTGACATACACATACAGTAACATTTTGTAAGATGATTTCAGGAAGCAGAAATCAGTTGAAAAGAAGGAAAAGTGGCAATACCCGGATCGAATCTGAAGGCTCAGATCCAGATAAAGCAGCTTTCCTAGCAGCCGCAAGGCTTTCAACTTCATCTGCAGCACCACCGCAAAGGTATTCAATGCTAGAAGCCCAATGATAATTGAATAGTAAAAAACAACGTCACCACATTAAATCTCACCAATTAAGACAAATACCAGATTGTTCTCTTCCTCTGTCATTTCTTGAATTTTCTGGAAAAGCTTTGCGACCTGACACAGAAAATCAGAGGAAACTGTTTCCAAACAATTGAGAGGAACTGAGAAAAAGGTAGTTACAGAAGCCAAAAGCATCTATCCCATACAAGCTTGCCACTCTCAGAGAACCATTTGCTAAACAAAGAATGTGCATTAACCTCAACCAATTGACACTGGGGGTATCTGGCAAAAGAAGTGCAAAACCAGAATACAAATTAGTATCTAGAGATGTACCTTTCAGTATTTCCAAAAGAAGTTGACATTCTTAAGAAAATTAATTGACTGACCTGGAGTTACATCGTATGGATAGTTTTTGAGCCAATGCTTTACATAAGGATGTCTTCCCAGTCCCTGGAGGTCCATGTAAAAGAATAATGCTGCAAAACATAATAGGTATATGACTTAAGCAGTATGGCTGCTCATTTATAGATTTGCAGCGTTTTGGATCTGATTTGAATATGTTTACATGCTACGAGACTTGGCATGTCTGTCCAACGATAAAATAAAGTAAACCAAGCATTCCTTATCGATTTCTTAGTTAGGAATGATTTGAAACAATTTGATATCACACCAAACTTAAATCCTACTAGAAAGCAATGACAAGAAAAGATTCATGTTGTTGTTGTTATTCCTTACCGATTCCATGACACAAGGAAAGGATCCACACCCCTTTCAGTAAACAGCAACGCACTTGCTGCATACCGCAACAACCTTTGCTTGAGGCCAGATTCATAAACCAAGCTGCAACAGCACATGGCCATACCATTGGTTGCTGGATTAATTAAATTATCTAATTCAATGGTGAACCATAGAAGTTGCAAACAAACCTCTCCCACATCCCATCAAATTCCTTTGCAGGAAGAATCCATTCATTGAAGCTTGAAAGCTGGCCATCTCCACTTAAGTCCTCGCACGGTCCTTCTTCACTAAGCTGACAAGAAAACGGTGAAGTAAATTAAGTTAGGAGAGGACCAGCCCAGCAATATTGATATTGAAATTGAACATACCAAAAGAGCCGGAACACAAATTTTTCTAAGGAAAATGGGAAGAGAAAGTCTTGCAGTGTCATGAGGAAGAACACAAGTAGATATTCATGCCACTTAAACATGCACATATGGGCATGAAAGGAGCCTGAAAACACCAAAAGAAGAATGTCGTCTATTTAGACTATATTACCTGAAAGACGTGCACGACAGGTTTAACTTGCCAGAATAAAAGAATGTCATGATTCACCCATTCATCTGCAGTATAAACAACAAAACGTTAAAGCTTGCATCCTATATCTTAGAACCAAAGTTCAACCTTCTCCCTTAAACATCCGCACTAAAAGTCAGAGAATCAATATCACATAGAGTAAAGACACAATGTTCCCATACAAATTTAACTCTCCTATTCTCTATTTCTATTAAATTTCCCTCACAAAATCTTGAAGGCAAGCGGTACCTGTATCGCATATCAGAATTCTGTGAACATTCTCCACGAGAAACGAATCATCAGTGGGAACTGGAACAGGTCCATTTATATAGCTTAAACTCCTCTTTTCAAGCATCCTGAAAAACACTACTCACTTTAAGCAGAGAGGAAATTTTCTTTAGGAAAAAATCGATGAAGGAAAATGAAAAAAAAGGGAAATTATCCCAAATTTGATCGTTGCAAGAATTCTTAATTATGCAAACTATGAAAGTAATTACTATTGGCCATGTAATTTCACGTCGACCAAATCAAACAAATTATTGATCAGCCCCGAAATGAAGAACTAACGAAAACGGCTAAAACACAAAATTAATTGCATTTAACCTTCTTTTATCAATAAAAATTACCACCTTTCAATGGCGGCGCGAACATCTTCAGGTCGAGCCGTGCTCGAGGGTTTTAAGCAAACTTCAACTGCAGAAATTAAGAAAGACGAAGTTTGGAAAACCCTAAGGCAAGAACCTTGAAATCAAAATTTCGTAATCTCAGAAATCATAAAGCTGCAAGACGGATAGATGCGTACCAGAAACGAGAAATCTGTCATCAGAGAGGACGGGAGAGGGTGGCGGCGGAGGCAGAGCGACGCCGTTTCGCTCGGACACGTCAGCCTCCGCGGGGTTTTGCACGGAAATCTCCATTGGAGCAGCCATTATCCGGGGAGTTTGCGGCCGTTTAAACGGCGGATCCGGCAACTGTATCAGAAGATTAGAGAGGTCAAGATCTTTGAAAACCCTAAAAAGCTGAGAAGATCAGAGTGAGCCCTGGCTGTGGCTGGGCTGCCTGCACTGGGGGGGGGGGGGGGGGGGGATTTTCTTTTGAAACTTGGGCGGGAAAGTGGATTTTGGTTTGGTGAGCGCTTGGTAGTACCGTAATAGCGTGTGCGTGCTTTTCAGCAGTTCGAGCTGTCAGCCAGGTGCAATACAAGCTCAACATGTGTCAAGAGTATTCTTTGACACTGCCAATTCACCATTGTGTCAAGTCCTTTCAGCCAAATAAATATGCATTCTTCTCGACTCAACTCTTCGTATGAAAAATGGTTCGGAAATACTTTATAAAGCCGTGAATATAGTAATTTATATTATTAAATTATAAAAAATATATTAAATTTAAAAAATAAAAAATAAAATAAATTTTTAAATATCGATAAATTAATTAAATATTTTCTATACACCTCATTAAATGCATCTATTTAGTCGAACTCAACGTGGGGGGCACGTCTTTTACGCATACGTCAAACGTGTTCCTCTTTATTAACTAAAAAGAAAAATTTGTATGATTGGAAGAAAAGTATTCAAAATAATTTTCAGATTACAATTCACCGAATCCGTTATACAACCGTATGAAATATAAGTGTGACAAATAATTAGTATTTTTTTTTTCTTCAATACACTTGTAATTCACACGATTACACAACAAATTCAATGAATTATAATTTACAAACTTTTCCAATAAAATTTTTTCAATCCATATAACAGTACTTAAACTGAAATTTTTCTCTATTAACTTCCTTGAAATAAGTGGTATATTATTGGAACCACATGTCTGTCTTAAGGGGTTGTGTGCCTTTTTTTTTTTTTTTTTCTCCATTTGAAACCAATGAATTAAGAATCGGACCGGACCAGTCGGTTCAACTGAAAAAATCTGGAATCGGTCCTAGATCCGGTCCAGTTCAAATTTAAAAATGAAATTCGGACCGAACTAGAAAAAACCAGAAAAATCGGTAAAAAACCGGTAAAAAAATCGGATCGATTGAACCGGTTTAATTTAAATCAAAAAATTTTAAATTATAATTTAACCCAAAATTTTATCTAAATTATAATTAAGAATCTAATTTTAACTAAAAATTTTAATTTAGTCCTCAATTGATTAAAATTTTTAATTTAATCTTTAAATTTTAAAAATTAATATTTAATTACTATTTATAAATATTATTTTTTCAATTAATTTTTATAAATTATATTTTGTTAAATATACTAATTATAATATCTTTAATGTATGTAAATATTAATATAATTCTTAAAATACACTTTATTTTAAATATTTATTATCATTCTTATATAATATAACATTTTATATAATTATATAAGTTATATAAAAATTTAATTTTTATATATTTAATATTAAATACCGATTTTACCGATTTAACCGCAGTTTTACCGGTCGAACCGGTTGAACCTTGAATCTCTCAGTTTTGCGGTTAAATGATCGGTTCAGTTCTGAAAATCTTATTTGAAACATGAAAAAGAATTTGAGGCTGAGATTCTATTTTTGACCCCCTCAATTCTAGGTTCACCTTGCCGGCAAACTAACCTTGGGTAGTTAGTTAGCGTCCATAAACTTTCTTTCCCAATATTTTTTCTTTTTCTTTTCCATTCTGATTTTTTTCAATGTTGAAGGTATGTTAAATTGCAATTTTCTGATGAAATCTTAAAAATAAATGCTACGTGCCAAAACTGATAAGGTAGCTATGATGGGGAAAGTTTATTTTCCATAAATAATAAAGTACAATGCTCTCTGTTGTCTGTCTCTGGATTGATTCCACCGTCGATGTGTTCCTTTTCTTCCTATGTAAGGCAGTGTCCAAAACGCAGAAAGAAAGAGGTGATCTCACCAGGCAACTTTAATGTGCATTGGCATGGCCTACTGCGCATTCATTCACACATCAGCAAGAGAACTGAAAAATTTTGAAATTTCATGGGTCATAAAGATGTGCATTTCTGTAAACATTTGTGCCCTTTCTCTTTGTTACTCAATTGTGATCCAAGAAGACTTATGTTGCATTAATTATGACATAATTTACTTGACTCTTTTCCTTTTTTTTTTTTTTCTTTCTTTGGTGCCATGACACGCAAATTGTTATCCGAAAGGCCTTTTTGCTTTCCTTTTCTTATCTGGGTGCTTGAAAGATGGACGGCATCATAAAGTCAAAATGCCAGCTCGAAAAGCATCAATGCCATGCAGCCATAGCGTCAGTGAAAGAAGATGCTTGTGTAATGCTTACTAGGAATTGCATGAATTTTTTTTAAGCCACCCCTAATCCCCAACTAACTGGTTTGCTTTATTTTCTCTTTGGATTGGACCCATTCAAAGGCATGGTTATTTCTTTTTGGATAAAGAAATTTGTAAAAACTTGTACCACACGAATGGATTATAGCTCACTAACATTGGAGCAGAACTAAAGGTTTTGAATTTGAGTTTCAGTTAGAACTAATTAAAAACTAAATCTATTACTTTTGTCATCATCAATCCTTTGCAAAATGTAATCTTGTGTCTTTACATAAAGAAAGGGTTACCCCACCTTAACTTACATCTTTAAATACAGACACAAGGTTCGCATTCAACCGCAGCAAGCATCAACTCATCTAGCATCTCTTGCAAATAGCAACAAACTAGTTAGCTAGAGATCAGAGTACCCATCAGAAATGAAGAGCTCATTTCAGGATCAAGTTATTGGAATTCCAATCCGCTCAGCAGCACGCAGAGTTGGGAGATCACCAATAGGATATCTGCCAGAACCAGATAACCAATGCCAACTTTCACGTATCGAAAAGGGTTATCCTTCAACGAAGCTAGGTAAAAAAAAAAAACTGATTTTGTCTTCAGATCTATAGAATTCATGTTACTATTAGTGTGTTTCAATAACAAGGTACTTTCAACATGACAGTTAAAGCCAACTCAGTACTTGCAAGGATGAACAAGTTAGGAAAGAAAGCAGACAATTTTGCCAATGGTGTCTGGGAGCATGGTAGGTACTTTTATCCCAAGCTAGAAAGGGAATCATCCAATTTCAATTTTTCATTAATATCTTCCATCTTTCTCATAACCTTGGTATAATGGAACTAATTAGACTACATTTTTAATCACTTGTCTTCTCAATCAGCACTTGTTCTAGTAGAAGTGTGCAGCACTTCTCAATGCCAACATTAAAAAAAAACAATAAAGAAACAGAAAATAAACGAAGCTCAATTTTCTGTCATGTGGAACCTGCAGTGAGACTTGGACCGAAGATCACGGAAACTGTGAAAGGCAAATTAAGTTTGGGAGCTAAAATTCTCCAATCTGGTGGGGTACAGAAGATTTTCAAGCGGTTGTTCAACACTAGTGAAGATGAGAAATTGTTGAAGGCTTCCCAATGCTACTTGTCAACAACAGCAGGTCCTATTGCAGGCCTCTTGTTTATCTCCACCAAGAAAGTGGCATTTTGCAGTGAGAGATCAATAAAAATCTCCTCCCCAAATGGAAAACCCATTAGAGTACATTACAAGGTAACTTCCAGATACAATTCTGCTTCATCCATTTCTGTCTATTTCTGGGGTACTCTCTATAACAGTTCATCACCACTCGTACATTTGCAGGTCTTGATTCCAAATTGGAAGGTGAAGAGAGTTAGTCAAAGTGAGAATGAGAAGAACCCATCACAGAAGTATGTGGAAATAGTGACTGTAGACAACTTTGACTTCTGGTTTATGGGTTTCCTCAATTACCAGAAAACTTTTCATTACCTCCAACAGGCAATCTCAAAAACCTCGGATGATGTACAAGTCACTCATTAGTGCCTTAAAAACCTCTGTTTTATTAAAAGATGTACAAAATGTGTAGAGGAATCGTAATGTAAATGGGTAAAATATATACCCATCGATTTTTGACCATGTCTGATACTTGTCTTGTTGGGGTTGTCACACTCCTATTAATGTCCAACAAGAATTCTCAAGTATATTTCCCTATTAAGGATGGAAACTTGGATTAGCCCATTGTCTTGAAAAGAAGACGCAGCCCCACTTGCTGTTTTTGGTACTATTTTATCAACTATTCTTGTCCAAATGGATATAAACTTGCGCTTAGTTTTCTGTTTCATCAAGGACCCGGAACTCTTGCTACCAAAACGTCACGGAATATCTGTCGAAACAGACACATTATCATTATCCATCCTGTCCAATTGGCCACGATTTTAGTATGCAATGTGAGGCTCCCGTCTAACCAAAAATGCATGGCCTTTTTCATGCCTTCTTGGGGAAGACAACATAAAGCATGAAGAAAGAGCCAAAGCATGAAGATGTGAAAGAGCTTGAAATCCTCAAGGCCGTGGCACCAGCATGGCGTAGTCGCTTAAGGCAGTTGTAGGCCTACCGGTGAACATGATGCCAGCAGGCAAAATTTCCAAGTAAACCTTCTGGATTCAAGTTAAAAGTGACGAACCGATCATTTGCTACCAGGGTTTGGCAAATGCAAATTTGGATTTCAAGCAATCACTATGGGATTTGTTGGAATGGGTATCCGCATCGGTGAGAAAAGGAAAGCAAAAATGAAAAATAAAGTTTGAAGTAAGTTAATTAAGGTAATTTAAATTATTTTAATAAAACAATGACGTTAAATAAAATTAAATGAATAAATTTGACTCAATACTCTCCTACTATGATCCACGTCACAAAAAATATAATAGGATTCATATGAGGTTGCAATCGTGTCCAAACAATTAGGGAGAGGGCTGCGTTGCATTACCCTTTATGCGATTTAAGCTGTGGAGTTCATAAAAGGCGAAAGGATAGTAAGAATAGCCTTAGGAATTTGTTTAGTCCTGTGGCTTCTGAGAGGGGAAGAATGTTTTGTCTTCCAGCATGATATCCCTCAAAAAACCTAAATTAATGTCAAGACTAACTTTTCAGTTTCCGACATATATCCTTCAGCTTCAATAGAAACGCAAAACACTCTTTCTTTTTGGTTCTTAAATTCTTAACGTAAGCATGTGATTCCTCCATTAGAACATCTTGTTGCTTTTACGCTTTTGGATGCTTTCTGAATTTGAATTTTCTTCATAAACTTCTTGCTGTTACTACAACATGCTGCTGCAAAGCCTAAATCTGCTGTCAGTGCTATCCATCATATATATATATATATATATATATATATGTGTGTGTGTGTGTGTGTACAACCAAATATGATGAAGTTTAATTGCAATCAAAGTTTTTGATCGTTGATGTCACACTCACAAGGGGAACAAAGCCAAAATCAGGATTCTGCCAAAGTTGAACATTCTAGTGCTAAAGTACGTGACAAAAAGTTATTCCCAACTGAATTATTGTGGACTGGTCCTGTCTGAGGAAGACCTCCTGCAATGAACTACAGGTTTAAAGCACTTTAATATAATCAGATTCGGGATTTCAATTGTCTAGGGATCTGAAAATTTGTGAAGATGTAGCATTAGTTGATGGAATCCAGTTAAGAAACTGAGGTACCGGTCCAGTCAATATTGTGCACTAACTAGTCATCAGCACCCTAGTAAATTAGCCAAAATACACACTTCACTTAGCGGATATCTGCTCAATGCATTCTAACTACTAACTTGACTCCAAAATCTACCTGCAAAATCCTTATACATCGGTAAATGAAGAGCAAAAGCTGAAAAAGCAAAAGCAAAAGCTGAAATATAATTCTTGTGCAGAAGAAGCTCGGACAATAGAACAACCAAACATGTTACAGAGCCATATGCTTTATTGTCGACCTTTCAGTGAAGTAGACACATTTTTTGTAATAGCTTTTCAGTAAAGCAAATACTAATTCTTGTTTCCATGATACATATTGAAACAACCCAAAAGGAAATCCTGCTACCGCAAGAAAGACAGCCAGGCCTTTTTATTTAGAATAGCCATATCGATAACAGAAGCACTGTCGCTTGCCTGTGGTCTACACCCAAACGAAATTGCTTCCGACTTACTGCGTCTTGAAGGTCTTCCATTTGCAAAGTTCAAACCCCTTGTGCTTCTGCTTGATGAAGCCATCTGCCTCCGCGTCACCCTTGTGCTTCTGCTTGATGAAGCCATCTGCCTCCACGTCAATGCTTTCTTCGATAACTTCACGGTTTCCATTACTGTCTTCTACTATGATCTGCTTTTGCTCAGAAATATGGACCTTCTTCTCAGGCTTGGCGAGGTGCTGCTGCTGCTGAATCTCAGGTTCTTCTTCAATTATAACCTTGTTGTTGAAAGCCTTGTACACATTCGGGTAACGTGGGACTTCAACAAGAACGGTTGGCGCCTCTTCTCTCCTATGGGCATGGTAATCCTGGGACGTGGTATCCCAGCCATGCTGTTGCCTCCCCTGGAAGACGTTGCTCATCGAAATTTGCTGCTTTTGTGCCGTTCACTTGCATCCTGGCTATTGGAGACCTGCCAACTTATATCGACTCAGATTCTGTCAGTTGTGGCCTTATTCTATACGGATAAAAGTTGCATCTAATTCCTCATCTCCTGCAAGTGTTGACCAGCCACTATCCAAGGAAAAATACTGATAGTGGATTCCACTTTTGAAGTGCTTTGATCAAATCATCAAAATTGGCACTGTTGGAATTCTAAGCCAGCTTAGTATTCTGCTTAGAATAGGATAGTTTTTTTTTTTTCGGAGTGATAGAATAGGATAGTTATGTCCAGTAGAATTTCAATTAGAAAATTTTGTAGTTTAGTTAAATTTAATTTTTTTTAAACGAGTCGTACAGAATCCTGAATTATTAACTACCCTTCTTCGGGGTTAGAGTCATGCAGAATCCTACCAATTTATAACGTCACTCGCACCGAAACTTTAAATTTCTAGAGGCATCTAACACAGAGAACATCCCCCACGAACCATGAATTGTTGAAGAAAAAGAGAACCTTCTTGTTTGTGAAAAAAATTGAATTCCCCTTTTTTCAGTACATCAGGGAGATTCCCCAATTTTGCGCATAACAATTTGACAAATGAAATTAAAAATAAAAAATAATTAGAAAAAAATAAGATACGGTTAACATTTAAGGGAATGCACTCGGAAAATAAAAAAATCTCTAACGCATACAACCCAAAAAACCCTAATTTTCAAAGCAATGAAAAACAAAAGACCACAACCAAACCAATGTTTAGCTCCTGAAATTTTAACAAATTAAGAGTCTTGATATATTAATAAATTAACCCATCTAAGATATACACACCAGACTCTACGTCCAATAACCTGAGAAATTGTTGCAGAATCCATCTCATATAAATAATAAAAGGTATCAGGAAGCTCAATAAATACATGAAGCAAGTCCCCATTTATTTCTAGATATTATATATAGACAGCAGCATTAAACCGTGGATGGAGTCTCCAACTAAGCCTTCTCTCCATTGAGAAGATCCATGACCACGCGCTTGATACTCCCATTGTTCTTCTTCAGCAGCTTCCTGTTCATTTCTTCATCACAAAAGCCCTGCAGCCACAAACCATGACAAATGAACTGCAATTTTCTAAGCTGATACAGAGTCAAATAGGAGGGGGGCCAGCCAAGAGCCCATTCTGGGAACTGAACAAGAAAATGGTGCAACATATTATCGCCTAAAGTTAACCTAAAATGTTCTGTTCACCAAGTGTGTGTGTGTGTGGCCTTTTTTGGAGGAGGGGGGGGGGTGTGGGCGGGGGAGGGAGGGGGGGGGGGGGAGCATGGGGGAAGCCAGCACAAAATGGACTGCTAACGAGCTTACCATCTCCTGCAATTCTTCAAGGATTGGATCCCACTCAGCAACACCACAGAGATCATCCAATGACTGCTCCAAGTTGTACTGATTCAACCTTAATATCTCCTTGTTCAGATCAACCCGCTTGAA
This sequence comes from Carallia pectinifolia, assembly GCA_037832335.1. NCBI lineage: Eukaryota > Viridiplantae > Streptophyta > Magnoliopsida > Malpighiales > Rhizophoraceae > Carallia > Carallia pectinifolia. The sequence goes on along the minus strand of CM075448.1, from coordinate 22,138,583 downwards.
TCCCATCTCCTCAAGTTCCTTTAGGAGGTTCTTCTCAATAGTGTCATTTACACCAAACCCAGACCCCTTGGATGAAGTTGTGGCATCCATAGAAGGAAGAGCTTGGGAGGACCCAGTAGGGCCGGTTTCAGAGAGGTCTATAATAGGATATGACACAGATGAATTGTTCTTTGGAGGAACAGGAGCTGAAACATCATGGCCCACCAGCAAGGCATCATTTATAGGGAAATTCAGCTCCTGATCCTTTAGAGCCTGTTCAACAAGCTCTGGTTCAACAGGTTTGGAAAGTGAGGAAGAAATGGGAGGCTCCAGAAGGCCGCCAGCAGGTTGATTCATAGCTACAATTTCAGGTCCTTTAGATCCATTGCAGTCAGGGGGCAAATTCAGGTTCAAACCTTGCTTATCGCAAAATGAGTCTTTCAAGGAAGCATCCACCTGCAAAACGACAAATAAGCCTTTAAAACTTGCTACACAACAGAGAGAAAGAGAGAAGAGAGGGGGGGGGGGGGGTGGAGTGCATAAATGTAAAGAAACGAGGAAAAATCAGTGATGCAAGCACCTGAATCAAAACCCAGACACGTTGACCGAATTTCATGCCTGATGGAGATGCCATCCTCCAGTAAGAAATATATCGACCAGGCAGGTCAGGTGCAGTAAAATCAACTGCAATGTCAAGTTCCCCATCTACCGGCACACCATTTGCAGGAATCTGGTATGGATTTCAAGAAATCAACATAATGAAGACATGAAAAAAAGAAAAGAAGATAAAACAAAATAAACATAAAAACGAATAGGACAAATTAGTGAACATGGCATGACGAACTAATAGGCCCACCTCTACATCGGCAGCATCAGCATGACTGAATCTATCTCCGCCAATCCAAACAAGCTTGACCCCCTGAGGCCATGCAACACTGCCACTATTCCGCATCCGCCAAATCTTGGTAAAAGAAGTACATGGAGCCATCATAGTACCATCCAACACATTCACATCCACGATAAAACGACTGTCTAGCTTAGATAGCTTAGATCGAACAGATCTCATTCCACAAGTTCTTATCACATTTGATAGGGGTGGAACAGCCCAAGGATTCTGCGTCTTTTCAGGGGAGAAAAGAAGGAAAAAAAGAGGGAAAAGGTTAGACATCAATTAAAAATTTCAGGTAAACTAAAGAAATCATAATGGAAACATTGAAGCAATGAGAAGAAGCCTAGATACAGGAACATGTAACCCCTTGAATGGCCGTGCATGCTGATAGAACAGTGGCCTGTCCATCTTAATGTAATCAGCTTCGTTACCAATTTGAGCAAAGCAGATGCTGCAGAGATCGTAATCCTCTTTTCTGCATAAATCAAATAAGAAAATAATCATTTCTACAAAAAAAGTTATCTCTAAAATCATAACAACAATTACACTGGACATATTTCTTACACTTTGGACTTGTACCGTGGCCCAGTAATAGGGTGAACGCCACAACCATCACACTGAACACCCTTATGGAACATGCCAACAACTGCATCATTCTGACTGTTGCTCCTCTTAAATAGACCAGTATGAGGGGGCATAAAAGGGTCACTTTCCACTGGTATTCCACTAAACGGACACTCATTACCTGAAGGTTTTACGGGGAACGGTGCGGGGAAGCTCGATTCACAAGGAAAAGCAGGTCCCTCACTTGGAAAAGGGGCATTCTGGTTCCTACTTCCCTTTCCACTTTCACCAGCAGCTACAGAAGATATATCAGGGACACAATTCAGAAGTTTGCTTCCAGATGGATTGGGATCGCAAGGAGGATCTTCATTCAAATCAACAAGAGTAGAAACAATGGTATCTGATTCTCCCACACCAGCAGGGATACTATCACTGTTCATTCCCTCACTAGTTTTGGTGGGTGAGTTGGACTTTGGTAAAATGTCTGTTATGCTGCGCTTATTGGAAGCATTCGGAATTGTGGGTGCCGTTGGAGGCTTTGTGAATTCTGAAGGCCCGGTTTGGACGCTTGATTCTGCACCAACTTGAGAGCATGATGCAGCACTCAGATAGGGTTGTGCCATCTTTGAAACAGAGTCAATAAGCCCAGCCAATACAGGAGGACTGGAGGTTGCTGCCTTGGAAGCCAAGTCAAGAGAGAGCTTTGAAAGCATTTCGCGTAGTGGCTCTGGCACAGATTTCATAGCATCAGCAACACCAGTGTTCAAATTCGGTGTCGGATTCTGGACTCGAGGAGATCTCATGGGGGTAGAACTACCACTGGATCTGGCATAGGATCTCCCAAATTTGTCATTATTAAGCTGTACATCAATTCTCAAAAATTTCAGGCGTTGCCTCATAACATCACACAGATCATCATCATCAACAAGTGTCACGACATCCCCATCTTCATCGACATAAGTCAAAGCGAGAACAGAATCAAGAGGAAAATTAAAAAGACCAAGGATCTTTGATCTCAGCCCATCAATGTTGAGATCCAGTTGGCCATCCTCATTAACACGAGCATTAAAACGCCTCAAAGTAGCACCATACTTAACCTGTAGCATCAAATTGGTTCAAAGTCAATCAAATATGTCAAAAAATGAAAGGAGATTAAGTTCCTTAATTGCATATTTTAAAAAACAAATGCATCGCCAACAAACAATGCATACTCATCTTAAAACAACAAAAGACCACGGAAACTAGTAGACTAAAAAAAAAATCCACAAACCACAAAAGAAGCAACTCTACACTGACATAATTTCTGAAGCCTTTTTGACAGAATCGTCGTGTGGCTTCAATGTTATATGTCTGCCAATTCATCCAAAAAGTTCACACAATAACGATTCCCTGAGCCCGGGCTTGTAATAACTGTCTAATGGTAAAGTTCTAGAACTGAATTCCAAGCCCAAGCACTACACTTAGTTTCTGAAGGAAATGCCAACCATGAAGAATAAATGGACACTTCAACGAGAACGATTCAAACCGTCCCTACCACATCTCTAACAGTGATTTCCATGCCGATAACAAAATTCACATACAAAGTTAAATATATGTGCCTAATCAAAAGCTGCAAAGCCAATCAAAAAGCTATACTACAAAAAGGAAATGACTGCTATATATATATATATATATATATATATTGCAAGCTTCTGAAAAAACAACAAATAAAACTAAATTCCAAAGAAAAGAAAAGCAAAACCAAAAAAATTCAGTAAACATTAACGTGACACTAAAAAAAAAAAAAGATCATACAATCGAAAAAGGCACAAACAATAAAAACAAAACAAAAAAAAAGGAGCAAGAAAAAAAGAAAAGAAAAGACAAGTAAGGACCTTGATCACGAGAGTGGACTCCATCGCTCTTTCAGAGAAACCAGTTCCAGTGAGCCGCGAAGAACAAAAGAAAAAACGAAGGCCAAAAACCCTAACCCTAGAATTAGAAAAAAACAAAAAAAAAAAAAAGATCGATCGGATCGAGAAGAGTAAGTTTGGTTTGGTTTGTTTTGGTTAGTTTTGTTAGAGGGAAAAAAGGAAGCGATAATCAATAAAACGACCGAATCGGAGAGGATCAACGTAAAGAAACAAATCGCTCGCTGGCTCGCTGGCTCGCCCGCTGGCTATTGTTGCTGGCTCGCACCACCACAGAGCGTACCGGTAAGCCGATTTTGTCGAGGATCAACAAAGAACTTTTCCCTTTTAATTTTTATCTCGCCTTGCTAGTTTCCGCTGCTTGTTTTGTTTGCGGGAGTGGCGCTTGGCTTTTACTATTATTTTATAGTGTTAATACGGTGCGTACTGCCTTATTGGATAAGTTAGTCAATTATTTTGTTTTATTTTATTTTATTTTGTTTTATTTTGACTTATCTCGTTTCTTTTCTTTGTCCCAAAGAAATCAAAAGCCCCTTTGATTTAAAAAAAAAATTAAAAAAGAAAAAGAAAATGGCAAATCTGCTTGATTAAGGAATTATAAACGATAAGGGGAAAGACTTTTGTGGTTGAATTAATACGGTGGGGCCTCACTAGAGGCTGGTGCGACTGTAGGATTTAATATATAGCTTATAATTTAAATTTTTTTAATTTAATTTAATTTTTTAAATTTCTTTATTTCTGTTTTGATATTAGTACCCTCAATCGAATAACGGCATCTTTTTTTTTTTGTCTTAAAAATAGAAAGATAGAGGTGGTACTCCACAATCCCGTTAAAAAGTATTGTCCCTACTTTCAGAATAACTTCTGGACTGCCTGAATGGTTACAGTATAACTCAGTATTATAAAGAGGAGTAATATGTTTAAACCTATCAAACGTCCTAACAGTTTTCGAATCTAAGACTTTTGACTTGGTAACGTTCGACACTTACAACTAAATCACAATAATTAGTAGTTAAAATAACCAACATCTTATCACGCCTTCAATCAATCAAGGAATCATATTGGGCCCACATTACCATCAAGAAGCCCAGAAAAAGCAGCTTCCCCTCCGCTTCTTCATCCTCCTCTTCCTTATGCCACACGAATTGCAGTCTGCTTCCACTTACACTCAGGGTTGGGTTGGTCATGAGCTTTAGGGGTTGGCGATTGCTTGTTGATTTTTGTTGGGCTCACAGAGAATAGACTCTGGTCTGGTCGATTTAGTGTAGAGGTCCAATCAGTGCTATCCCATAGCATCTTTTTCTAACGAAACCATAGGATATATATTTGACCACATTGAAGAGTTATGATCGTGCAAATGCTTGATAAGAAAAGCAAGAGTTTTTCAAGTAAAAATGGTTCTTTCCAATGGTTGATATTCTTAAGCATGTTGTGTCATTGGATAGTTCTGAAATAAGGTTTTAATTATGATTAAATGATGTGTAATTATAAAACGTAACCCTTTTTAAAATTGAATTACATCTTTAAGAAAAAAAAAGTACATAAAATTTTGTAAATTAGTAGGCACCACGTCCATATTTTTATTCTGATGTCGTATCCACCGAGGTGTTGGAAGCATGGATCCAATTTCTCGCTTTCTTCGCCTAATAGACACAGGAAAAATTAAGAACATTAAAACTTTAAGAGCAACATATACACACTTAAAATAGTCTTCTTAGGAAACAAAAGGGTGGAAGAGTAAATTTACTTGCTGCTCCCAATCCATGTGTTGTGTAATGGCTAATAGTATAATTGATTGCAATCCACTCCCACACGTGATTCCCATCCAGAATCCCTGCAAATGTTAGATTTAGAATTGAGCGATGATATTTTATCTAAATTAAAATGTCTAATAATAATAATACGTGAATACGTGAATATCTAACGTTATTGTCATAAAATCCTAATAGAAAAAGTTTGTTAGACTTAAAAAAAAAAAAAAAAAAAGAACACAATCGTATTAAATATAATTAAGATGATACTTGATTGGATTTGTCAAGACCGATTATATTCTAAAATGTGGTTTTTCTTTTCTGTAGGATTTCACTAAGTTTTTATTCTTATATATTATTATTTTTTTTTTTGGTATGAATTCTATATTTGTATTTATTAATTTTATTTTTTTAGTGAATAAAATTCATTATAATATAATATTACATAATTTATTTTTTTTTATTTTTTTATTTTATATAAATCTCACTTATTATATAATATAAAATTATAAGTAAATTATACTAATAAAAAAAATGAGTTAAATTAAAAATTTCGGTGAAAACAATAAACGCAAAACAAGAACTTGCCTTTCCTCCAAGGTTTAAGAGAAAAGCCAAAACAATTGCACAAGGAAGGCCTGCAAAGTAATAGGCTCCAAAGTTCACAAAAGCACCAATCTTCTGCAAACCACAACCTCTGGCAGCACCTGCAATTTTGACAAAGAGACCAAATTTACATAATTGGTTCGGCAGAAATCAAAGGCATGGAACAGCTGGGCAAGAAGTTGAACCTGATAGTCCAGCCTGCATTCCGTCCATGAAGTTGGATACTGCAAGCACCGGAATTGTTGATGCCAAATACATCACTAGTTCTGCATCATTTGTGTACAAGTAGGCCCAAATTCTCCGGATGGCAACTAGAATTAGGTTCACTGACAAACCCTCTATCACTACTAGGATTATCCCAATATGCACTGCCTGACGTGCAATGTATGGTCTCCCAGCACCCAGTTCATTTGAAACTCTTGTGCTTAAGGTAAGGAATAGAAGAAAATGGTGAGAAATGGGGAAGGAATTGTTTCATCTCATGATATCATTGCTAATTACACTGTATTAAGATGTCCTAGTGCACTTACCTGACGGCGCTGCCAAAACCAAAGGGGATTCTGAAGAATACCGAAGCTGTGTTCAGGCTGCGGAATTTTTCACAGTAGTTAGAAATTGGAAATGGAATCTGCTCCTTTGTGAACTAATAAAAACTTTTTCTTTATCACTTGCTTATCAAATTTACATTATGATGAGCATTTTAGTGTCTGAGTTTCATTTTTGTGTGGTTGAATAATTTAGAAAGTAAATGCTAATATTAATTGCAAACCTGATCGACATCATTGACATTTCCAGTTTTGGGTTGGGAAGAAAACCTGACATGAGAACCAAGAACTCGTACGACCAGAATTCCAAGCTGGTAAACATGTCACAGAAACAGTCAAGCCTAAATTGTAAGAATTTACTAAAAAATAGGATTAAAAGAAAGTTGTTGGAAGAATGAGACTCACCATACCATCAGCGCGGAAGGTATTCCTAGCTTCAGGAAGCTGGAGAGATCTTTCATTCCCTCCCTGGAAAAACCTGTCCAAGTTCTTTGACAAGCAGGAGAAAACTTTATATAAATTGCCAAAATAAGCACGTTGGTCCAGTAAGAGACTACACTGGACAAAGCAGCGCCTTTATTACCAAAGCCGAATCTGCACACTAGTGTCCAACATACAAGGACATGAACCAAACTTGTTGTTCCAGTGCTTAGAATCAGTGGCAACAGATTGCCTTGAGTTTGCAGGAATCTAAGTTGACACTGAAGAAGACCATATGGAATGATGCTTGGGATCAACCACCTGGCATATATCCCTGCGTGAACCGCAATTTCTGGGTCCTGTTTGAGGGCGATGAAAATATGACCTGTACAAGCCCAGAGCAGTGCTATGGGTATGCTCATTAGTGCAACAACAAGCATAGCTCTTTGCATGTGTACACCGAGCATATGATACTGTTTTGCTCCGTAGGCTTGTCCGCAAAGAGTCTCCAGTGCACCTCCCATTCCCAGCTAGTCAGGAATCGGAAAAAAATTGAAAGATGTCAAGGACTGATTGCTCTATTATATTCACAAACTTATCATATACTTGTGCAAATGTGCAACTCGTGCATCTATGTAAGATTCAACACCAATCATTTTTAATTTTCTTTCCAGTTATAAAATAGTTATCTTGGGTAAGTTTTGAATGCCCAAAAGGTACAGTTTGGGAATCAAAAAATTATAATTGGGATATGGTCCCCATTGCAACAGAATGAAGATGATTTAAAGGCCCCAGTCGGGGTCCTACACGCAGCCCTACACTTATCTTTACAGGAGTTGTGTCCACAAGCAGGTGGCTTCTGCAACTTGAACCTGTAACATCTAAGTTATAATAGAGTTACTATACTGTTATATCAAGATTCTCACATCATGATTGAGCATTTTTTATTCGGGACAGTTTCTACATCACATTTTGGTCTACGGCTTATACTCCTTTTTTGATTAATCTGAACATCTTAATGAGGTGGACCTGACTGCAACCATGAGTGACAATATGCTTTGAACAAGCAGACAGTCAATTGAAGCAGCTCCCCAACCGGTCCAGTCCACCCTCCATCCGTGTTCGTTTGCTATGCTCATTCTTCACTTATAATTAGTTGGATATGAATGGAATTCATTGTCATTACCATTAGGACCTGTTTCCAGCTGAACAGGGCTAAAAAAAATCCAAACATTGATGATTTATTTCAGAAAGAACAAGCAGAGCTAGAGCATAAAATTTTGGAAATTAAAGATTGGTTTCTGCTTTTCAAGGATGTTTTCTTTGTTAAACAAATGTTCAGAAAGTGAAGCATAAAGATTATAGAAAAATTACCATTATCGACGTGATTTGATAACGAGACATTTCTGTGTGATAAGTCTTTTGAGGAAGAGTAAATGTGTGAATATCCAAAAAATGTAATGTGTGACACACTCAAGCAAAATTCACCTGATATAAACCTTACCATGAAACTAAATCCAGTGACCCCAGCAAATGAAGTAGCCATAGAAGCACTTGAAAGGGAAAGCTCTCCAAGGCGGCCTACGAACATGACTGATATCATCAACAGACTGTACTGCAAGAAACTAACAACAACTAGCGGTACGGCCAAGCCCAATTGCTGCTTCAGCTCTGTGATAATCTCAGCTCTGTCATACCATCTCTTGCTCAGATTTACACAGTCATCAAGACCATTTTGAGAGAAGGGAATCAAAGGGGAATCAATAGAACTCTTAATGGTTTCTTCGTCCATCTCTTTTTGATGATCCTTCAATGCTGAAAATATGGCAGCAAGGAAGAGCTCTCAGAGTTAGAGGGCTTTTTTTTTTATAGAGACTAAAGAGAGATGCAGTACAAGCTCATATAGACCACTTCATTGCACTCACCTGAGGACAGAGTTAAGTAAAACTCCTGCAACGTTGCTCCTTAATGTGATTCCCAGTGCTCTCTCTATCGGCTTATTATCAGAACTATCAGACGCCAGGGAGAACCCATTTCATAATAATAATAATACTATCATATTTTTTTTGCTGCAAAATAATCATATCATATTATCAATATTACAATTTAACTAATGAGTAAAGGCCACGAATGGTCTGTCTCTTTCTGGTCCTATGTTCTTTTACATACTATTATGGTAATTAATTATCAATTGATTAAAATGAATCAATTTTGTAGTTTTGGCATTTTAGCTTTAATATTATACATATACACCTGTCTGTTAATTATAAAATTGCAAGATTGATGGACCAACAACCTCAATTCTGAGTATAGGTTAAGGTAACGGCTAGTAAAAAATAATCAGCTTTGGCATTTGATCTTTAATTAATATCAGACATTGAATGAGTGAAATCAAAATTCTCAATCTTAGGTGTCACTTGCCTTTCAGTTTTAATTAGCTAATTAGCATATAATTTGAAATAAGCAAAACTATATAGTCACGCATTATGCGGTACGTAAAAAATATATAATTAGTTGAATAATTTTTTATTTTATTTTTTAAAAAAATTTAATATATTTTTCACAATCTAATAATTCAAATTTTATGTGTCAACTTTGTACCTACTTTTTGTATATATTACATAATTTTTCTCATTTCAATTTATGCTTCAATCTTAGGCGATCATTTATCTCTCTAGAGCCTCCATCTTGGAGTTAATGACTACAAATTATTTTTTATTAGAGATCGATATAGAAACTGAAAACTACAAATTGCTCAATATTTCCCTCATTAGAAACGGCTTAACGATTGAAAACTGCAAATCGATGTTTTTCTTTTTCTGTAGAGATACGGCGTTGAAGTTACGGCTTTGATCTTGCTTTTTGCGAACTCAATTGTCACGGTCGTGGTGGGATTATTTTATCATATATGAATATAGACTCTGGTGGAATCTCTGGCGATATGACAGTCTTGAATAGTGCTGGTTTACGTTTATGAATTATTCTAGGACTACTACATTTGCCAGCTGGGAAAGAATTTAATTGTTCAAACGAAAATCAAAATAAATTTGCGAAAAAAACAAAGAAAAAGAGCATGACAGTGGTTGCGTAACTGCAAATTAATCATGCAAGTAGTGCTTGGCAGAAGTTGACTAGAATTAGGATGGATCTGTTGAATTTAAATGGACATTTTGGGATCGAGACTAGAAGTATAAATAAGAATTTTTATTACCAATACAAACAGTACTACACTCCTTAATATTTTAAATTTAATATTATCCAAATTTCTTTCATATCATGGGATCATGCGTTTAAATTTTCGTTATGTGTGAAGTTTAACGTACATTTAATTTTACGAAATTATAAATAATTTTGTGATATTTGCTCGAGATTTCGAATTCCTCCTTCCTGTGTTCACTACAGACCTATCTGGAGTGTATTGCAGCGTATTTTTTCTTAATGAACAAATATTTTAAATGTTAACGTATTGATATTACACTTATTCTTGCGGCTCACACACCTCACGCCACCAACGCACTTCACTGCACTCACACAATTGCCAGTCACCTCGCACACATTGATTGATTGAACTCGTACTTTCTTGTATTATTAATTATGTGGCATACACTACACATATTTGTACCAGTTCAAGGTCGGCTAAGGAATGTGCCCACATGTTACAGTCTTAGTGGTCCCTTTCATTTCGTTTCTAGCAATGGGGAAATTACCTTGTTATTGCTTTGTGGTGTCTTTATATTCCAAGTCCCATGTGTCAACGATGATGTAGCAGATAGAGGGAGTTATCGTTGTGAGATCAGTTTTTGTGTTGGTTGCCTTAGTGGTTTATGTGGAGTTTATTTTAATCACGTGCTAATGAGAGGATTAGTTTTCCCCACTACTGTTAGTTGAGTCTCTTTGTTTGCAGGCCATAAAAAGGCAAGTGGTATTCTCAATAAAGATCATCCTCGAATATCCAAAACTCAACTGTTTACAACAATATACCAATTAATCAGTGCTTTTTTAATCTTATTTAAGATTGCTCCTAGAGGAAGAGTTCAGATGGTTAGTCGAGGTCGTGGTAATGATCAGATCGTGGTAATGATAAGGATCATATTACCACACTAATTATTATTGGACAAAAAATAATCATCAAGAATGGAATTGCTAAAGGCGGTGGAGAAGAAGAATGTCCAAGGTACTGTTAATCTTCCGTCACATTGCATGCCAAAACTTATTCAAAGTAACAACCGTCCACGCAATTAGAATTGGTGGCCACCCCACCCTTCAACGCATTAGGCCTCCAGGGCAGAGGAATCGTACAAACAAAAAAAATAAAAAAGGAAAATGCCAAGCGAGCAGGCCGAAAGGCGCAGTTGATGGACAACAGGTGAATATTCCTATACTACCCTCCCTTGGTCCTGAGGGAAGCGAGTCTCCGTAGGACTAGTCACCGCTTGTGGACCCGAACCTGAGTGGATTGATTAACACCATGCTGAAAGGAAGGAATCATAACCATCGGCAGTTGAGTTTATTGGTTGCATGCCGGCGACAAAATCGGGATCTCGGCTCGAGTTTATGCCCATGACGAGTTGATTTTATCCTTCGAACTTGGTTGTTTCTGTTTTGTTTTTTTTTAGGGAGAATAGACAGAGAACAGTTTAGCCAATAGGCACCTGATTAATGCGCGTTGAAGCGACGCTATCATCCCTGAGGGGCTATAAAAAATGTTGGGCATTTGATTAAAATTTATGTACCTAATAACTCGCAATAAATTTTTTACGTAAGTTGACCATACCAATTAACAGCGGCGATCTGACATTGGATAGGTAGAATTTTTTTTTAATGCGGACAGGTACTCATCCGTCGTCCAATTATCATTGTCAAGGTGTGGTCTGTGGAATAGTGAATTTGTTCCCAGCCACAGTGGTGCCTGCGGGTCATTTTAGGGCTGAATTCCCAATTTATGGCTGCTTTTCTACAAAAAGCAAATACTTGTTAAGAATTTTTTTTAGATAGAATTTAAGTACAATTAAAGTAATATAAGTTATTATTTAACGATTGAATTTAAAAAAATAAATAAATAAATTATTAGATATCATGAGATAAATAACGTGAACTATAATATTGCCTAAAATACGAAGTAAGAGTTGGAAGTAAGCGTAATTTAATAACTTTATAATTGGCATATTTTACTAGCTTTGCTTTTTGCTCACAATCCTACTAGAGAATTAGAGATTTATATAGTTCTGTTATTTGGCTAGAGAAATTGGTCAGAAAAATTTTTGAAATGCAACTCGTTAGATTTATTGTATGACTGTCTTAATTATAAGTGCAACTAAATAAGAGAAAAAATTATTATTTTTTGTTGCACAATAAATTTAACTGGTTGCATAATAAATTCAATAGGTTGCAGTTCTGAAAGATCTTCCGACAATTTCTTCTTCGGTCATACAACTTTTCTCATCTATTAAACCCTTAATAGGTCTTCATTGACCTTTGTTTCTTGGATCAAAGGTGAATTCCCCCGTTTAAAAGAAGGAACCAAAATATAAAAAAAAAAAAGTAGAAGAAGAACATGACCATAAACGACAGTTGCTCGTTTGAGTCATTTCTAGATTGGAAAATATATGCCAAGACGCGGGGGAACATTTATAATTTTACACTATTGTAGTATCCTTAGCTTTCTCTTCCTGATTAGAAGCAGAGAAAAAGAAGAAAATGGAAAGAACTGAAATATTTCTTGCTGTAAAAAGCATAAAAGGGAACAAGATTTCATCTACTTCCTGCTCCCAATTCAAATGCATTGAAATGGCTAAAAGCATGATTGACACAAGGAAGGCTAACAAAGTTACCAGCTTCCAATTTTATAAAGAAAAAAAATTTGATAACACCATTTAAGTAGTTTTAAAATAATAATAGAATAATATAAACCGTTTGATGATTAAATTCATAAAAATAAAAAATATATATATATTGTGTTATTGAATTAGACCATGTAGCTATTTAAAAATTGTCTAAGCGAATTGATGTAATGTTACTCTTTTATAAAAGCACTAATCTTCCGCCGCCCACGCTTCTATCAATACAATACCTACATTTGGGTCAAGCCATCGTAATTAAACGGAAGGTGTCAGGATTTTGAAGGATCTGCATAAATACATACATCAAGTTGAACTTAGTATATGGCCTTCGTCTCCATAAGTTTGGACATTGCAAGTACTGGCCTTCGTCTCCATTAGAATTAAGCTCATTCTGATGTTTGGAATCATTGAGCCTGAACAAGCGAACCTCCACGTTCGCAAGATTACATACAATTAAGGGAACATTCAAAAACCTTAGCTTGGTTAACAGCCGTCAGATATCCTGTGTTACACAGGTCCCCATCTCCCATTAACTCAACCCTTTTCGCCTGTGCGAAAACTAGAAAATGAAAAATCTGGCTAGCTCTCTTTCATGTCATGCAAACAAGCAAGAACCTTGCGAGAAGCAATCTTGTTGGGAATAAATGCAGTTGGCTCGAAGCTTATTTACCTTCTGACACTGCCAACAATTGAGGGATTCTGAAGAAGACCGAGCATGCATTAGGCCTGTCATTTTCTCCTTAAGATCATCCGTTTTGTGGGATAAACTTTAGGAAGAAGCCCAGGACACATGACGTCAAAATAAATAAAAGGTGCAATTTCCAAATGTTTTTCTTTTGCAATAAATCAACGGCCAATGTTCACAACAGCTCAAAACTTAAGGAGCACAGACATTGTTTCCGTAGAATGAAACACTGTTCCATAACATCGTTGCTTCCTTAAACTGTATAAATTTCCCTAATGAAAAACATAACAAAAATTTGGTTCTTCTTACGTGGCACTATTGTAGCATTGAAGTGAAGCAACCGCAAAGGGATTGAATTCCATCCCATCAAGCTCTCCAAATATACCTGCCATCAAAAAGAGGTGCACTCTCAACGTAAAAGAATCAAGAAGTCATAGCTGTTGATCAAGAAAAGGGTCTCTGCGACTTCTTGGACTCATGTATTCAGAAATACTCTCAGTGACACCTGAAACATAACCTTTCAACAAAGAGGTACTGCGTGTCAGCCAGCCCGTTTGTGATTCTTCCTGCACTTCAAGCATGCTCTTCCTTTCTTCCTCCACCAGAATGTCAAGCCATCTTTTGGCCATAAAAACCTTGACGGCTTCAACCCCTTCCTTCACAACTTCAGTTGGTGGAATCACAAGAGGGTTTTGGTCCAAGTTGAGCTTGACTAAGTTATCCAGCCTGCCAAATGTATCTGGCAAAGAATGAAGCTGGTTATTGCTGAGATCGAGTTCCTTGAGGTTTGTCAAATCACCAAAAGTCTCAGGGAGCTCCACCAGGTCGCTGAAATTGTTGCTCAAGTTAAGGAACTCAAGGTTTGTCAATCTCCCAATTGCAGGGGGAATAAAATGGAGTTCATTGAAGTGAGCATCCAGTTGGCGTAGACTTCTCATCTCGCCAATAGAAGTAGGAAGGGAACGAATCTTGTTCAACTGGATCGACAACCTCTGAAGATTCTCCATCTCATTGCCAATGTTGGTCGGCAAATATGTTAGGCCATTGAAACTCACATCCAACTCCACAAGTGACCTAGAATCCAAAACATGACAGTGAATATACCAAATGTGAAGCTCGAAATATGAATATGTAACAAATTTGAGTTACCTGCAATGACAAACAGTGTCAGGTAATGCTTCTAGCTTGTTGCTGGAGACATCTAAGATTTTCAAATTGTGTAGCAATCCAATTGAATCCGGTAGAGCTTCCAAGAGATTTGAGCATAGATTAAGCTCCTCAAGATATTCCAACCCAGCTATTGAATCAGGAATGGCCTGCTTCCACAAAAAAATTGCTCAAAATGTAAGGAAACTATAATCAGCTTACCAATCCATACCAAATAACATAACAAGTTTTCATGCTCTAAATCCCAAAATTGCATCTTGTAGATATATTTTACATTTTGGCCAAGAATATCCAAAGTATGAAAATAAATCATCATAATTATGTCAAGCTTCAATTTCTCAACATCAAGCTTTATCTAAGGTAACTAAAAGCAAATTATTAGACCTGAATCTAATTTCATTGTACCCAGACAAAGGCCACTGAATTACCATATTGATAAAGGAAAAGAGGCACACAATGGTAGCACGAAGTCGGCATGTGGAGATTGTGAAAAAAATATTGAATTAAAAAAAAAAATAAATTGTTAAATTAACTGCGTGTCTGTATTCTATTGCAGATTGCGTGGCTGTATGATGATGTGTAGTGATGCCATGTCGCTAATTTCTATCAAGAGAAAACCAAATCATTAAAAAGGAAAAGGAAAAAGATAACCTGAAGCAGATTATTAGACAGATTGAGCACTCTTAATCCAAGAATCTTCCCAAACGCCTCCGGCAACAACCTTAATTTCCGGTTCGACAAGTCCACCCTCTCCAGCCCCTTTCCGGAGGCTTGTTGCAGAATACCCACCACCTCCTCATTCACCTCCTCCGTCACCGGCAGATCTTCCTCCGCCTCGTCTTCCGCGTTCCCATTCTGGGCCTTCTCGTAAATCTCGACCAACCGCTTCTCCGCGTCCTTCAGCAGGTTCTCGTACGCATCGTGCATCTCATCCAACTGCAATATCGCCTTGTACGAGTTCCTCTCATCCTCCGCCGCGTTCCTCCGGTGCTGCTCTTCACCGTCAGCCAATTGTTCCTGCCCTCCAAGACTGTCGACGTCTGCAGGCCGAGGGGAGAGCACGATTTCATCGAGCTGTTTGGAGAGGTCGGACTCGATCTCGGAGAGCTTGGCTCTGGCCTTATCGACCGTCTCGTGGTCGGGGCGCGGGCCGAGGGTTCGGAGAACGGATCGGGTCTGGGCCACGTCGGAGATCGCGCGAGTCATGGAGGCCAGAACTTTCGGGTCGGTCAGGCGGGGCATTTCGGAGAGGATCGGGGTCTGAGTCGAGGAGGAGGAGGGCGCAACCGGCGGCGGTTGCTCAATGTCGAAGGCGGAGGAGGTGGGGCCGGAGGACTTGGGTGAGCCGAAGGAAGGGAGTCGGGCCATGACGTAGGAGAGGATCGGAAAGGATTTCGGATTCGGATCCATTGTTCCGGTCGAAAGAAAAATAAAAATCGGCGAGGCGAAAAAACGAAAATTGTAGGAAAAGTTTGTTATTTAAGGTTCGTGTTTGTCACAAAAAACCGATCCACGCAGGGAAGAAGGGAGACAGGGTCTTACTCTTCTTATGTAATGCAAGTGGCGACAGAGAAGGCAGAGAGATTAACGTGGATAACAAAGAAATCATTGGCACACGTGCGCTTTTCTGTGAGAGACCGCGGTGTTTGCATAGCCTTACCTTTTTTTGTTTCTTTTTTTTTTTTAACATCAGTAAAATGGAAAACATGATAGCACTCTACTTTTTTTTTTTTTTTTTTTGGTTAGAAAAATTACACCGATTGCATAATATTGTATTTTGAAATTGGAAAAAGTTAGAGTTCTAGGCAAAATAAGAAAAAACGCTTAAATATAATTAATTAAATTTAATATATAATTATTTTAATTATAAGTATAACTAAGTAAAAAAATAAAAAATTAATAATTTTTTTATTTAATTGTACTTGTAATTAAAAAAGTCGCATATTAAATTTAATTAGTTATATTCAAATGTTTTTTCAGGCTTCTTTTTCTTTGAAAATGTAATTGGGTTATTTGAATTTTTACGGTGTGTTTAGAGTGAGCGGAAGGGTGAGGAAAAGAGGAGAAAAGAAAATAAAATAAAGAAAAAATAAAGTTGTCTGGAGTGGTGGAGAAAGTGAAGAAAACGAAAATATAGTGAAAGAAAAAGTGAATAATAATTTGTGAGAAAAAAAGTGAAGAGAAAATAAAGTTATTTGGAGTGAGAAAAATAAAGAGAAAGAAAGTATGGTGAAAGAAAAAATAAATATTAATTTGTGAGAGAAAAATGAGAGAGAAAATAAAATTATTTGAAATGATATAAAAAATGAAAAAAAAAATTTTAAAAAATATAATAATAATTATACTTTTTTTTTCTCTCTTCCCTTTTCTTTCACACAACAAACACACCCTAAGTAAATTTCACCCTCCCGCAAAAATATAGAACTTTAATAAGAATGAGAAGCCATGATTTCATGATGGCAACGGACTTCTCTAATTCTTAGACTACAAAATATTTTAGCCGCTAACCAACGAACCGTCAGTGCTAAATAGCTTTATTTTCTAAAGTCTCCCTCTCCTGCTGCTAATCATTAATTGATGATTACCATTGAGTTTGGATTTGGAAAATCTAATGTCCATCTGAGTTGCATAAAAGAATTAATTTATTTGACAACCGCGTTGAGGGATCAAATGAATTTTTTTTTCTTTTTATTTAAATTAAATGAGATAAAACTCTTTTCACGCTCATTTTTTTATATATAAGATTTGAATTTAAAACTTTATTTAAGAAAAATCAAATTTCTCGCTATTTGAAATGACAGATAATTGGTGATCAAATGAATTTTTCGCTGGCTAATTTTCAAGGTTAATTTGACATTGTTTAGACTCAACAAAGAGGAATAGGAGTTGGGTCCTTTCTTTCATATAGTTGGAAGGAACTAACAAATTAGTTTCGTTCTAGTGTTGGCTGTTGGCTGTAGTGGCGTTTGCATGTTTCGCTTGTTTTGCCTTTCTCTCTCCTCTGATTGGGTTTGGAATAAATTTAACTGAATTGAAACACTAACTAGCATATTTTAGATAATTTTAAAGTATAATTAAAGTAATATAAGTCGTTAAACAGTTGAATTTAAAAAATAAAAAATAAAAATAAATAAATTATTAAATATTATTAAATAAATTATACAATTAAATTAATATTACTTAAAAATATACTGTACAGTAAAATATTTTAAGATATGCTCTTGTGTAATTCGGCTACATTTCAGCTTCCCTTTTCGTCGGGTTGCTGAGGAAACGCAATAAAGTTTTCACTTTTCAGAGGTTTTCCACA
Source organism: Carallia pectinifolia (assembly GCA_037832335.1). Classification (NCBI taxonomy): domain Eukaryota; kingdom Viridiplantae; phylum Streptophyta; class Magnoliopsida; order Malpighiales; family Rhizophoraceae; genus Carallia; species Carallia pectinifolia. The sequence continues at coordinate 22,120,917 of CM075448.1, read as the reverse complement.
GTTTACTTTTTTTTCTTTCTTCCTTGTTTTTGATCCGAGTTTTCCACATTTTTCAGAAGCCCTGATTTATTGAACTAACTGGACGAGTTACCACTTGCCAGTACCATCATTGGATCTCAAAAAAGAAGAAAGAAAAAAAAGAAAAGCCACCTCAACTCTCATCATGGACTTTGGCTTGATCTATGAGGCATGCACATTGGATAACTTGTGTATTTGGGCTTTGACTGGATGCAGCCTAGCTGTACAATCTCTTTTCTTTTCTTTTCTTTTTTTTCTCTATAAAAAAAAACAAAAAAACGACGATAACAATATGCAAAACTACGAATGAGTTTCAAATGAAAATATTTCTTCACAAGCGTTAAAAAAGGAGAATTGAGGAAGGCTCGCTGCTTTCAAATGCATGAGATTTTTATCTTAGGTTGATTTTTGCATTGACAAAACGATACGGAGAAAAGGCGTAATCTGATAGCATAGAAAATCATTAGATTCATGATAGCTGCACAGAGATAATTTGTAAACCTCAGCTACCATAAAGCTTCATGCCCATAGAGGAAATACACAAAACTCATCTCATTCCAGGAAGGAAAACAAAACTGCAGGTTATCATATACACCACCATCATGCAGCCACAGGAACCCCATAAAGCATACTACAATGGTTTCGAAACCGGTCACCTGATGTTTCGTTTGCTGTAATACGGAAATATCCTTAAAGAGTATCTAAAATATATAAATTAATGTTCACTTGTTATATAAATTATTTGACTGAAAATCACAGAGCTAGAATCAGCGTCGTTTGGTTTGCGCTATGATTAATATATATTATGGGTTGATTAATGGGGTCTTTCTTTGCCTCTTCACTTCTTCTGTTTGTTGGGGGCTGGGTACTTTTGATTTCTGTTACTAGAACCAATGCGATTACGATACCATTCTTAAAGAACCGTTTTCAAGGGACTCTTTATGGGAGTTCTACTCATATTGCCCGGTGTGGGGTACTTGTGGCTACGATGAACACAAAAAGGAAGAACCTTTACAACAATCTTCTGGCTTCGTCGCACCTTGTGCTTCTCCTTTAAACAACCATAGATCTTTGCCAAATTCTAGCAAAAACTGGCTGGTGGCCAGTGGGGAACGTTCTGATCTCATTTTCAATGGAAGCACAGCACGATGATAAGTTAGCCACGTTTAGTTTTACGGAAAGATGCAACTTGCAAGCCGGGACGTTGACAGCTAAATTCTTTCACAAAGCTCGGGCTAGTAACCGTGGACCAATGGGACGGGGGTGAAGAGTGGGGGGCTTGATGTTGCCCCCCTATTTTAAGAGGTCCGGTCCAGGTACCGAGATTCTCTCGGTCCTAGTAACCGGACCCTGCTCCTTATTTAAAGCGTTAGCATCCTCCCAAGCTTAACTGAAGAAAATGGCCGAACCAATAATTGGAGTATTAATGGTCGACGTTTGACATAACTGCCTGTCACAATTGCTTGTCCCGAGTAAACTTCCTAATTGCTGATTATAGAAGGTTTGCAGTGGTGGTACGAAAACCAAGCATGGCCCAGACCTCTAGTTTATTCTCTTCAGGTAGAAGAGTATGGGACGACACAAAGTAGGATCTACATGTAAATTTGTCTGTTTGTTCAAGGGAAACAAACACTATGTTTGAAACCAACATAGCACAATGCCCTATTAAGAACGGGTCTTGCTTCTCCAAGGACATTTTCATTTTGAGCCGAAATAAAAGTTAATTCTTTCAAGCTACTCTAAAACTTAAGTGTTGCATTCAAATTCCTATACCAATTTCTCTTCTATCATTGAGAAAGCACAAACACAAAATGGAATCAACACACAACTTGACTCAAATGGAATCTGAGTAAACACTAGCAATAAGGTTGAACGCGGAACTCAACATTAAATTCACGTCATGTACACAGGAGGGAGGCTAAAAGCCACAAGATTTTTTTTTTTTTTTCTATTTTTTCATTTTTTCATGTTCCAAAGCTTCAAATTTGCATAGAGAATTTCCAGAAAAGACAGAGAGAGTACCAGTGACAATACTCCGTATTCTCAGCCAGTTTCCTGCTCAAACTCTTCTCCTTCGGATTCCTCTGCATTATCAGCATCATCATCATCTGCGTCATTGTCGTAATCTTCTTTGTCGTTGTCAACGCCCATTTTTCCAATCACAGCAACATTGCTACCAGCCTTTTTAATCTCATTTAACTGCAAAAAAGTTAAGGTACGAAAGTTACACGCTGCTATTGTTCAAATATGCACACAGAGAGGATGTGTGGCCACAAGGGCAATTGATCAAATCCCACTAACAAGCAACAGGCACCTGAAATTTAACTCCGATTGTATGAAGACTAATAATATCACAAACCTCAAAGATTTTACAAAAAAAATTCAATTAGACTATCCACAAATGGTTTCACATCCTCAGAAAATTATTCTTACAAAAGATCAAAATTTTAATACAAACCCCCGACAGAGAAACACAGCTTTCATTAAAATCCATGATCTTAGTAACTTTGGCACTCGGTTAAGCTCCATAACATATGCATAGCAGAAGATATGAAATGATCAATCAATGCATTCCAGCAGACAACCCTGAGAGACCAATAAAGACTCGTTCAAATCATGTCCTGAAAGCATAAGAACGACCACTTAATTTGATTGGAAAAATAAACTGCAAACTACACAAAAATATTTGAGAAAAAAAAAAAGGGAATTTCCTCTTAGCTACTCTAAAAATTTCAATTCAATTGAGCCGTACAAATCCATGTTAGAAAAAAAAAAAAAACAGAGAAAATTTGGAGAGATTTCAAGTTATCAGCGGTGAAAGGCTTAACAGCTGCAAGTACGGCCATTTTGCATTCAAGAATCAACGGTTACAGAGAGACAAAATCAAGGATTAGGAGCAATCGAGAAAATTAAAAAAAAAAACAGAAAAAGAAAAGGAGGGGTTTTTGATATTAGGGTTAAGTATAAGAAGTACTTTCTCTTCGAAATCGGACTCCTCCAAGGCGAGGAGAAGCTCTTCGTTTTGGGGCAGAGGCCACTGCGACGGAAGATACGACGTCGGAATTGTCTTCGTGGAACTCGGGAACTGCCTCACCAACGCCGGAAACTGCAACATCTCGGCTTCCCTCCGCCGCTCTTTCCGCACCTTCACTTTTTAGTTCACTCCGCCTCTTCCTTTCTTTTCTTGTCTTTTTATTTATTTATTATTATTATTTGTTTTTAGATCACTTTTACTAATAACAAACATTTATATATATATACTATCATTTATATATAATATATATGAATTTGCAATTCAAATATTAGAAATTTAATATATTGTAAATTAATTATTAATGAGTATTAATATATTTTTTTAATTAATAATTACAAAAAAATAAAAACACTCTTGTTTGTAACAAATCCCCTATCTAACGTTTCTACCGTACTAACGTTGGAGACCCCGCTACCGAGTTGCAGCAGGTGGCTGCAATGGCCTGCGCTAATTTGTAAGAATTTAAGTTGTTATCCGCTAATTTGTATGTCGAATTTTATAATAATTAAAATTAAAATTATTATTTTTAAAATATTTATTATTTTTATATTTTAAAAATATTAATTATAATTTTAAAAATAATAATTACAGTATTATTTAGGATAAATTTTGAGATAAAATTATCAAAACATGTAATTATACTCAATTTGTAAATAGGCTGCAAATAACTGTTCAATAACTGGATAATTTTATGCACATTTTGTCATTTATTACACATATTATTTTAATCATCAGTCCAATTATTCGGTTATGGAACCGGTGAAAAGGTTATACCTTTTTTTTAATTGCAAGTCTTTAACGCATAAAATTTAAATTTATTGTGCAAAAGTTTTAATTTTCATTCGCATTATAAATTTTAAAACTAAAAAAGATTGACAGACCCAAATTTTCTCTTCCATCCTCAGATGTATCCTTAACTCCGTTAGTTCTCCTACGCCTCTCCCAGTCTTTCTATCATTTCTGTTTCCTTATTTTACGCATACTAGTATTATTATTATTTAAAAAAAAAAAAAAACACAACCTCCGCAAATGCCACGTCTCTCCGTCTGTTGCGCCTTGCCTCCCTATCTTTTTTCCAACTGTTGGACTCCTCGTTAGGATGCTAAGCTGCTTCTTCTAAAACAGTCTTAATATACAGATAAAAAAAATTACAAATAAAAAAATATTATATTATAATTATTCAATTAATTTGTACAACTAAATATTAATTATCTATCTACATAAATAAATTAATTAGTTGCACTCTAACTTTTATTCATTTATAATTTTTTGTATCCATATATCTTTTTTCTTTTAAAATTCGATGTTCAAAATTTTTATAACTTATGCAATTTTATCGAACAATAACACGTTTAATTTATGTTTAAATTATGATGGCTTTGACATTTTAAAAACTTTTTACTTGTGTAATTAAATACACGAATTGGTCCGAATTTGTTTGAAGGACGGGACCGAGTCCATGCACATGCCCAAGCTGCAAATATTTTTTATGTAATGATTGTCCATTCCTTCATTTCTTTCTTGCTTCCTTCCCGAGTACTTCATCGTTTAGGTTCAAACTGTCTATAATTGTTTTTTTGCTGAGTATGGGGGTCAAATTACTATATATATTTAATCATGATTAAGTATAATTAAGCAGCCAGCCATCATGTTCCAGGGGCTTTTCCACATTAATAAAAGATCAGTTCAATGCGCACATTCTCTTTCTCCTATATTCCTTATTTGACCATAATAGTCATGATTTAGTTATAACTTTTAATTTTCGTCAAAACTGCTTCACTTTCTCCTGTTTTTTTTTGACCAAAAAAAATATTATCATCTGGGGTCGTCGTTAAAAAAAAAAAAAAAAATCTCGATTCGCCCATGTCTTGACCTGCAAATCAGGAAGCAAACAAATTAGAACATATTAATTCCAAAAAAAAAAAAACATAGAGTAATTTGTGACCACCCAGAGGGCGCACCTGTTCTCATTCTTCCTTGAACATGTCCATACGCCAAAACTTACTAAACACCACACATAGGCAAGACTCGCACAAAATTGAAATCTAAATTGGTCCACTTGACCGCCGCTTTGATTGGTCTGTCTTCTTCTGTGAGTGAACACACGAAATTACGCCCGCAAAACGGCTCACGTCTATTCACGGACGTCAACGGAACCCTAGCGGCACAATTTTGCAGGAAAGCAAACACGATCGTCTCGCAAGGCAAAACAATCTCACGCAACCCGCAGAATTTTTTTCTCAGGAATTTATATTTTTATTCAATCACAGAACAACAAAATTCGCTTTTTTTTCCCTTCTCCAAGGTTTTGATTTTGGTATATTCCTTCGCTAATTGCAATTTTTTTGTTTTTCGTTTTTCCTGCTTTCGTCGTCGCCTCTTGTCCTCCAGGACAAAACTTTTAGCTAACAAAAAAAAAAAACAAAAGAATTGTGGATTTTTCTTTTTTCTTTTTTTTTTTTCAAATTTTTAGCCTTCGTAATGGTAATTTCTGCGGCAGCAAGGTTCACGGCACAAAAATCTAGGGCTGCCATGTCCACGGCGTGGATAGTAACGGAGATTGGAGTGGTTTCTATGGCCGCCGACGATGGGACTTCCACACGGCGGCGACCAGCTCCGGCACAGACGACAATCGACAACAGCGTCGTAAGGGAATGTAATGCCGGAGAAATCAACGCTCGAAGAAGTTGATGACGGAGGAGACATAGTCTTGAGCGATTTCGGAGGAGAAAGAACGGCTCTGATCTTGGAACCAGGGCAGGATCGCTCGTATTCTTCGATGAGAAACGCCAATTCGTCGTCAGATCTGATCGAAATCAACGTCTCCAAGTCTCCGCTGGGCGGCTGACACCTCAATTCGACGGAATATCCGCAGAATTCCCCAAGCTTCACCATAAGCTCTGTCATTCCCGATCAGAAACGCACATCAAAGTCAGAAACCACTCCGCACACAACTAAGAACGCAATAAAAGCAAACGAAAAATTCGGAAAAACCTGCAAAAGAAATAGAGCGATCGACGGCGAGAACTCTGGTGAGGCCGCCGACGTAACGGAGTTTGCCGTCGCCGGAACGGGGGAGAATCATGCCGCCGTAGCTACAAAGAAACTTTATAATCTTTTCGCCGCCGCGCGCTACCTTCGTCGATTCAGTTTCGGTCAGCATTTGAAGTCCGGAAGAGTGGCTTTCTGCACTGACTATCTTTCGAAAGAGGAAGGACAGAGACTTCTAGAGATGATGGTTTGAAGGCTTTGAGAATGCGATTCAAACCGCCGAGGAGATGGATGCGAGGGCTATTTATAGTAAATAAAGGTGAAAACTTGTGGGGGGGGGGGGGGGGTGAGGTCAGTTGGGTGAGACCCACACGGAATTGGGAGTTACGTTTTGGAAAGCAAGCAACAAAAATTGTTGGAAACAGAGTACCAACCAAATGACGCCGAAAATGAAGTAGATACGTTTAATAAAATACGTTAAAAAAAATATAATTAATTTTATAATATTTAATAATTTTTTTATTTTAATTTTGTAATTTGATTTATTATATAATAATATAAATTATTTATACAAATACGTGTTTAAAAAGTATTTCTGATACCAAAAGTCGAAAGGTTTCTTAATCCTTGTAACTTGTAATATCCGGATATTCGTTTATTTTTCTCTGGCCTGGGAGGATAGCACACTCGAGAAAAGTCATTGGTCGGGTCGGGACTTAGTCGGCCAATTTTGATGGAGAATGCGTGTATTGTGGAGAATCACTTCATTACTTTCCTTTTTTCACTAATTTGAGTTCGAGATTTTGCCTTTTTAAATACGGCTCCAGTACTAATATTAATAAGCTGAATTTATTGATGATCAATTTATTAATTTTTAAGTTGGGAGGAAAAAATTTGTTATGAATCAATAGAATTTACTGCTTGTTTGGGAGGGAGAATTTCTAGCGTAGAGAATAGGATTGGGGTGGATTATAATTTAGGAAAATTCTTGTATTTGGAAAGTCGAGGGAAAAAAAGGCAACGGCCTCACCCAGATGCATTCCCCTACTTTTGAGGGAAATTAGTGTGGAAAGTTCGTCACCTTTTCTTTTGTTTTTTTTTTTTAAATTTTTAATGATAAATTATTTTTTCTCCTATTTCCTTTTTTTAACTTTTATCTTTTAGGGATAAAATTTATAATATAATACAGGGTTAAATGCATGTAACCCCCTTCTGGTTTGGTTGTTTGACAAATAACTTCACTGTGGTTTCAATTTAGGCATCAAACATCCCTGTAATTTTTAATTTTGGTAATTAACCCCCTTATGGTTTCAATTTTGGTAATTAACCCCTGTAGTTTCAATTTTGACAATTAACCTCCCTGTGATTTTTAATTTTGGCAATTAATCCCCTTATCAGTTAAAAAATTTTATGAAAAAAACTTTTAATATTATTTCTTATGCAAGAAAACTCAATTTTAAAAATAGTTCAAATGTTGATACATGAAATGTAAATAGAAAGTCCAGGTGATTCGTGGTCCTCTTCTCCGCATAAGCCTTGCTGCATTAAGGATTTTATATCCAGAGATTCTTGGTAAAAATAGAATTTTGGCTGACAAGGAAATTAAATTTCGCTTATTACTAACTAGACTATAAAAAAATAACCATACATATAAAAAAAACTATAAAATTTACATTAAACAAAATACAAGGATTGAGACTTAAAGATATTTCTTTCACTAGGAAACCACCACTTTTCAATAAAACTCAACAGAAAATCATCAGCTTTTGGACACAAAAAAAGTGAATTCATAGGGAAAAAAATTAAATTAAATTAAATAGAAAGTCCAGATGACCAAACAATTAAATACTTTTAATACCTTTTAATTGCTAAAATTAAAAACCAAATGGGGTTAATTGTCAAAATTAAAACTACAGGGAGGTTAATTGCCAAAATTGAAACTACAGGGGGTTAATTGATAAAATTGAAAATCACAGGGAGGTTTGATAACTAAATTGAAACCACAATGAGGTTATTTGCCAAACAACCAAACCAGAGGGGGGTTACATGCATTTTCTTTTTTACATTCCCTGAAAAAGTGTAATTTGAGGAAGAAAATAAAAAAATATTTTATTTGGGAATGGAAGAAAAGTAAGAAAAAAGTGTATTTTCAAATACATAAATGATAAAAATTTTCTTCTCTTCTAACATTCATTTTTTACACTTTCATTCCTTCTTTCCTCTTTTATCTACCCAAATCTCATATCTCTCCCATAATTTTATGTTGAATGATTATATTTAATGATTTAGAAGAGGCATGTATGTGAAAACAAATTCATATATGTCCATTTGGCAGTTGCACCCATTTAAAATTTTTCTTTTTATTTCTGGTTATACAGAAAACTCACCAAGTCAAGATTTTTTGTTTAATTCAAATTTAAAATTTGTAACCTAAAGTTCGCGAACAGAAATTTCTAACCTAAATTCTTTCCCCTTTTGGATATTCGATTTGAGTTCTTTCTTATTTCTCTAAGTTATCTCCTCACATGGTGTTGTTTGTTTCATGGAATATTAATTAGAAAGCATTTTTTTGTCTATTAAGAGATTTATTAATCATAAACTATATAATAAATAAATTCTTTTCTTCTCATAAATAATAAATCTCATACATTCTCTTACTAAAATTAAAGTATGAGACTCTTGAAATAAAAATTTAAATTTTAATTACTGTAGTGTTTTCCCGACAAACAAAAACTTTACTTTTGTTTTAAAAAAAAAAAACAACAACGCTTGTGCTCGGCGGTTGGAACTTGGGACAGGTTTGATGCTTCCTTTTCCTAAAAAAATTATATGCTTTATTTTGCAATCATCTTTCTTGTTGAGAGATTTTTAGAACCAAAAAAAAAAAAAATTCACTAATGAAAACACGATGTGTCACACTCCATGTTCCATTCGATTATAGGTTACATAATTGAAAAAAAGGAAGATGCTTGATTGAGTAACATTAATAAGAAAATATAAGATACACTTGCAACCATTTTGTTTCAAAATGCACCAAGGAAATTGTATTGTTTTGATGAGGGGTGTGCTGCGGTTGGGTATAAATTACCGAATAATTGTGGTTGGAATCTAATACCATATGAAATGTTTTTTTTGTGTGAGTAGACAATTCTGTAAACCAGAGCTCAACGTGCCCTTTCAAAATAGTTAGAGAATAATTGTACCAAACATTTGTCTAAAATCAATTGTAATCACAACATTTTCAAAATAGTTAGAGAATAATTGTACCAAACACTTGTCTAAAATCAATTGTAATCACAACATGGGCAGGTATATTATTTATTCCACATAGCCAACCTGAAGAAGCCAAGAAAGTAGCCAACCAGTGCTAGGAAGTAGTACCAATTTCAGATACACGTCCTTATATTGGATTCCACATAGCACTCCAAAAACAGTAGACCAATTTGACGCCAGCCCGCATATGACACCTGGCTTAGATAATAATAATAATAATAATGAAAGAGGAAAATGAGAAAAAGAAAGTGAGAAGAATTAAGAAGGGAAGAAAAAAAATTTTACATTTTTTTTTTTTTTTTTTGTGTTTGAGAAAGTGTGAAGTGAAGAAGGAAACTTAAAGTATTTTTATTTGGAAAAGAGCAAAAATGTTTTATAGTAATGCTTATTAAGATATACAGTTGATATGAAACGATAGTTAAACATGTATTTAATTTTAAAAAAATATTATTTAATTATTTTTTAAAATATTATTAAATAAATTATACAACTGATCTAATATTTAATATATGTGTTTATATAGTTGAATTGAAAATAAATATGTTAAACTATTAACATATTTTCTTTCTCGAAAAAACGATTTTTTTTGAAATTCTACTAGAAGAGGGTAGGAAGTAGCGTGCTTCCACGTCTTCGGATGCTTGGATCATTTCTCTGCAAGTGTCACACTCACACTTGTATGGAAAACCGCGGTAGCAAGAAAGTTGAGAAAGGCGCCGAATAAAATATCAAGCCGAAATAAGAATAAGTTGCAGTAGTGGGAGAAGCCGACACCGAGACCCCAATGATTTTTTTTATTTGTTTGTTTTGTTTTGATAGATGGGGGTTTTAGATATGATGTGTGCGAGATCCCAATGATGAAGTGGCAGCATTTGCCGAATTTATGGTTGCCCCAAAATCCAATGAAGTGACGAGGGCGACGAAGAGTGCACCACATATTTTCCCCTGTCTCGCTGAATGCCAGATTCATAGTTCTTAGTCGTCTGATAAAATGAAGGAGAAGAAGATAACATTGGGTGACTCGTAGAGACACGTGTCTGATGTCTACGACTCTGATCCAAACTAGATTGGGGAACAGGAAATAAGGACGAAATTTGGACACATTTCAACTGATTTTTTCTTGATTCATTGTCCTGAAAGGATCGCCATAAGGGCAACGGGAGGGTGGTACATTTCTACCAATTAGGACCTTTTTTTTTGGGTCAGGTTTACCTAGTAACTAAAGAGAATTGGGTACGGAGACAGGGAGAGAATGAGGTCAGGCAGAGGATTCAAATACCTCCCAACTACCCGAGTAAACGCCTAACCTCACTACTTAAGTTGTTTAATTTGGACGTCGGGATGAAAATTTGTACTGTTCACATTTGCTAGCGTACCCACCGAACCCATCTTTTATTGGGCTAACCAGTGCATATAAGATTTATTGGGCTGCTTGCTTCCCTTTCTAGTCCTGCCGAGAGATTGAATTGTGTTGGGGTTGATCCAAAAAGTCAATTTTGGCAGGGAGACTGCGCTGCCATGGTCTAGTACCACCCAATTGAAAATGGAAGTACCGGTTTACGAATTCACAAAGAATAAATGCAATTCTGAACCTTAGCTGTTTTGGCAGAATGGTTCAAGAGGGAATGGTTCAAGAGAATTTTGGCGCTGATTTTTCCCCGCGGAATGGGAATAAAAGGGACACATGACAAAGTCAGCTCTAACCACATCATCATACACGCAGTTTTTTTTTTTTGACAAAAAAAATTTATTGTCGATATGTCAGTTATTCAATCTGCGTATTAGGTCAGGAGTTATCCATTTTATACATATTCAACTCTACTTATAAGAGGAGACATACCGTTTAAGCACTGTTGGAACCGCATATGACTTTTCCAAACAAATTAAGTGTTGCAAATCGTAAATCAAAGATCAAAGAGCGCGTATACCAAACATTGTTGGATTTCTTTAAAGAAGTAAAGTCTCAAACGTAACTCAAACGTAACTCACGGAATTCAAATTAAAGTCGTGAATAAAGAAAGCACATTGGCTTATACTTTTTTTTGTTTTTTTGGACCAGACGTTGGTTTATACTTGTACACAGAGTTTTGGGGCTTGGAAATTTATGATGTGGATGCAATCTGGAGAAAGTGACTAGTGGCTACATGTCATGTCACACATACCACAGCAGCAATTTTGTTATCGGCCGCAGGATTTACTTTCCGCTATTTTCCTTAGACAAAGTGCATCAAAAGGCTTGTTAAGTCTACAAGATTTTATTCACATACAAACAATATTACGGATTAACTTCATAACATTTGATATATATATATATTAATGTATTAACTCCGACTCCCGTACTGAAATTTAATAGACATTTTTTTTTTAATGTAATCGCTCTTCGGCGAACTAATTATGCAATAACTTCTATATGATTTTTTTTTTTTTTTGCTCGATGAAAAAGTAGGGTGTCATTGTGGAGATTGCACTTGTAACCTCAATGTGATTTGTAAGTGGATACTCTGCTTTAGGGTGTTAGAGTGACATGCATGATCCATCCCAATGGCCACGGTCCCACGTTCTGATCAGAATTTCAAAGTGGCTGCTACGGAGGTCTCTACTTTCCTAACTTTTAAGTAGAAAAGAAAATAAGGCAACTATATTTAAAGCAAAGAGGAAGATAATTTATCAACACACTTTTATTGACCAATAGTATAATCGTTTTTACAACTAAGGTTTCAAATCTAAAACATTATAGCAGTAAATTACATTGCCTAAAATCTTAAATTGGTGTTTAGTATCTAGACGAATGTTTAATATTTAGACAAATATTTAATATAAATGCAAAGATTTTTTTTTTCTTGCAACATCAGTCTCTATGTTGTTATTGTGAAATAATTTAGGCTTTTTTTTATTATTGAACTGTTAAATTTATTGGGATCGCATCGCATTTTTAATGACAGAACACCCTACTAACAGCTAGTATGATATGATAATGAGTAAATAGTATACACTTGATTAAATTTAAGAGTCAAATAACAAAAAAAATATTAAATTATCTTACAATAAAAATATAAGATCAATTTACCCAAAAAAAAATTATATTTATAATTAAATATTGTTCCAAACATTATACACTAATTTATAATTTTTGTCAATTATTATTTCTTCTCTTTTAAATTAGTGCTGTAATGTTTTCATTCATCATGCTTGGTATTAATTTTATGAAAGCATTTTTTTTTTAGCATTTGTCAATTTTTAATTTGTCTCCGTCCTCTACAACTTAGAGGGGCCCAGAAGACTATTCACCCTTAACTAATTGGATGCCAGAGAAATTAATACTAACAAACTTGACCAAAAAAAAAAAAGAAATTAATACTAACAAAGAAAATGAAGACCAAAACGGCAGCCCAAGACCGCCGTTGCCCAATGGTCCCCAACGAGCCACCCAATGCTCGCTCAAATTATCTTCACCGACTGACACCCTACTCGCCAGGCTCTCAAATCTCATCTCCGATCACCGGAAATCACCCAGGATGCCTCCGCGTCTCGTCTTCCTCCTCTTCCACCTCTTCTTCTCCTCCTTCTTCCGCCGCTCTGTCGCTCTAGACTTCCTATTCAATTCCTTCAACGCCACCGACCCCGGCGTCACCCTCATCGGCGACTCGCGGGTCGAGTCGTCGGTCATCCGCCTCACCAACGACAGCAACCGATACTCCTTCGGCCGAGCCTTTTATCCCACAAGGATTGAAGTGAAACCAACCCAGAATTCCATTACTCTTTCATCCTTCTCCACTTCGTTTGTGTTCTCCGTATTGCCAGAGATTGCTGCAAGCCCAGGCTTTGGCCTTGCTTTTGTTCTTTCCAACTGGACTAGTCCACCCAATGCTCTCGCCAGCCAATACTTCGGTCTTTTCAGTAATGCCACCGTGCAATCTCAAGCGCCGCTTCTGGCTGTGGAGTTCGATACTGGGCGGAACACCGAAGTCAATGACCTGGATGGCAATCACATCGGAATCGACTTGAATTATATTGAGTCGGCCAAGACCCAGCCGGCCGGATATTACAATTCCTCCGGGAGTTTTGTGTCGGTGAATATGAGGAACGGGCAGAACGTTCACGCCTGGATTGAATTCGACGGTGTCAATTTCGAGATTAATGTCACTGTTGCGCCAATCGGGGTGGCTCGTCCGGCGTTGCCAACTTTTAGTTTCAGAGATCCGGTGATCGCCAACTATGTTTCTGCTGAGATGTTTGTTGGGTTCTCGGCTTCTAAGACTAATTGGGTGGAGGCGCAGAGGGTTTTGGCTTGGAGCTTCAGCGATACAGGGGTTGCCCGAGAGATAAACACCACGAATTTGCCTGTTTTTAGGCTCCCTTCATCGTCAAATTCTCTGTCAGCTGGGGCTATTGTCGGAATAGTTGTTGGTTGTGTTGCTTGTTTGATCTTTTGTGCTTCTGGGTTCTTCTGGTTTTGGCGGAAGAGCAAGTCGAGAGGCGAAGAAGAAGAAGAAGACGAGATCGAAGATTGGGAGCTCGAATACTGGCCCCACCGATTCTCGTACGAAGAATTAAGCCGCGCCACGGACCGATTTTCTACGGATAATCTACTGGGAGGAGGCGGATTTGGAAAAGTATATAAAGGAATGCTGCCAAACGACACAGAAATTGCAGTCAAATGCGTGAACCACGACTCCAAACAAGGGCTAAGAGAGTTCATGGCAGAGATCTCAAGCATAGGCAGGCTCCAACACAAGAACCTTGTCCAAATGCGAGGCTGGTGCAGAAAATCCAACGAACTCATGCTCGTCTACGACTACATGCCCAATGGCAGCCTCGACCACTACATATTCAAGAAACCGAACAAGCTTTTGAACTGGAAACAGCGCCGCCAAGTCCTCGCCGACGTCGCCGAGGGACTAAACTATCTCCACCAAGGCTGGGACCAAGTAGTAGTTCACAGAGACATTAAGTCGAGCAACATTTTGTTGGACTCCGACATGCGGGGCCGTCTGGGAGATTTCGGCCTAGCAAAGCTGTACGCTCACAACCAAGTGCCGAACACAACGAGACTAGTGGGGACGCTTGGGTACTTGGCGCCTGAGCTGATCAAGGTGTCGGTGCCGACCACTGCGAGTGATGTTTATAGTTTTGGAGTGGTGATATTAGAGGTGGCGTGCGGAAGGAGACCAGTAGAGATTCGGAACGACGAGGAGGAGGATCTGGTGCTGGTTGAGTGGGTGAGGGACCTGTATGCGAAGGGGGCGGTGGTGGAGGCGGCGGACGAGAGGGTGAAGGGGGAGTATGCGGTGGAGGAGATGGAAACCGTGTTGAAGCTTGGCCTCGTTTGTTGCCATCCTGATCCTCAGCGGAGGCCTAGCATGAAGGAAGTAGTGAGCGTTTTGGTGGGAGATGAAGTGGCCGCTGCACCTGCAGATTTGTTGAACGTATTGGCTTCCGGCGGCGCTGCTAATAGCGATTACGGTGGTGGTGGCGAGGCAGCTTCGATCGTTCACCAGCCTACTATGTGAACATGGTTTTGTCGTTTAGTGTCTTTGCATTTTTTTGGGGGTTGAAATTAATTAACTTTTTTGTTTTGTTTCCGATTTCATGAAAATTTGTGTATAAAATCTGAAAATATAAAAGAGAAATGATTTGATTTTAAATAAGACTTAAACGGATATGTTTAATAAAATAGATAAGAGATATATAAATAATTTAATAATAATTATTTATTTTTTTTTTATTTTTTAAATTTTAAGATAATAATAATTTTTTTTTTTTTTGTCTACAAGCAATCTTATTAGGTATTTAAAAACAGAGAAAAGTGTGGTCAGATAAAATTTGAACGTCTCACTTGGTGCTAGTTGAGTAAATGTCTAACCTCTACACAAAAATTTCTATACACCACCCAAACCCACCAATTTAGGGATATGTACAAATTAAGGCCTAAACTTTTCATTTTTTTACATTTAAGTCGTAAATCTTTTGACATTTCATTTGAATCTTAAACTTCTCGATTTCTTACCACATCAATTTTTTTTTTTAAGAAAATTGGTCAATCTGGTACTAAATGAATTTAAATTAATGTAAATTATTAAAAAAAGTCAAATATATGAACTAAATATTTTTTTTATTAATAAAATATACACATTAAATATTTTTTTAATCAATAAATACATTAATTAGTATATATATTATTTAATAGAAAAAATGTTCAATTCATGTATTTAACTTTTTTTCATATATTTTTTGTAAGGTCAAAATTATTTTTTGATAGATCCATCACTTTTCGTCAATAGAGAAACTGATTTGAGCGAAAATCAAAAATTTTAAAATTTAAATAAAATATTAAAAAAATTTAAAATTTAAATATAAAAAAATTTAAAAATTTAAGACTTAATTTATACATATCTCAACAAACCAATGGGTTGCGAAAATAATAGACCCACTAGTTGGACGAGAATGAGACGACCCATTAAACAAAACTAAGAGGGTGTGGAATGGAAGAGAAGCACCAGAACCTTACTACGATAAAGACCAACAAGGATGTAGAATCCAGGTACATAACATGCGGCAAAGAGTGGTTACTTCTTGTTCTTTTACTCTCTTCTTTTATCCCTTCTCAGCTAGTACTCATGAAATGACGGGGTGGCGTCACACTTAGAACTAATTATTAAGTTTTGTTGGTTACTAGGCGAAAATAATTGAGAAGAAAGGAAACATCTGAGAGGCCCATGAAAAAGGTGTATTAATAGGATTGCAGTGAGGAACAACATAATTTCTGCATTCACTGTAGATGGGCCCTTGCGTTTTTTAACCAAGGGATAAAGACGAAGGGAAACAAGTGCAAAATGAATGAATGATGTTTCCTTCTTTGACACGTACTTGTTTTCAATATGGGTAAGGGGCAATGGTTAAATTCCATACTATCAAGCTGACTCTTTTTTTTTTTTTTTTTTTTGAAATTTTTTTTAATTTTTATTGTTTAACTAGAGTGGATTGCGCCTGGCGTTTCTA
Source organism: Carallia pectinifolia (assembly GCA_037832335.1). Taxonomy (NCBI): domain Eukaryota; kingdom Viridiplantae; phylum Streptophyta; class Magnoliopsida; order Malpighiales; family Rhizophoraceae; genus Carallia; species Carallia pectinifolia. Next base: position 22,104,602 of record CM075448.1, on the reverse strand, counting down.
AATTCTAATGTGTAAAGTCCCCAATATTATCAAGGTTCGAAGTGGCTGCTGAGGTCTCTACTTTCCCATTTTTTAACTGGGAAAAGAAAACAAGGCACCTATATTCAAAGGAAAGAGGAAGATAATTTATCCTACTGTACATTCAAAATATCAGCTACAGAATGAGTGCTGAAGAGGAACTTTATTATTTGCTGCACTCCAATATCTGCAGTTGAACATTGATGGTCATGATACCAATAAAATTCAATAGTATATGTTGCGGTAAACACAAATGTAGAATGCCGAACAGTTCAAATATTATGCCTTCAAGCACACGTAGGAAAAGACTAGCAGCTTAGATTATCTCCACACAAATGTTGTGGAGAGAAGGGCAAGCAGCAGGGAGGGACTGCCCCAAACACACACGCACACACACAAAACAGAAAAGTAGAACTTAATTAATACATACACAACTAGAGAAAAGGTCACACAATATGTAAATGATTATCATAAAATAGGCAAAATTTATGCACTGAGGAGCAGGTGCATGTGTGCAAGCAGGCACCAAATGCACCGAGCTTTCCATGTTATCAGACGAAACATTTTGCAGATCTCTGAGAAGCTTCTTCAATTGTTCATGAACAAGAGCTAAAGTTGGCTACCAGACATATCCTAAAAATTTGAACAATCTGGACTGACGATATATGGATACATCTTAACGAACTAGGCACCGAATCGTACCCATGAATGAAATCATAAACCATAATAAGGAGCACAAAATCTCAATAGTACACGATTTTGCTGGTTTCCAAACATTTGAAGATTTATTATAAGAATAACAGTCCAACTAGAGACACGTTAAAACAACATTTAATGCTATAAGGAGTCAGGAGTTTTGAAAGTAAATGTTAACGAAAATTACCACATTTGCAATGTCAGCTGAATGAGAAGTACTACAAAAGTCATTAGACCCAGAAAGTTTCCGTGACAAGCAATCAACAAGGCTACTAAATGCTACCACGCCTCTGGCACGTAAGTTAGGGTCCAGCAAAGCTGCTGGAACACAAAGAATCTCGAAAAAGCGAATATTATTATGCCTGAGGCCGACATAACAGTGTTGGACAATAACAAACACGAGGAATCTAGACAAAAAGAATGGCATTGTGCGTGCCTCAGGCTGATATAATGGTGTTGGACAAAAACAAGATGGCACAAGAATGTAAAAGTAACAATACCAATAATAAAGCTTTAATCCTAAATTTAACTAGAGTTGGCTACACAAGTCTTTTTCATCGTCGCGTACTATTATAAACTGAGTTTGATGTTTGATGTGACTTGTAATTTTTCAAAATCCCTTCTAACCAAAATCCTTCCTAGAGTAGTCAATGCACATTTCCAAGAATCTAAAGAAGCTAATGCACATTCTCATATGTTTCTTATTGTCACCAAGGCATTCACAATACAAAATCTACAATCCGAAAGAAGAATCTAAGATGATAATAAGGCAGATTGAAGATAGGTATAAAATTAAGCAACCAGTCAACTGGGTCCACAATTTTATGTAAGGTGCAACAAACCATTGAAGCTATGAAAGTAATAACTTCAAGGACTTTCATGCCTAAATAATTGACTCCTTGTTGCCTTTAGGGGGTGAATGATAAAAGTTACACTCTTACATCGTGAAAGTTAACTTCAGCAACCTCTGTTCTTCAGCACATCCAGTACCCATAAGAAAACAATTAAGCATGTGCCAGCCACTCATTTACCTCCACCAAGCGCATTGAGGGTTCCCTAAGTTATACCTCGCAATCATTATATTGTGACTGGCTGCTTCAGGATTCTCCTTTGTCATCATTTTTCCAAAACTTCAATTGTAATGATACCCATGCCGGTAATTCAGATATAACAGGAAAGGAAAAGCCATCATATACTGCTGGTCCAGCAAGGAAAGAAACCAACAACGAAGCTATATCAGTTATTCTCTTACATCATGAAGGTTAACTTCAGTGCCAGACCTCTGCTTATTCAGCTCATCCAGTACCTACAGCCTACAGGAAAACAATTAAGCACATTTGGCTTCAGTGCCACAAAATATATAGCAATTTAGCATGTGAGCCAATTTACCTTCATCAAGCACATTGAGGGTTCCCCAAGATGCACCTTCATCATCATTATATTGCGGCTGGCCACTTCAAGATCCTCTTTTGTCATAATTTTCCCAACTCTTGTAATAATGATACCTGCGTCAATAATTCCTATAGAACAAGAAGGAAGAAGGCATCAGATACTGCTGGTTCAGCAAGGAAAGAACCAACGATTAAGGGCTGCAAATTTAGGGGATCATCAGTTTAGTGATCTATTGTTGATTGTTGCATTGAAACTTCTAGAAGCTGAAAATTTGCGAAAAACAAAGAAGCCATAAATTATGGTGACTCCATTTGCACTTATCTAGTTAAACATAAAAGAAAGCTATACCAACTTACTCTGAGAAATGAATCTGACACTTTTCTAATGCATATCAGACTTTCTATCTGCCTGGGTGCTGCAATTATTAAATGGCAAGATGATCAAGTCATGCAGCACACCAAAAGAACATTAATATGCTGGTGAAAAGAAGCCAGCATTAAAGTAGAAAATAACATACCTGCCACAAACAAAAATCGTGTAAAGTATTTTCTGATGATTTTGGAGACAATAAGCGAATGGAAAAAAATGTATATACAGAAATATGTTATGTGATATCCGCCAATTTTTCTGAAGAAGCTTGTGGAAGGATAAATAAAGGTTAAAATGAAATAAACATCATTACACCTTTTGGCTTGTTCCAGAAGAATTTTCCTCTTCCCATCTTCGCATAACCTTGAGTCAACTCTTCAGCAGCTTCATCTGATAACTAAGGTGAACATGTTTACGAGCATAAGTCAAATATGTAAATTCAGTAAGGTCTAGACATTATGTTGTAGAAAGGTTTAACACATTATCTACACTCTGCAAGTAGAAAACTTTCATGAGCAATCACACAGTGACAGGCCCAGGAACAAGAAGTGTTTACTAGAATTCTCAAGACCTCAAGAATGCTTGAAGTGAAATGAAACAATGTGCTCCGCAAGATGCCTATCTGCCTACTCGACCTCGTAGTCAAGGATCATATATATCAAATCAAACCTAATAAATCACAATGATCAGATTTCATTATAGTAACAGAGGCCAGTTACCATGTTTTTCTTGGGAGATAACCATATCTCATGTAGGCAATGGTAACCTATGATGTCTTTAATAAGGAGGAACCATAAAAGAAACTTGTGCGCACTTTCCCTAAAGCAGCCTTGCATTCCTACAGATACTGATGAGTCAGACGAAAGAAATTCAGAAATGAACAAAATTTTTCAATGGCACAGTTCCGTGACTAATAAATCACATTACTTACATTGACAACAAGGTAGTCGGAATGCGTATGTACAATCACAGACAAACTAGGATTGTATTGTGAATGAATAGGGTTTGCACAAGCCAGCAATAAAGTCCCTCTCAGCCTTTGTGATGGGAACAGTTTCTTGGTCAATCATCTGCAAAGATAAGCAACTACGAACACACTTATTAGAAGAATCCAGCACTTGTACGCTAATACAAGTATGCTGGAAGCAACAACTTACAGTTTTATGTCATTCACTTGAACATGGAGTCATCTAGGAATCATATTCCCTTGCAAAGAATTGAATTTAGTAATTAATGTGGAACACATAATGTAAATAAAAAAAAAAACGCATATTGCTGCTGAGGAAAGGAAAATTTAACCAACTTATGTAGCATGGTCCTTGCATTATCAGACATATTATCAAATTCATCGATGTCTGTCACTTTGAAGAAACGCTGCAATTTCAGAATCCAGAGAATAGTCATAAACACTCAAAATCTTATCTTAGACAAAGAAGGATCAAAATTCTCTTACTGTTTCCTCTGTCTAAGGATCTTTGCTAAAATAAGCTGTCAAGCCAACAGAGGAGCCACTACTTCCACTTGTGTTTATGCCATAACGATAAAGCTTGTGTATGTAACGAAGCAGCCGAGACTTCCTGGTTACAAGAACAACAACAACACGAAGGATATTGATATCACAAATAACCAGATGGCAAATATAGAGCCTTCCCATTAAACGGTACAATTTGGGCATTATCCAATTGTCATTCTCAACTGCATAAAATAATGAGAAAAAAACGACATTTTATCAAATCAATTTAATGAGTGGGTGAGCCAACGTTCTACAGTTACCTGGCAAAGAAGTTTCCTACTCAAATCAATAATCAGAAGGGGGAAAACATTATAATCAAGATCGTGTCAGCCCCAAACTCTTTCTCTTGAAACTGAAATCAAAATGCAAAGATCAACTATAATGCAGAACCAATCCAAACAAAACTAAAATCTACAAAGTTGACTAACTATTGACTAAAATCTCTGCATCCTACTCTGTGTCTTCCTAAACAGAATGTATCTTAGCCACTTTTTCAAGATCGTTTCCGCCGCCAAGATTAGGGCAGATTAGACTCGCCGTTTTTTCCTCTACGGCCAAGAAAATCAACGCAGAATTATCATTAGACGGCAAAAAGAAAAACAATAAATCGATGAAGAACCACAAAAGAAAAATAAAACAGAAGAGAAACAAGAGTGCAAAACAAAGACAAAATCAAAACATTACCGTCGCAGAAAATGCAATAACACAAAGAGCAGGTGAGTCAAATCCAAGAACCGCCTTTCAAAGCACGCCGAGGCAACTAACAGATTCGAAGATTCTTCCATTTTAAAAGCGCCTTTTCAAGAGTCGGTGAACTCCGGTTGGAACACGACGGTTCTTGGAGCCGGAGAAATGCAGGAAGCGGAGAAGCCAACGACGGCACTTCAGCAGGCGACGGGCAAAAATCCACCGAGGCCAAAGGGAAAGAGGGAGGGCCAGGCCGGAGAGAAACGAAGACGAAATTTGGAAAATAAGAGGGAAGTACACGTGATTATACGGTCAATTAATACGGTCGTTATAATTTAATAATAATAATAAAAATGAAACCAAATGCCGGTTCCTTTTAGAATTCCACAGTTGATTAGGATCTGGCGTTTAATTGACATTTTTGTAATCCCTTATTTAATTGACCACTACGTGTAAGTTTAGTACTTGTAAGTGGTTATTAATATACCAAACGAGAGATAAATATAACGAGATAAAAAAATTATAAAAAAATTATATGATATATTAAAAAAAATTATATAGCTTGTATAAACACTTAGAGAAAAAATTTTAATTTTTAATAACTGTTTACACAAATTATATAATTTTTTTGACATATTGTATCTGTGTGAATAGTCATTAAGAAGTAAAATTATTTTTATGAATATTTATACCAGTTATATAATTTTCTTTAATATATCGTATAATTTTTTTATAATTTTTCAACTACATTATATATTTTATTTTTCTCGTTGTGTACTAACAATTACTTGCAACTACCAAAACTTACTGCTACAAAATTTTTCTGTATTTAATTAGGAGTCCACATTTAATGGGAATTTCGTGTTCAACGAGGAAAATTACAACTGCGCTACTACACTGGCAGATCATAAATTTGTATCGCACTAGCCATGAGTAATAGGCCCAACGACCAGTATTCCGTCCATTTTATTGCCGAAACTAGAACTTTTAATCTCCCTTAAAAAGAATTCTAAATTTACTCACTCAAAAATTAAAATGATGAAAGTCAAATTAGCAAAAATTTTAAAATTTAAATTTAATGGGTCCAGTTAAAATTAAAAAAATAATTAATTAAATATATCTACTGTAAGATAATGTGTGTTATATTTACAAAGAATATAAATAATAATAACAAGCACCTAAAAGCACCTAAAATTTAATGATTAGTAATACTTATAGAAACAATCCAAGATTTTGTGAATGTTTCATAAAAAAAAACAAAAAGAGCATCCAGTCCTAAAAAAAAAAAAAAAGAAAAAACCCTTGTGAACAGTTCATATCGCTTGGAACGTATACACCATATAAACTTGCAGAGCAACTCTACGCAATTAGAATATAAGAAGATACCAGAAGACCCCATCATGATGGCAAAAATCAAAATGAACTCCCGATCTATTGCAACCTGAACTGCCATATGCGGAATCGGAAGATGTCAGGTCAATCGTAATTTCCATTACATAAAACGTTGACATCTTGGCTTTGGATGGCAGGATTGTAATGGAAATGAATTCCCAGAACGTCTTATTTCATACAAATGGTGTGATTTGCTTGCAGGATTGCGATAGGAGGTCACTTTCTTTTGCTGATTGGCAAGAATGGCTTTTTATCATGCTTATATTTTTTTAGCTCTAGAAAGTGGTCCCTGCATCCGGTAGTGGACTAATGGTCCAACCCACAGTAACTTTTCGTTTCTTCCATGTAATTTTCATGTAATCTTTCAGGAATTGTGTCTCTGATATCTAACTATACACACTGTGAATGAGTAAAAACATAATGCTGCATATAGACTATGTAGGCCACCTTCAAATAAAAATCAATCAAATTGGGAGGTCCAGCCTTCAACACAGAGGACCTGATGGGATTTCCCACTCATCCTGTGCATTTCTTATGAGAGGCTTAAACTGAAAATAATAATTTAAGGTTCGGCCGTTTAGACAGGTTTTCTTGGTCCAAATCAGGATCTCATTAAACTTTCTCATGGGTCTTTTTCAAAAATGTTTTAAAAGAAGCTCTCTCACGGATGGTGGGATCTGAAAATAAGAGGCCATTAAGAGGAATCTGAAAAAAAAAAAAAAGGATGTCCCTTTGTAAAGATCATTCTTTCAAGAGTGTTACTAGTGAGAACGAATTTAAATTTCACGATCACATCCTTTCAAACACACTGAAATAAACTCGGCTACAGGTAGGATTGCAAATGGGATAGAATTCCAAACAGGACAATAGGAGAAAAGTAATTACACAACTGCAGAAGAAAAGAAAAAAAAAAACAAAAAGGACATCTATCATTCGTTTTACTTGGTGGGTCTGCAAAGGGGATCGGAGAAAAACAGGAAAACGATGTCTCAATACAAAGACCCATGGTGAGGATTCTGTGTCTTTGCTTTTGCTTTGGGTAGTCGGCCTCATTGACACTGACGTCACTGCCAAAGAACTATAGTATGTTTAACGAAACATATTGAATTAATTATCGAAGCGCTGAATTGAGTACAGTCCGACATTCTATGGTCTTTCATGAAGCAGGGACACGCAACTAATTGGAAAGTATATTTCATGCGGTTCCCTTTACCTCTTTTTTTTTTTGAACAAAAAAATAAATAAATTATATTGATCATAAAATTTATGAGTTGAAATTAGAATAACTCTCATATGTATACCTCATTCAATTCAATTCATAAGAAAAGACTTATTACTTGAGTACTGTTGAGTCTGAACTAACCTCTTCTAAACCGATCACAGCAATTGTTGAATTTGGAACCAACCTGCATAAGTACAGTTAAACCGACAATAAAAAAAATGTAAAGGTATTTTCAAAAGGAATAAAGAAAGGAAATGTAAAAGTCCCACGTAGAAAAGAGAAAGAGTTTTGGGAGGCTTTATATATAGAAACACATGAAATTAGTTTAATTAGCGTAAAGAGAATTTATGGACAAGTGCTCCCGCGCGCGGCGCTTTGGCGCATTTTAGGCTCTTTTATAGGAGCATTTGGCACTTGGATACGTGCACGTGTCACGTGACAGTTTATTACATAATTAATAAATTATATTACATAATTAATTAATTATTTTAATTAATTAATTTTATATAATAATTAAATATTTTCTACCGTTTTTCTTGTTAATTAACTGTTTTGGCAGTTATGTCCGAACAATCACAACTCAACAGTTTTATTGTTTGAATAGTTGTGGCCCATAAATAACTTTCCTGCAAAATATTTTATAAGAATCTATACTGTTTGTATTTTGCTGTAGAAAAATTACAAACAGTACTAACAATATTGTATGCACATTCTCTTCTCTTGTCTTGATTTCACTACTGCATAAGTGTAATCAAAGGTTTCATTTTATCCTGAGAGGAAATTCGCATAGGCTCTGGTACAGAATTGAAGCGTGAATATTGCTTTAAGGAGAGTGACGTTTGACACACAACTTGAAGCGGTCTGCAGTTCACTGCTTTCAATTCTAAATTACAAATTACAAAATTTTTGATTCAACAAAAAAAATATTGCTTTCAAAGTGTAATTGCTGAGATATAAACTCGAGTCTAAGAGAGGAACACCGAATCTTGAATTATATTTTGAAACAATTATATTTTGAAACAACTGAAGGTCTTCCATTTACGAATAAAGGATCGCTTAAAAAATATATAGGAATAAAGTATTATCTTAATTATGGGGCCGTCCCACGGATTTCTGCGTGTCTTCTCCAACTCTAAAGTCTCGATCATACATATCTCTCAAGCTTTTTGAGCATTTCAAAATCTTTTCCTTTTCTTTATACAGCAGAGATACCAACGAGCAAGGTTGAGATGTACGTGAAACATTTGCTTGTTTACAAACTGTTGGATAAATTCACATCTTGTCAAATGAACCTTGGGGTCTTTTATTTATTATTATTATTATTTTATTATACGTGGAAATTATGGGTTCATAATTTTTTGTCCGTGCTTGCATATGGCACGGACAACTGGTTTCACCAGTTACATTAGAGGGGACCATACGCCTAGAAAGGGTTTTTCTATCTTTTACATAAAGAAACTCTTTTTAAAATTGAGAATTTACTCAATTTGTTGAAAGAAATACATTTCAATTAATAAATTAGAGGTTTAAATTCAACTTAACTTCATTTCTTCTTCCTCAAATGCTCAATAGAGTTTTTTGTAAACAAAAAAAAAAATTATTTTCATTATTTGAATCCATAATTACTAAATTACAATCGAATAATTTTTCCTTTACATCAAGCTTTCCCTTCAATTTCCTAATTAGCTAGAATGTTAATAATAAAATTTCCTTTACATCAAGCTTTCCCTTCAATTTCCTAATTAGCTAGAATGGTAATAATTGTTCGTTGTAGCTAATCAGTTCAGATACTTTCCCCTTTCTTCCCTATAATGCGGGACATTTTTATTTCTTATTTTCTGGGTAAAATCAAGACATTTCAACTTGAACCGTGAAATCTTGGTTATTAAGAGGGGCAAATTTTTACATGACCTTGTTTCTTGGTTAGACTATTTGATAGATATACTTTTAATGTATTGCGAGCAAGCTAAAGGTTGATAGCAATTGAGCACAATACCAAGAAAACAAAATGATGTTGAAAATGGACGAGTTAGAATATGAATGGGCAGATCATTTCCCATCTCTTTCAATTACTTCTATGAATAAATTGTGAATGGCTTTCTCTCCCGTCCTGTCCTATCATAGATTTAATTTTTTTTTCATCAGTATGGTTGCTTGCTCTAATAAGCAAAAAAATTATCAATGGGATAAGTCACGTCATTAGACAATGTGCAATTGTTCAATAAGGAACCGCGTCTCAGGGTCAAGCTTTGAAGGAAAAAAAGAGAAGTAGGTACGTGATTTTAAGTTTAAAGAGGATTGCCATTACGCGTAAAAGAGGAACATGACGTGTAGTAAATCTTTAATTAATATTATATTGATTGTATAAGTCATATAACTTAACTTAATAATGCACAAATTTAAAGTCGTTTATCATTTAAATCAATCAGGTGGTGATCTACTTTGCCACCATTCTGTTGAAACCAATCTTATGAAATCTCCTCTGATCTAGAGAAAGAAAATCGACCCGTTAATGTTCTATATTTTTTTAACCAATCGATATAATTTTTATGAACTCCAATTAAATAGAAATTTTTTTTCTTTTGTAATTGCAGATATAAGATTATACTTATATTAAAACTTGGTGTTCTACTAGTTTGCCGTCATCCAGTCAATCCATATGAGTATTTTGAAAAGAAGAAAATTTGATTGCTTTATTAAGGTAATTTTAAAATAATAATAAATTAATATATACTGTTAAATAAATGAATTAATGAAAAGAAAAAAAAAGATAAAATATTATACTTCTGAAAAATGGGTCTAATTTGAAATTTGATTCAACAATCAGGTCAAGGCGGGTCTAGTAACACTAATTTGAAACACTCAAACAATTATCCTTCATCGGTCTCGCAGATGAAACCTAACTAAATTTGCACATACCGGGAAGGTCACCACTAGGCAGCATTTATCGAACACGACATTTTTGCCAGACCACACGCAGATACAGCTACGCGCATCTCCTCTTTTTGGCAATGTCAATCGTAAAATTGAAGGTTTATTCCATATACAAGTTATTAAGAGATAAAATATTTATGAGCATATGATTTTTTCTTACTATTTTTATACGCAATTTTTTTTTGTGCAACCATAATGATAAAAAGTGATATAAAAAGTATTACTGTTTTTTTGTTGCATAATTTTTTGTTTATAGTTGCACAAAAAATACTTACAATTGCACAAAAAAAAATACGTATGGATGTAATAGAGAAAAATCATGTGCCCAGTCCTTATTAAGATAGGTCCAGCAATTAAACTTATCATATCTATATCCACCTGGCCAAACAGAAGTTAATCAAGTATAAAGAATCCCTAATTATAATAAAGTACTTAGAATATTAATCCATCCTCACATAAACTTGTGGATGTCAAGGTGCTAAATTAACGAAACAAAAGCACCAATAATATAAATCAAATGATCTGGTAAGATATTATTTCTCTGCAATGTGAGGTCCATTTGTGTTTTCATGAGGCTAATTAGTTAACAAGTTTGCTTTGTTTTTTAGAAAACACTCTAATAGTAAGAAATTAGACTTCTAAAAGGAGGCTTAGAATTCAATCATGAGAAATGAGCGTGAGAATTGTGAGAAAGAGAAGATTAATCTATATCTCATAGTTTAATAAACTTCTTAGTGGATAAAAAAAAAGTTTAACATCTTTGCTCCAAATTTGAGGATAATGCATAAAAAATATCTTCCCGAATGTGAAAGTTAATCCTAATTAATTACTGAAATATGTGTCCATTTAGCTTACTTCTACAAAATTATTATCACTAATTGATGTTGTCGAGTAGGTTAGTTTTAATGAGATAATGTCCTAGAAAGGCTTAAGGAGTAGGATTCAAAAATAATTTCTCAGGAAAAAAAAGTGCATTTGACTTTTCAGTGCAGGAAACCGTAAGCACTAAAATCCCTTAATTTTGCAGCTGGGAAGGCTTTATCAACAGCTCGAGAACGCAAAGAATCTTTGCCTAACATCTTTTCTTGCGGCTGCTAAAAAATTTAACAGTAAAGTTAAACTGAACAACATTGAACGGTGGCGAGGCTAGAAGGTTCCCATACAATTGAAGGACGCCAATCGTCAGGGATGATTCAATAGAATACAAACCTTAGACAAAAGAGAATTTAGTTTAGTTGTAGTGATAGAATACATGTATCTTTCATTGAAGAGATTGATGTTCGAATCTCAGTTCTCTTCCTCACCTGCCCTTTATTAAATGATGGGTTGTAATTTCAGCTATAAAAAAAAAAAAAAAATACAAACCTTAGACAAAAGAGAATTTGCTTTTATTACTACCCTTTTACTTTTGTGGTCTTAGAGAGCAATGGGCCGCTCTTTCTTTGTAAGCTCTGCCAATCAAACGACAACAAAATCTTGCAATCTTCGCTCTAGAGGTCCTTTATATCCTTAACAAACTTCTTTTATTCACGTCCATTTATGTGTATGCCACAAAGAGAGCAGAGATCAATGGAAGAAGAGAACCATGAGCGCCCAAACTCCATGCAGTATATCACTTCAAGGATTATATCGCCAGAAATTGTGGAGTTAAGTGAGGATAGTAGGAGCTTTCCTAGTAGTAAAGACAGGGGTGTTAATGATATTTATGTAGCTGTTGGTAAAGATGACTTGGATGTCCTGAGATGGGTTCTGGGTCATGCTGTTACTCCTGGAGCCAGAGTTTTTCTTGTTCATGTTTTTCCTCCTATAACCCATGTCCCAACTCCAGGTATCACTATTTCTGGCCCCCTTTGTCTTCTTTGCAATTTTCCAGGTGTGTTCAGGTTAGAATTTGGCAGTTCAACTCTGAATAGATCATTAAACTTTCAATGCTTTGCTTTTCAGTTTAGAAAACAATTTCCTTTGTTGAGGTTAGGCCGGGAACTTGTATGTGACAACAAGGTTACTAAAATCAGAGAAATTGTTATTCTTCCAACTCGCTTTAAGGTATTGGCTGAGATAACCAACTGATCTGTGATTGTCCTTCTGATTCCTTGAATCAAAAGCCTATTCACCTGATCTGTGATTGTCCTTCTGATTCCTTGAATCAAAAGCCCATTCATTCCTCTTTTACCAACTCCCTTCCAAAATTATCAAGTCAGATTTGTTGCTTAAAATAGTTTTGGCCTGAGCTGATGAGGGGCTTCTTGGCCAGGCCAATCAGAATTTGACAATGAATAAACAACATTCATTGTCTGCTAATAGACTGAGATTATGCAGATAATCCCAGATCATAGAAACTGTACAATTATGTATGGAGGGCATATTCTAAGATGCCATTTCCTCATTCCTACGTTGCATAAAAATTGGAGAATCAAAGATTATTCAATGCCTATTCATTTTTGTTGACAGTTGGAAGATTATCTAAGAGTCAATTGAGCAAAGACCAAGTCCGATCCTACATTAATGAAGAAACCAACAAAAGAAGGAACCTCCTGCAGAAGTACATTAGGCTATGCAACGATGCCAAGGTGCCGAAAACCAGTAAATTTTTATATTGTTACTTGAAAATTTAAACAACAGGCAGCCCCCACAAGCATTGAGAATGTCTAACTTGGGGGTGACCTTTTTCCACAGGTGACGGTGGATACAATGCTCCTTGAGAGCAACCACATCGCCGAAGCTATTCTAGATTTGATTCCTGTTCTTAACATTACCAGCCTTGTCATTGGAACAAGACGCTCCCCTCGCTCGAGGCCAAGGTTACCCCTTTTCCATGGCAACCAAATTGCTCAACATAATTAAAGTTTGTTGTGAGGTTTGGCTTAGCTTCTAACTGTCACATTGGGCGTTCAAATCCTTGACCTTATTGCCACTAGAAGCTATGTAAGACCAAAAAAATATAATAAGTAAAATTTGTTGTCAGTGTGAGATAATGGAAAGACTGTAGATGGAACCAATGCTTCCATTGACAAATCGAGATTAGAAAGCACAATCAACCTGAAAACCAATACCTCATTTTTTTCTGCTCGGAGCATGTTAAAAATTCTGTGAGACAATAAAGAGACACAAAAATGTCTAGGATTGACAATCTGACATGGAGTTCAATTAATATATCCTCTTATAGGGTACTCAGAAAAAGATCATCGAAAGGAGAATTCCTCCAAAAGAAGGCTCCAGACTACTGTGAGGTGACTATTGTGCATAATGGGAAGAAAGTTATGGACAGCCACCAGCCGGCGACAAATAGAGGGCGTGAGAAAAGACTGGCCATCACTTGCTTCTCCAGAATGAAATTTTCTGAGTGCTGCTTTTCAGGCAAGTTCTTGCGTAGATTACATCGTATTGTTATTTTCAAATAATGTACATGAATTTAAATCCTATTAAAAGTTTGAATCGAAAGTAGGAGAAACTCATACTTATTATTAAAAATATAAAACTTGTTTCTTATCAATATTATATTCTTTAACAGTTACAACAAAATTTCATATCGTTTGCAATTTCCCCTACCATGACACTGTTTCTCATTTAGTTTTGTGTAGGAGTAAGTTCCAGGACTTTAGTTGCAACACCTCCAGAGATAGGAACAGTTGATATTCCAACCAGCAATGGAAAAAAAAAAAACACACCCCAACTCCCAAGGGCAAAAGGCGAAAGTTGCTTAACTGTTGTGGCGGGAAAATCATGGTAACCAAGCTGGGGCGGAACAAAGAACCTATGGCTACATTGTTTTGCTTGTCTTTTATTATTACTATTTTTAATTCTTCATTTTTCTTTTCCTTAGTACAATTGCACAATTTCGCTGTACAAAAGGTATCACAATTATTTTCTTTTCCTTGGGCATAAGGGATTACATTTCAAAGGACACCAAAAAAAGAATAAAAGAACATTTTGGAATTTATGGATAAATGTTTCGACAAGTTCATAGTCATACATGTATATTTATGTTTAATGATGGACAATATAGTTTCCTAAAAAAACAAAAATGGTGGATAATATAGAATCTCTATCTCATGATTCATGAATTACCCACTAAAGATTTTATGGCAGTTCCAGCAAATATCATTCAACAAAGGGAATTTACGTTTTTTCTTTTTCCCATCAAAGTCATGTATAATTAGTTCCTCACACCGAAATAATAAAAAATTTAAACATTTATCTTGAAAGTTTGATAACTTGAGAGTAGGACAATGATCTAGAAATAGCATATAAAGAATTATAAAATTAAATTTCTAATTAGGCAAGTCACTTAACCTTTAATAGCTTGATTTTTTTTTCTTTTTTTTTTTTTTTAGTCTTGGAGGAGAGTTAAATCAATATAAGAGAAAAGGGAAAGAGACATAATGAGAATCGAACTTCCGATCATATCCTTAACTAACAAGGCAACTACTTGAATAAATATTGAGAGACTTTAATTGTTTGATTAAAAAAATCAATTAAAATGTAATCTATTATTTGATATATATCATTAAATAAATCAATTAAATTAAAGTCATTGCTTTAAAAATTACCAATCTATTACATGTGAGAGTCTAATTAAGTTCTTCTTATACTTCAAAAATTTTGGTACCAAGTAAAGAAATGGATTTTTTTTTTTTGAAACTTTTTTTTTTGAATACTTATAGACTCTAATGATTTTAAACAAGCTACCAAAACCAAAGGCCCAAAACCACAAAACCCAATTTCACTTGGGTCTGCATCATAACTCTCAGCTTATTGTTACTTTATGACCTTAAAAACGACACCGGTTTCATTGACACGATGCCGTTTCTATTCATCGGCAAATTCGGAGAATGAAGGGCAAAAATGGTAAAGCACTAAAGCCTCTCTTTCTTGGTTGTAAATTATAAAAGTGATACACGGTTTATTTATTTCTAAACTTTTAATTTTTTTTTATGTAAATTCATATCTTTTTGAGATTTTATTTCAATTTTCTGAATCAGTCTTTTCGTAGTCAAACTATTAAAAATTACTGTTAACTAACGAAAATCTTTTTTAAATAGTAAAATATACTATTTTAATTCATCAGTTAACAGAAATACGTTGTGTAATTTTAAAAAAAATAAAAATAAAATAAAAAATCTAAAATCTTAACTTACATATTACTATTCGAGATTAAAATACAAACATTTAATAATAAAAAAAATTTTAAATAATATATTTTATATTTTTTAAAAAATTTACATTAATCAACAGTAATTTTTAACGATTTAACTAACGGAACACTGATTTGGGAAACCCTAACTAGAACATTTCTTTTTCTTCTCAGCCGCACGACCACCCTCCGGATCCTCCCAGACAAAAAATGACGACCCGATTCAAGAAGAACCGGAAGAAGCGAGGCCATGTGAGCGCAGGGCACGGCCGCATCGGGAAGCATCGGAAGCACCCCGGAGGGAGGGGAAACGCCGGAGGCATGCACCACCACAGGATCCTCTTCGACAAGTACCATCCCGGTTACTTCGGAAAAGTCGGCATGCGATACTTCCACAAGCTGCGGAACAAGTTCTACTGCCCCATCGTCAACGTGGACAAGCTCTGGTCTTTGGTCCCTCAGGATGTCAAGGACAAGGCCGCCACCGGTTCCAAGGACAAAGCCCCCGTGATCGATGTCACCCAGTTCGGATACTTCAAGGTCTTGGGTAAGGGTGCTTTGCCGGAAAATCAGCCCGTCGTGGTCAAAGCCAAACTGATTTCCAAGACTGCCGAGAAGAAGATTAAGGAGAATGGTGGTGCTGTTTTGCTTACCGCTTGATTCCCTTCTCTCGTTTTTTTTTTTCTTTTTGTTTCAGTTATCTGCTAAACTTTGGATACATTTGGTGATTTTGTGCACTTCACTATGAACAATTATGGCTTTTTAGCTTCTTCAAGTGAGTTATTTGAATCTGATTAAGATGAATTTGGCTATTTAATGAATGTCTATAATGAGGTGACTTGTATCGAATTACGGGCTACGAAAGAATGTTGTGGGTGTCTTCTGCTTGGTAGTATGAAATATGAATGGGATTATGGAAATGCCTTGATTGTTTATGCTTTGACATTCTCTTTCGGGAAAGCGTTATGTTGCCTCTAGTTACCATGGTCCATAAAAGTTTGAATGGTGTATATTGTAGGTCTCGTTCGAGTGGACAGGAATTCGTTGCTTATCCGTGTTTGTTGGCTGCAATAGAGATCAGTTACTTTGCATCTATATGTTTCCATGAATGTAAATTTTGCATACTGGTTTAGTCATGTACTTGTCGTAGTAGTTCTTGGATCGCATTTATAGCATTACTCATACATTGTTATCTGTTGGATTACTTTTGTAGCTCTTTATTCTTACCCCAAACCTCTGGCCTCCATCCTCTTGTTGTCTGGACTCCTTTCACAACAGGAGCCAATTTTATGCTTTCTTATCTATTCTTAGCTTCCGTATCTAGCTAGTGTTAGATATTTCAGGATAGCACTATATTTTCTTCTTTCCTTTCCTTCTTATCTTTAGTTGTAGAATTGTTGGCAACACTTCTTGGTAGCTAGGGAAGGAACAGGAAAATATGAATGCTTAGGCCGGAAGAGATGGGATTTGCCCTTGCTTCCTCTTTAAAGGGGATGTTTGGTCATCAGGCTTTTTGGTTGGCTACTGAACAATTCTGTCGGTTTCAGTTTCGATGTTCAGCTTACTACAATATTGGTTTCTTGGAGACTCCAACTGTCATTGATTTTGGATCCTAGAATGTGAATCAAACCTCTCTGACTCTGGCGTTTGCGTTGGTCTAAACTTTGTATGGTTTCTCATTAACTAGGCTTCGTCCTGGTCTGGGTGACCTTTCTTCAACGTTTATCTCCTCCCCCTTTGTTACAAAAAACGCCATAAAACTGTTGTTTGGAAGCCTTGATGGAAGTGTATTTGACTTTGCATTATTAGCTTCTACACTCGGGTGGTTGTTGGAGGTTCATAATTGATATACGCCACAGTGGCAGCGTCTGTTCTATTCTTTCCACGCTTGCGTCGCTGATCTGGGCAAATCTACACTCTTCCCAAAGTTCGGTGGTCTCTTTTAAGCAGTATAGCTGTTTGATGAGAGTAAGTGCATGATGTCAAATCAGGGCTGAGTTCTTGTGACCAACTGGAGACGGTGTGTGGGATCAGGAATGGTCAAAAGCTTGAACTTAGAATATCAAGTTTATTTCGGTCCAAGTTGTTGGCCAAGTCACTTTCTGTAAGAAGGAGGACTTTTTTTTTTGTTTGGTTAATGGGGATGGAAAATCCAATTACAGAGTTTCTGTACGAGAGCGGACTTTGATTGAGGATTTCTGGGGTGTTAATTATTGAGCTGGACCAGCTGGTCAAGGCAATGGGGTGCATTTTTGGACGGTATTTACAAACTGTTGAATAAGTCATCCGTCTAATTGTTGTGCCAACGGGCAATGGAACGGGCTCAGGCTGCCGCTGGTGAATTACACAGGCTCCGGTTGGATACAACTTCTAATCCACAAAAATAAAGTGCCTCCACCAGTCTCCTTAGATGGGCCCAACGTTCAAAAAAATTAAATAGGCCAATAGGCTATCCATAAAATAAGGGCAATCGGCGCACCTTGAGAGAGAGAGGGAGCGAGGATCTGAATTTAAAAATAAAAAAAAAAAATTTCGACCAAAAAAAAAAATAAATAAATAAAAAACAACCACAACAACAACTAAAACAAAAAAGAGAAGGGGCCTGGGACTCTATTATATATATATATATATATATATCACCGAAAGAAAATTATTACATTAAATTACGTAAATTCATACACAAGTATGATATAAGGTGTCAGGAAAATGTGCACTAAATAAGAATAAAGAATAATAACAATAACTTATAACTAATATGATCCAAATGAATATTTATTAATTAGGTATGATGTTTATTTTGATAAATTTCTCAAAAGAGGGTACCTACTAGATAAAAGTTAAATTTAAACTGAAATTTTAGTTAAGTTTAGATTAGTGAGACTAAACTGCACGAGACAACCATCCAAACTTCGGCGGAAGTATAACGAAAAATTATTTCCAAAAATACTAATCTAGTAACATAAATATGCTCATAAGCACTACAAATCACTCATCCCAAAATAAACAAACAAAAACCATTCCCTCTAGATCCAACTGCAGCGGTGACGACGACAGGGGGCAGTAGCAGCACCGGCAGAGGCATGGCCAATGGTGGCAAAGACGTGATTGTCAGTGGCGGAAGCGTAGGAGGCAGAAGCCGCAGCGCCAGCAAAAGCAGCAGCATAGGAGGCTATGCCAGCGGCGTCAATTTTTGCAACAGCAGATTGGGCTCCGATGGTCTTGCCAGCGGTCGGTACGGCAGCATCAATAATAGAGACTGTGTCGGAAGGGCGGCACCGACGACTGGTAAAAGGCGCAGGCGATCAACCCCACTTCCTATGCCGTACCAGTGCCCTTAGAGAAATCATATTTTCTGATTAAGCGAGAATTGTGCTTCAAATCATGTGCCCAGACAGATTCTCCCCACACCACAAAAAAAATGTAATCAGCTTACATTTTTAACGTTATTATATTAAAAAAAAGTGTGAAATAAAAAATTATAAAATTAAAATTTAATATTAAATAATTATTTTTTAAAAATTTAAAATATAAATTATATATATTATACCTTAAAATAAAAATATTTTTTAAAAATTTTTTTCTTAAAAAAATTAATTCAATTACATTCCAAATACAGCTGATTATATTTTTTTCGCAACCTCGGCACCCTTTATCCAGAACTGGAAGTCCGGTGCACAAACTCTGTGTTTTTTTATTTTAGACGGGTCAAAGCTTCGGCTAAGGTGAGATCAGATTTGGAATACTTGACGGAGAAAGAAGAAAGATCGGTGCCCGGGAATGTACAGAACTTTCTGTTTCTGTTAGGAAAAACCAAAAAAAAAAACAAAAACGTGGAAGCTTTATATAAGAAGCCGTAAAGAGTTTTCACTTAAAAAAAAAAAGTTCTAAAGAGTTTCAATTGAATAGAAACTCTTTGAAAAACAAAAAAAAGTTAAAAAATTAATTTTTTTCTTGAAATTAAACTTCAAAAGAATTTAATGTTTTATCAAACAATTCGTAATAACAAGATATAAAAAATAAGAATTAAATGCATTTTAACTCCTTATAGTTTGGTTGTTTTGCTTATTATCTCCCTATAATTCCATTTTAAGCATTGAACCCTCTATAATTTTCAATTTTGACAATTAACTCCATAACAGTAATTTTTTAAATTTATTAATAGAAATTAATCAAAATTATATTATTTTATAAATGTTATTTTTTTCTCTACTAAAAAATATGTCATATATTTCTCAAATTAAAATTTAGTGTATATTTTAACTATATTTTATATTATTTCTTTTACATTTTTTTTTATTTTCAGTATGCTGCATATATTGATATAAGGGTATTTAAATAGTATTTATAACAATATTTATGATTAATATTTATGTAAAATATAATAAAGTATTTGATATTATAAAATAATGTAGTTATGATTAATTCTGTTAATAGATTAAAGAAATTTCTATTAGAGAGTTGATTGTCAAAATTAAAAACTATACGAGAGTTTAATGTATAAATTAAAATCACATGAAGATAACATGCATAACAATCAAATTACAGGGAATTAAAATGTATTTAACTTAAAAAATAATTATATGAATGATTTTAGTAATTAATAAATAATTAAAATTTTATTTTTTTAAAACTAAAATTTTCAAGTACTTAGTATTATTTCAAATGCACTTGCTATTATCTTAAACTTTGAAAAAAAAAAATTTTACTACCTATACTTAATTTATGACTATTTTTTATATCATTTTTTTTTAAATACTTAGTGTGACAATTAAAACGTGGTTTCAAGAACATTTAAAAGAATTTTTTTTCCTTAAAAAAATAGTTTTCCTGCCACTGGCCAGGACAGAGAGTTACGCCAGCCAATTCTGTAACTCTATATGGCCGACGACTCTTTCCCCATTTACGTTATCTCTTAAAAAATGGGGATCCGCGATCCAAAAAAAAAAAAAAAAAGGGATCCGTCTCCAGGCCGTTCCGAATATTTCAAAGAATCAATTAAAATTCGTGTTAGGTAGTTGACCAAAAAAAAAAATGCCAAGTAGATCGACGTACTTTTCACATAAAAATAAAATTATTAATATTTTAAGTATTTTTATCTTAAATAATATTTCAGTTAAAATTATAATTAATATTTTTAAAATAAAATTTCATATTTTTAAAATATTAATTTTAATTTTAATTAAAATATCCTCTAAATCGAAAAGTTATATGCTTGCTCCTTCTCAAATTACTGCCCTTCCAATTAAAAAGGTTCTCTGACACCACCTTCTTTTTCTTCACATTTCTGTCGTTTGCGATTCCCTTTTCCTTGACATCTACGAAAATTTTTGTGCCGTTAACCCAAATCTAGGATCTGGCCGAAAAAAAAAAAAAAAAAAAAAAGCCAAATCTAGGGTGCTGTAGGTCAATAGATTGTGTAGAAATCAGTGTTGTTAAACTCAGATCGGAGTGGTCAGTTCAACCGGTTGAATTAGTGACCAGTCAGAAGTCCGATCCGAATTTATCTTTAAAATGTCATCAGACCGAACCGGTCAAAACCCGGTCAACGGACCGGTTCAACCGGTTGGACCGGTGAACCGGTCCCAAGTTGACCGGTTCAATAATTAAAAAAAAAATTCACCTTACTTTGTTAAAGCTGAGTTTTAAACTTTTGACCTCTGATATGAAAGACAAGTCTTACACCACTATACCAACTTACAACTTGTTGTAAACTCTTTTTTTTTTTACTTATTATTTTCTCATACTTCTCACATAATACATGTACCATCCTATATAATTAATACATTAACACTTACTATTTTCTCTTTTTAAGACAATTATTAATTTTCTTAATTTGTTAATTTTATTTTTTAATAAATTGTTAATTATTTATTTTAAATTTATAAATATAAGTATTTTAATGTATACATATATATTATAATATTACATTGTATATATAAATTTTTAAGTGTAATGTATATAAATATGTATTTTTTATATATTTAATATTAAATACCGGTTTTACAGGTTCAATTTCTAATTAAACCGATTGAATCAGTTGTATTTTAAACCACTAAACTTTCTAGTTTAATGATCGGTCCAATTTTCACAACATTGGAAGAGACTGAGTTTGGTGGAATTGGCGAGCTCGCGAACCCTCTGCAATGGCCTCAACTTTGCAAAAGACGACGCCTCCTTCTTCTTCTCCTTCTTCTTGCCACACCGCCGCTCCGGCCACTGCTCCGTCGGACGCGGTGCAACATTGGACCGTTTCTTCCTCCTTCTCCGCCTCCAATGGCCCTCCCAACGATCAGCTGGTCAAGAAGCCTACCGTTCCTTCCATCGTTCCGCCCGTCGATTCCCATCCCGAACCTTCCACCCCAACCACCGCCTCCAGAGGCACATGCTCTCGCTTACTCTCAATCTTTTTCTTTCTCGATCTTTTTCATCCTTTCTTTCGTTTTTTCTGTTTTTGCATCCGCGAAATGTAACTTTTTCCTCAATTTATCTTTTCCATTCTTTTTTATGACGTGGAAAAGTGCATGAAATGTTACGTGACCCCAGTCAAATGCAAGGATCAGTAAACGTCACTGTGTTTGCAAAATATGAAAGACTCATTATAATTCTGATAAAGACAAAAAAAATTCGAGATCTCTATTTTTTTTTTCCTTCTTTTTTGGGTTTAACGACTGCTTCCAATCTACTTTAAAATTTATATCAGTAGAAAGAATGCTAAGATTATTATAATCTTCGCAATGTTAAGCCTATTAGTATATAGTACTATATCAAATAAAACACTCAAAACTTCAAAATTCAAAAATACAATAAATCATTTTACATCTTGTATCTTAAATACGACACTTTATAATCTTTTAGATAATAATGCCATGTGTTACTTTTTGTTGCACTACTCTGCAGGCATTCCAGTCAACCTGAGGGCTCAGACAAGCCACCCTTGTTGGGCAGCGGAAGCGCGGACATCAACAAAAATATAGAAGTGTAGGGAAAAAAAAAATGGAATGGACACACAAATATAACGTGGTTCGGCTTAAAGCCTACGTCCACGGGCGAAGACGGACAGAAATTTTATTAACAAAGCAAATAAGAATTATAGTGTCTCACAGAAGTCTCACAATACCCAAAAGCCCGATACACCTAAATAGACACTCACTGTATTTGCAACAAACCTCACAATACACGAGAGTGCGGAACTCAAAATCAAAAGAGTAACTCTACTCTTAGTCCCTCTCTAAACCTCTCGGATGCACACCTCTCAAGTGGCTTACCTTGCAAATGAGATTGACAACATATATAAAGGCTCCAACCATGTACAAAAGGTCAAATCAATCTCACAAATTATGCCTCAAATCATGCCCCAAATCATGCCACAACTTATGGATGCCAATAATTAAAGTCCCACAAATGAAGCCACAAATTATGGATGATGTTGGCCAATTTTAAAAGTGAACACACACTCTACAAAATGGACTTTTGCTTCTTTTATTTCTTTTCCACCAACAACACCAAATACAGGTTGGACTACAACAACCCTTTGGACCCTTTATCTGCTGCCGAAATCTATGTGGCGGTAGCAACTGTTAGGGCTGCTGGAGCCACTCCAGAGGTCATCCAATATTTTCCTTTTTGGGTTTTTGTATTTATTTAGTAATTGTTTTAAGTTTTGAGGTCGTGGGACGGATAACTAACACTTCTAATATCAGGTAAGAGACAGCATGCGTTTCATTGAGGTGGTTCTGTTAGAACCAGACAAACATATCGTTGTGTTGGCAGATGCATATTTCTTCCCTCCGTTCCAACCGTCTTTGCTTCCCAGGACAAAAGGTGGCCCAGTAATTCCTACCAAGCTTCCTCCTAGAAGAGCTAGACTCGTTGTTTACAACAAAAAGTCAAATGAGACTAGCATATGGGTCGTGGAGCTATCAGAAGTAGATGCAGTTTCGAGAGGTGGAAAAGTTGTTTCGTCACGAGTTGTTCCGGATGTTCAGCCTCCAATGATTTGTTGTGTTCCCTTGCCATCTCATTTAGTTGTTTTCGCTCATCATGCACTCTCAAGCTTTAAAATAGGACAAATAATGGATTGGGTTGTCCATTTTACTAGTTAGATTGGTTTGACAATTGCTGAAATCTTACATTCTTAGATTATGTTTGATAAGTTTTTACTTTTTTTTTTATAATTTATGATATACAAAATTAATAAAATTGATGTATAATAAAGATATAAACAATGTTCACAACAAATAACTTGTCTCTCTCGTCCGCTCCCTATTCCCCGTTTATGTACCAGTTTCCAATTTAACTATAGACTCATATGGTCCATTATTCAATATGGCAGAGAGAATTTCATTTGTTCTCTTCACCAACAAATGTCTTTGAATAACTGATAATCGTGATAAATGATTAATTTCATGTACCTTTTAGATATGAAGAATTTGGTTCTTTCTAGGTACATATTTTTAGATTTAATCGATTTATAAATAATAAACATCACTCTCACCTGTCCATTCTCATCCCGTCCACCAATCATTTGCAATTGCAGTCCTAGTCTATTTTTCGTGTCTGCTGCATTTGTTGACCCATTTGCTGGGACTGAAACTTTCACTCATGTTTCTTACCAATTTCTTTTATGTTTAACGTTCATATATTGGTCAGTTAGTGGGCTAAAAAGATTTACAGTTTTGTTATAACAGTTGTACATGGATAGTGAGTTGGATTTCCTTAAACAGAAATAATTAATATATACATATCCGTACACATAAATATAATAATTATTTTAATTATATTAACAAAAAAATAAATTTTTTTTAAAAAAAATTTATTTTTTTATAACAAATCTCATATAATATTTATATTTTATAATTTAGATTATCACTCATTTCTATTTAAATTTTAATATTTTGTAAAAAAAGAGAATAATATTAAAATATTAGTGACAACTCAGCTAGTGCAACGAGAGGTGGACCTATTTGGTCCCGTCCTTAAAGTTTATCTCGTATTCTTCCTTGTTTGGAATTACAGGATGCTATGGAAGATGCTGAATGTGAAGCTACTGTGAAAGACTTCCCTCCATTTAGAGAAGCCATGAAAAAAAGGGGTATTGAAGACATGGAACTTGTGATGGTTGATCCCTGGTAAATTAAAATAACATATAAATGATCTCAATCTGTGTCGTAAAAATTGAAAATCTGTGCCTTGAATTTACTGGTTTTCATTTAATTTATATGCTGCAGGTGTGTTGGATATCACAGTGATGCAGATGCTCCTAGCAGAAGGCTGGCCAAACCGCTTATATTCTGTAGAACAGAGAGTGACTGCCCAATGGAAAATGGTTATGCCCGGCCAGTTGAGGGCATCTATATACTTGTAGATGTGCAAAACATGAAGGTAATTGAGTTTGAAGATCGTAAGCTTGTTCCCCTGCCACCAGCTGATCCACTGGGGAACTTCACTGCTGGTGAAACAAGAGGTGGTGTTGATAGAAGTGATGTTAAACCATTGCAAATTCTTCAGCCTGAAGGTCCAAGCTTCCGTATCAATGGACACTTTGTAGAATGGCAGAAAGTACGCCTTGATTTATTGAGTTGACTAATTAATAACAAAAATGTTACACCGAAAAAATGCGCCTAACATATGTTCGACTTGCCTTTACAATGATACCTTTATTTTTTTTAATTCAAAAATATTTTCATATATTTTTATTTTTTATTGTAAAAAATATAATCGTAATTATAAATATTTAGGCAACCATTATATTCAGACAAAATTTTTGAGTAAAATCGTCCAGATTATAGCAGTGCGCAATTAATAAAATCGAAAAGGGCACTGCTACAATACCGAACAATTTTACCTAAATGTAATGACCGTCTAAATTTTTACAACCACGCTTATATTTTTAATAACAAAAAATAGAAATATATGAAGACATTTTTAAGTTACAAAAAATAAAGATTTCATTACAAAAATTTAAGCGACCGTTACATTTGGATAAAATTATCAAACATATCTCCGGTGCATTTTTTTCAGTATTGTAACATTTTTTAATCGAAAATGCTACGTACACGCCATGTGTACGTTGCAGAAATATACTTGCTAAATGTAATATTATTTCTTTTTTAATTTTTTTATAGAATATAAGACTTTTTTAAAGGAATTTTTTTTTAAAGCAATCTTATATAATATTTATATTATAAATAACACTTATTTAATTTAGAATTTAGTTTTATAAAAAAATAATAAAATAATGAGTTTGTGTATTTCTTGATACAACCAAAAATGTGTGTACTTAGTTGGATCTTAATAAAATATTATTTTTTATAAAATTAAAATTTGAATCTAAATAAATGTTATTTTAAAATATACAGTTCAGACAAGAGATTCAAAAGAAAAAAAGTTTTTCGTAAATTTTTTCCTAAAAACTCACGAAATAATATTATTATATTAAATGTATATAGCATACTAAAATTTCCCCCTAAATTAATTGTCCTATGATGGATGTTAGTTTTTTCGGACCAACCTCGGTTTATTACTGCCGTTTGCAGTGGAATTTTCGTGTTGGATTTACGCCTAGGGAGGGTTTGGTTATACACTCTGTTGCATACACAGATGGAAGTTTGGGGCGAAGACCCATAGCCCACAGATTAAGTTTTGTGGAGCTGGTTGTGCCTTATGGTGACCCAGATGATCCACATTATCGGAAGAATGCTTTTGATGCTGGCGAGGATGGCTTTGGTAGAAATGCACATTCTCTTAAGAAGGTCTGTGAACTATTATTTTTTTTTTCTTCATAGAAGATGATAAGAATAAGGGAAGCGTGAGTGACATGTCTGGAATTCAAATTTTATACTTAAAAATTGAACCCCACACTTCGAGTTTAAGAACTACTCATTTTTGTGTGCACTAAATTTAGTTTTTGATTCTCATTTATGGGTTTCTTTCTTTTTGGCATGCAATCTCATTTTTCATTTTAATGTAAAATCTATGCTAACGTCAATTGATGAAGTGATCAAGGTTACTTTGTAGGGATGTGACTGTTTGGGCTATATCAAATACTTTGATGCCCACTTTACGAATTTCACTGGAGGTGTTGAAACAATTGAAAATTGTGTCTGCTTGCACGAGGAGGATCATGGCATTCTCTGGAAGCATCAGGACTGGAGAACTGGCCTGGCAGAAGTACGAAGGTCTAGACGGCTTACTGTGTCTTTTATGTGCGCGATTGCCAATTACCAGTATGGATTTTTCTGGCACTTCTATCAGGCACGTTGGGAATGAGATTTTTTTTTTTTGAAATCTTGCAGTGTTCTTTTATTTTCTTGTGGTTCGCTCAATCGTTGTGCTTGTGATAGGTGAAATATAAATTTATTTTAAAATATTATGTAGTATAAAATTATAAATAAATTATATTTTAAAAAAAATAAAATAAATTAAATTATTTTTAAAAAAGGGTCTATAAAATAATTATAAAATAATTGTAAGATTAGGTTTAGTTTTTAAAAAATAATAAAAAATTATTTTTTTTGAAAAGTAATTAGTATTTTACTAAATATATTTAGTATTATTTTAAATTTTAAATTACATTTTTTTGTTAAAAAAATTTTCTTAAAATATTTTCTATGTACTTTTAACTTTTTGTTTAAAAAAAATATTGATATGTTGTATTACAACGGCAATGCAATATATGATTGTATGGTCAATTTTTTTTGTTTAACTATAAACAGTTGACTATTATTAAGAGAATGGAAGAGAATGAGATGATAGGAACATCAATAGTTAGAACTTCTGACTTTTCAAATAAAAGAGATCTTTTTTGGCAAACTCAACTAAATTGAATTCTCCTTTCTTTTCATCTTTTCTGCGTGGGAGTGAATGATGACGGGTTGCCTCGGAATGGTCCTCCCCTAATAAAAATATATATTTCTGTCAAAAAAATAATAAAAATACATATTTAATTTTTCAATTTTTTAAATAATTAATAACATTAAGCATATTTAAAAATTAGTCTAAGAAAATACTTTTTTATTGCTTAAAAAAAAAAAAAAACATCAGCCTTCTGTCTAAAACTCCGGTACACATAATCGGACTGTTGTCTATTAGCTGGTCACCTAGCTGCCGGCTCAATATGCGACTCCAAAATTTTATTTGTTATCGTTAAATTAGAGGCTATTATTTGTGAGGAATACAAGATCTTTTGTATCCATTTCAGAAAAACATAACGATAGCAGCAAATTCCAATTCTTTGAGCAATAAATTTCATCCTTCTCAAGGACAAGGGTATAATTTTAGCGAAACATGTTTGATTTTATACTAGGCATGTATTGGAAACTTTTGCAAAATGCAGCAGCCAGTTAAGATTTGCAATAGCTGTATTATTATACAGGCTCTTAACATAGTTTTTCCATTCTTTCTTCAACTACTTTCCATCCATGATGGGTTTCTTTTTATTTTTTTAATTGAGGTTACGACTTTTAATATCACTTGACTAAAGATAAATTTATACTTTTTTTTTGAACACTGCCTCTACAAAATAAGACACCACATTCAAGCATGCAATCAAACTCTTACAATACCTCACCAAGTTAGCTCATAAAACATCAAAATATATGAGCTCAACTTCCAACATATACCAAACAGAACCAAAACTCATTCTGCGTGAAACCCCCAAAAAAAACACCTAAACGATATAACAGCAAATTAACTCACTTGAATCCAAAATAATACGATATTTTCAATGACTATGATGTTTGAGTGATTTGAACTCAACTGAAAATAAAAATTGAAATAACACACATATTTTTTTTATCCAAAATAACTTAAAATAATCTAAATTCAAAATGACCCAAATTTAAAATAAGCTCGAGTCAAAATTACCTTAGAACTGAATTATCCCGTTATCGTTATTTGTTATTTTTTGAAGTTCTTAATTTAAATTTATCAAATTAAAAAATTACTAATCTAAAAGAGGATTTATCTCCAAAAAAGTACATACCAAGATTTTGTTTTGTTCAAATATTTATTCGAATGAAAGAGAGTATATTTTTTTAAAAATAATTGTGAAATATTTTTTAATAAAAATATAAAAATAAAACTCATTAATTTTTTTAATTATCAAAAATTGTACTATAATTTTGAAAAATCTCCTCTTCCTTTCCGTCGGCATGTGTTGGGCAACGTATTTTCTGAATCCGTAGCCGGACTCAATCAAAAAAAAATTATAGGAAAAAATTGTATGATTGGAAAAGAAATTGTTGAAAATTTTTCAGAATTATAATCTACTAAATTTATTGTGTCACTAATTAAATTTATTATATAATAAAAAAATAATAATTATTTTATTCTCATTTAATTACATTCATAATTAAGATAATTATGTAATAAATTTAACTAATTATATTTTTAAAAAAATTTTCTCAACTTTTCCGATCATGTAACATACCCAAAATCATATTAGATCGTCTCTCTCTCTCTCTCTCTTTGAAGGTACGCTGACTGCCTTTATTTTATAGATGAGCGCGGGTGTACGGATTGAGGGAATTGGTCAGAAGAAGTGTCAATAATGCAACAGTCTTACTAATTTTTGTAATAAAATTGATAAAATATGCAACAAAAATCATCGTATTATTTTTTGTTACAGAAAAAATTAACGTTATTATAAAAATATTTTTTATTATTATATTATTGACATTTCTTCTATCTTTCTCTCTCTTACCACCGATTTTTTTCCTTTATAGATAGCCTATTAGCCTATTTACTTTTTTGGAAATTGGGCCGATCTAACAGCCTCTTTCTGAGTGTTAAGAATGCACGGAAGAAATAGATAGAGAAAGGAAAAGTACAATGAAAAAGGCATATTAGGCCGATAAATCTTTGCCCTTTTACGTTTTCTCTAAAATAAAAAAAAATAAAAAAAAATGGGGATCCGTGTCTAGACCGTTTCGAATATTTCAAAGAACCAATTAAAATGGTACCAAGTAGTTGACCCCCAAAAATTAAAAAAAATAAAAAATTTAAACAGATCGACGTACTTTTCCAACTACGCTGTCTCTGCTCTTTCTTCCAATTAAAAAGGCTTTTTCACATTTCTCTCATTGCTGTTTTTGATTGACATCTACGCAAATTTTAGTGTCCTCAACACAAATCTAGAGGTAAAGAAAGAGGAGTGCTGTATATCGATAGACTGTGTAGAAGACTTACTTTGGTGGAATTGGCGAGCTCGCGAACCCTCTACAATGGCCTCAACTACGCAAAAGACGACGTCTCCTGCTCCTTCTCCTTCTTCTTCATGTCACTCCGCCGTTGCTGCTCCGGCCGCTCCTCCACCGTCCAATGCGATGCAACATTGGACCGTTTCTTCCCCCTACTCCTCCTTCAATGACCACCCCAACGATCAGCTCGTCAAGAAGCCTACCGTTCCTTCCGTCGTTCCGCCCGTCGATTCCCATCCCGAACATTCCACCGCAACCACCGCCTCTAAAGGCACACACTCTCACTTACTCTCAATCTTTTTCTTTCCCGATCTTTTTCATCCTTTCTTTCTTCTTTTCTGTTTTTGAATCCGCGAAATCGCCACTTTCATTTATCTTTTCCGTTCTTATTTATGACTTGAAAACGTGCATGAGATGTTTTGTGACCCAATCAGTAACATTTAAATCGGACTCTTGTTTTTTTTTTGTTTTCTTTGTTAAAGATTACTTTCAATTTATCTGAAAGTTTAAATCAGTAGACAGAATGCTAAGAGTAGTCTTCAAAAGCTTATTAGCATATACCATCATATTAAATAAAGTACTCGAAAACTTCAAAATTCAAAAATACAATAAATCATTTTAGATCTTGTATTTTAAATATGAGATTTTATAATCTTTTTCATAATAATGTCCTATGTTACTTTTGGATCCAATTACGTGCATGCATAAAAAGAGATGTGAGAGTCAATGTGCTGTAATTGGTAACTTTATTTTTGCAATAAAATGTTCAAGTTTTGTAACGAAAAAAACAAATGAGAAATATTATTATATTTTATTATAAAAATTAATAATATTATTACAAAAATAAAACTGCGGATTACAACACGTTCAATGTTCACATTTTTTCTTTTCTTACATGTCCACGTATCTTTTCCGTTTACCTTTTGTTGCATTATTCTGCAGGCATTCCGTTCAACTTGAGGGCTCAGACCAGCCACCCTCTGGACCCTTTATCTGCTGCTGAAATCTCTGTGGCGGTAGCAACTGTCAGGGCTGCTGGAGCCACTCCAGAGGTCATCCAATATACCCCTTTTTTTTTTTTGGGTTTTTATATTCATTTAGTTACTGTTTTAATTTTGAAGTGGTGAGATAACTAGCACTTCTAATTTCAGGTCAGAGATAGCATGCGTTTCATTGAGGTGGTTCTGTTAGAACCAGATAAACACATCGTTGCATTGGCAGATGCATATTTCTTCCCTCCGTTCCAACCGTCTTTGCTTCCCAGGACAAAAGGTGAACTTGTAATTCCTACCAAGCTTCCTCCTAGAAGAGCTAGACTCGTTGTTTACAACAAAAAGTCAAATGAAACTAGCGTATGGATCGTGAAGCTATCAGAAGTAGATGCACTTTCGAGAGGTGGAAAAGTTGTTTCGTCACGAGTTGTTCCGGATGTTCAGCCTCCAATGGTTTGTTGTGTTCCCTTGCCATCTCATTTAGTTGTTTTCGCTGATCATGTGTTCTAAAGCTTTAAAATAGAATAAATAATGGATTGGGTTGTCCATTTTACTTGTTAGATTGGTTTGACAATTGCTTAAATCTTTCGTTCCTAGATTAAATTTTATAAGTTTTTACTTTTTTTTTTCTATAACTTATGATGTGCAAAATTAAAAAGGTTGATATGTAACAAAATTATAAAAAAATGTCCACTAAAAATAACTTTAGTCTTATTTTTCGTCCATGTATCAGTTCCCAATTTAAATATAGATTCACATTGTCCATTATTCAATAGGTTTTCCTATTCAATATCCAAGAGAGAATTTCATTTGTTCTCTTCACCAACAAATGTCTCTGAATAATTGATAATCCTGAGAAACGATCAATGTCATATACTTAGATTTGGGGAATTCAGTTATTTCTAGGTACATATTTTTAGATGCAATAGACTCAATATGTATCATAATTAACTCCGTTCTCACCTCCTCTATCCTCACCCCATCAACCTATTATTTCCCATTGATGTCCTAGTCTATTTTCTGTAGCTGCTGCATTTGTTGACCCATTGGCTGGGACTGAAACTTTCACTCATGTTGCTTACCAACTTCTTTAAGTTTATTGTTCATATATTGGTCAGTTAGTGGGTAAAAAGATTTACAGTTTTTTTATAACAGTTGTACATGGATAGTGAGTTGAATTTCCTTAAATTTTGTCTCGTATTCTTCCTTGTTTGGAATTACAGGATGCTATGGAAGATGCTGAATGTGAAGCTACTGTGAAAGACTTCCCTCCATTTAGAGAAGCCATGAAAAAAAGGGGTATTGAAGACATGGAACTTGTGATGGTTGATCCCTGGTAAATTAAAATAACTTATAAATGATCTCAATCTATGTCGTAAAAATTGAAAATCTGTGCCTTGAATTTACTGGTTTTCATTTAATTTATATGCTGCAGGTGTGTTGGATATCACAGTGATGCAGATGCTCCTAGCAGAAGGCTGGCCAAACCGCTTATATTCTGTAGAACAGAGAGTGACTGCCCAATGGAAAATGGTTATGGTCGGCCAGTTGAGGGCATCTATATACTTGTAGATGTGCAAAACATGAAGGTAATTGAGTTTGAAGATCGTAAGCTTGTTCCCCTGCCACCAGCTGATCCACTGAGGAACTTCACTGCTGGTGAAACAAGAGGTGGTGTTGATAGAAGTGATGTTAAACCATTGCAAATTCTTCAGCCTGAAGGTCCAAGCTTCCGTATCAATGGACACTTTGTAGAATGGCAGAAAGTAAGCATTGATTTATTGAGTTGACTAATTAATAACAAAAATGTTACAACACCGAAAAAAATCTCCTGACATATGTCCGATTTGCCTTTACAATCGTACCTTTATTTTTTTAATTTAAAAACACTCTCATATATTTTTATTTTTAATTACAAAAAATATAACCGTAATTATAAAAATTTTGACAATCATTATATTCAGATAAAATTTTTGAGTAAAATCGTCCGGATTGTAGTAGTGTGCAATTAATAAAATCGAAAATGACACCGCTACAATACCGGACAATTTTACCTGAATGTAATGACCGTCTAAATTTTTACAACCACACATATATTTTTTGTAATAAAAAATAAAAATATATGAAGGTATTTTTAAATTGTGAAAAATAAAAATTTCGTTATAAAAATTTAGACGGCCGTTACATTTAGACAAAATCATCAGGCATATCTCCGGTGCATTTTTTTCGGTACTGTAACATTTTTTTAATAAAAAATACTACATACACACCATGTGTATATTGCAGAAATATACTTGCTAAATATAATATTATTTCTTTTTTAATCTTTTATAGAATATAAAATTTTTTTAAAGGAAAATTTTTTTAAAACCAATCTTATATAATATTTATATTATAAATAACACTTATTTAATTTAAATTTTAATTTTATAAAAAAATAATAAAATAATGAGTTTGTGTTTTTCTTGATACAACCAAAAAGTGTATGTACTTAGTTAGATCTTAATAAAATATTATTTTTTTATAAAATTAAAATTTGAATATAGATAAATGTTACTTTAAAGTACAAAGTACAGACAAGAGATTTTAAAAAAAAAAAAAGCTTTTTGTAATTTTTTTCCTAAAAAATCACGAAATAATATTATTATATTAAATGTATATCGCATACCAAACTTTCCCCCTAAATTAATTGTCCTAGGATGGATGTTAGTTTTTTCGGACCAACCTCGGTTTATTACTGCCGTTTGCAGTGGAATTTTCGTGTTGGATTTACGCCGAGGGAGGGTTTGGTTATACACTCTGTTGCATACACCGATGGAAGTTTGGGGCGAAGACCCATAGCCCACAGATTAAGTTTTGTGGAGCTGGTTGTGCCTTATGGTGACCCAGATGATCCACATTATCGGAAAAATGCTTTTGATGCAGGCGAGGATGGCTTTGGTAGAAATGCACATTCTCTTAAAAAGGTCTGTGAACTATTTTTTTTTTTTTTCATAGAAGAGGATAAGAATAAGAGAAGCGTGAGTGACAAGTCTGAAGTTCAAAAATCTCATACTTAAAAATTGAACCTCACACTCCAAGCTTAAGAACTACTCATCTTTACGTGCACTAAATTTGGTTTTTGATTCTCATTTATGGGTTTCTTTCTTTTTGGCATGCAATCTAATTTTTCATTTTAATGTAAAATCTATGCTAACGTCAATTGATGAAGTGATCAAGGTTACTTTGTAGGGATGTGACTGTTTGGGCTATATCAAATACTTTGATGCCCACTTTACGAATTTCACTGGAGGTGTTGAAACAATTGAAAATTGTGTCTGCTTGCACGAGGAGGATCATGGCATTCTCTGGAAGCATCAGGACTGGAGAACTGGCCTGGCAGAAGTACGAAGGTCTAGACGGCTTACTGTGTCTTTTATGTGCGCGATTGCCAATTACCAGTATGGATTTTTCTGGCACTTCTATCAGGCACGTTGGGAATGAGATTTTTTTTTTTTTGAAATCTTGCAGTGTTCTTTTATTTTCTTGTGGTTCGCTCAATCGTTGTGCTTGTGATAGGTGAAATATAAATTTATTTTAAAATATTATGTAATATAAAATTATAAATAAATTATATTTTTTAAAAAATAAATTAAATTAAAATTTTTTAAAAAAATGGTTCTGCCAAAGAACATATAAAATAATTATAAAATAATTGTAAGATTAGGTTTAGTTTTTAAAAAATAATAAAAAATTAATTTTTTTTAAAAGTAATTAGTATTTTACTAAATATATTTAGTATTATTTTAAATTTTAAATTACATTTTTTTGTTAAAAAAAAATTTCTTAAACTATTTTCTATGTACTTTTAACTTTTTGTTTAAAAAAAATATTGATATGTTGTATTACAACGGCAATGCAATATATTATTGTATGGTCAATTTTGTTTTTTTAACTGTAAACAGTTGACTATTATTAAGAGAATGGAAGAGAATGAGATGATAGGAACATCAATAGTTAGAACTTCTGACTTTTCAAATAAAAGAGATCTTTTTTGGCAAACTCAACTAAATTGAATTCTCCTTTCTTTTCATCTTTTCTACGTGGGAGTGAATGATGACGGGTTGCCTCGGAATGGTCCTCGCCTAATAAAAATATATATTTCTGTCAAAAAAATAATAAAAATACATATTTAATTTTTTAATTTTTTAAATAATTAATAACATTAAGCATATTTAAAACTTAGTCTAAGAAAATACTTTTTTATTGCTTAAAAAAAAAAAAAAAAAACATCAGCCTTCTGTCTAAAACTCCGGCACACATAATCGGACTGTTGTCTATTAGCTGGTCACCTAGCTGCCGGCTCAATATGCGACTCCAAAATTTTATTTGTTTTTGTCTATTAAGAGCTCATTTAATCGTAAATTATACAATAAAAATAATTCTTTCATCTCTTAATAAAAATCTTAAACTCTAATCACTAAAATATCTTTTGGATACTAAAATCTTTACTCTTTAGGCTTTGTGATGTTCATGTACTCTTTACATGTAGATAATACGGGCTTTCGGTTGTTTTAGGATGGCAAAATAGAAGCTGAAGTTAAGCTTACAGGCGTCCTCAGTTTAGGAGCGCTACTACCTGGAGAGACTGCCAGAAAATATGGTACAACTATTGCCCCAGGTCTGTACGCACCAGTTCATCAACACTTCTTTGTTGCTCGTATGGACATGGCTGTTGATTGCAAACCTGGTGAAGCTTTCAATCAGGTACGTACGTGCACCGCATTTTTATTTGTTTGGTATGTGAGGCTACGGTTATGTGATTCAAACTCGTTCTTACATACCTTGAGAGGATTTCAATTTCGAACAATTTTATATAGCTATACGATGTATTTATAGGAGATGCACGTTATAGCGCACTCTTGTTTTCAATATTTTCGTGTCAAGAGTTTCGTTTCGTTTGTATTCTTTCTAATCTCATTATCTACACCTTGATATACACATTCTCGAATTTTCCTTTCATGTTGTTAGGTTGTTGAGGTCAATGTTAAAGTTGAGGAATCTAGGGAGAAAAATATCCATAACAATGCATTTTATGCTGAAGAGACACTGCTCAGATCAGAGTTGCAAGCAATGCGAGACTGCAATTCTCTAACAGCACGTCATTGGATTGTAAGGCATCGTCACTCCCATTATATATCTGCTCCCTTTTGATTTCTGAGGACCAACATAAATGCTTTCTTCAAAATGTTTTTTTTTTTTGGTGTATGTATTCAGTTCTCATCTGCTGATTATACTTTTTGGATCCTTTCTGTGCCAAGTGGATGTTCTACAGAGCTGGAGTAATCCAGTTTTAATATCATGCTTAGAACTTTTCTTTTCATAATGATGAAATGTCTGCCCATGCGTTTACGCTTTGGAAGCTTGATTTGAGGTGAAGCATTATGGAATGTATGGCTTGGATAAGCAGATATATATTACTTTAACTTTGTACTTAATTTGCAAACTCTTTGTACAGTTGTTATATTTTACTAGTTCGCATGATTGTAATTACTTTTGCACAGACTAAGGCTGAACACTGAAATGTTTCAAGTTGCATGCAATGCACCACACAACCTTGGGCTGGACTCGCATTCTTCATTGATTGGAAGTTCACTCTGTTTTATTGTTCTGTTTGCTTGTGTGTGGAATTTTAATTTCATGGACAGCAATCTATCCTTGTGCCTCCTTCGCTGCTTTCATTCTTCCACTAGAGTCTACACTTTGTAAACCTTCAGATATCTGTAACTTCCAGAGCGCACTGAGCAACTAACTCAATAGCTGAGAACTTCTCGGAAGAGATGCATACGTAAGCATGTTCTTTGTGCGTATATTTACCGACTCTTGTTTTCCTCCCAGGTGAGAAACACTAGAACTGTAAATAGAACTGGACAATTAACAGGCTACAAGCTGGTACCTGGTTCAAACTGCTTGCCATTTGCTGGTTCAGAAGCCATGTTTTTGCGACGAGCAGCTTTTCTGAAGCACAATCTTTGGGTTACAGCATTTGCACCTGATGAAATGTTCCCAGGAGGAGAGTTCCCTAACCAAAATCCGCGTGTTGGTGAAGGACTAGATTCATGGGCTAAGCAGAATCGTTCTTTGGAAGAAACTGATGTAGTTCTTTGGTTAGTAAATGCTTTTCTCTCTATCCGTCACTTATATGTAAATGATGTTCAATGTGTCAGCATGAGTAAGTCCCTGCAAGCACACATATCTATATACGTTCACACAATCAGAAGCCATGATAGTTGTTAGATATTAATGATGTTTCGAAAAGTCATTTTTCATGGTGCTTTTGCCTTCATTCTATTTGGTCTTTGTGCGGTTTTTGGTTTGAACTGCCGCAATGGTGGTATGGCGGTACTTCAAACTTGGCAGGTAAATTTCCACTAAGCTTTCTTGATATTTCAACCTTGTCTGTCACGTCTGATTCTGTCAATTGCAGGTATGTGTTTGGGATCACCCATGTTCCTCGGCTGGAGGACTGGCCAGTTATGCCGGTGGAGCACATTGGTTTTATGCTCATGGTATTCATCACCTTGCGCTGTGTTGTGGGCTGGCTAATTTGCATGTATTCTGTGAATTCCACTTTGATGCTTTCTGCTTATGAATATGTTCTACTCGTAATT
Organism: Carallia pectinifolia; assembly: GCA_037832335.1. Taxonomy (NCBI): domain Eukaryota; kingdom Viridiplantae; phylum Streptophyta; class Magnoliopsida; order Malpighiales; family Rhizophoraceae; genus Carallia; species Carallia pectinifolia. The sequence goes on along the minus strand of CM075448.1, from coordinate 22,067,405 downwards.
GCTTGCTTGGTTTAATCTTTCTCATTTATTTAATTGCTACAATCTACAAAGGGCTTTAAGAGTTCAGGAAATAATAGATAATATCTTGGAAGCAAATTAGCTATCACCTTATTATTAAACAACATTGATGTGTTTGTTGATATCTGCCTGATTCCTCTTTTAACATTGGATCTCATTCTCTTTTTGTGGATTCAGCCACACGGTTTCTTCGACTGCTCTCCCGCCGTTGATGTCCCGCCAAACTCGTGTGAATTGGATGCTAAAGACAATGACGTCAAAGAGAACGGCATGGCCGAACCTGTTCAAAGTGGGCTGATGGCAGAGCTCTAAAGTTACCTCTCTGCAGATGTTTCTGTCCAGAGGCCTTATCCAATTGTCTCATCTCAGCCAAACAATTGTACTGGACTGAACAAATGTTTGTTGCTTTCATGTGCATGACTCATAAGTTAATATTGTTCGTTGAGCTTTCCAGTGGTAATGGTGATTCTTTGTGTTGACATTCTGTATGCTGTTGTGATTGGAACTTAAATGCTGCCATACAATAAGTGGTGTCAGTAAGAATGTTTTTTTTATTAACATGCCGTTAAATAAATTTTTAATTTTTTATTAAAATTAGATGATATGTATAATTTAATTATAAATTTAGATATTATGAAGTGATTTAATGGATCATATTTAGGTATATTTAAATTTTACTCTCTTTTTTAATAAGTAATAACTCAAAATCTAATATTATTTAAATATTATCTTTAATTTTTTTTATTCAAGTAGATATTATTTATTATATAGTATAAGATTATAAGTAACTGTCTGTTAAAAAAGGAGTTAACTGTCTGTTATATAAATGATAGGGATGTGTTTGCGTTTTGAACTTAAACCTTATTTTGTTATTTGGTGTAGAGTCTGTTTTTGAATCAATAATAGTGGCTCAACTAGAGTTTTATTATTAATTTAGAGGCAGTTCTTCTTACGACACAATTTTAGGTTATATTCAATTCAAATTGCCGATTGTGTAGAAGATAAAAAACCATAATTTCTAACATATTTGTTAGCGCGTCTGATTTGTATTCATTATCAATTTCTACGATATGATGATAAGAAAGACGTTTGATTCTTATTTATTTTTAATTTATTTATATAATTTTAAAGGTTAGAAAATATTTTAATGGGTCTAATTAAAACAAAAATTTTAAAAATAATTTCTGTAATGTAAAATAATAAATGCATTATACTACCAAAAAAAAAAAAAAAAGTGAAAATAACAGACACTAATTGGAAGGGTCAAGCTGCACTTCTTGTACCAACACCATTACGTCAATTGGCATCGTGGGTGGGTCAAGCAAGGTACCCTTTCATTAATCTCGTATAATAAGCTGTCGAGATTGAAAGCATCAGTTTAGATGATTTGTTAATAACAGAGTAATAAGGAGTACTCGTGCTTCTGGTGTTTGAAAAATTATAAAATTTAAAAAATTAAAGAGAGAGAGAGAGAACAAGCCCGGCTGGTCGATTGGATAAGCTTTACTGACTTTATGGCTGTGCTGTTTGGGCAAGAGGCCCAAAAAGTATCTATAATTTCATCGAATTAGAATTTGCAGATGGTCCGTGGGCCCAGATACTCTGATTGGGTCGTGTGGATCCGTAAACCGACACGGATAGGGCGGGACCGCCACGTCATCAAAATGCAGCAGCTTGAATAGCCCAATCACAGTGTTCTCGTTAGTCCCCACCGACATTTGAACAGAGCCCAATTTCTTGACTTTCACTGGTGGGGGGAACGCAGATCAACTATCAAGAACGATGATATACCCATTTTAACTCCCTTTCGTGACGCACATTCCAAAGAAACAAAAAAAACCGTTTGCATTTCCCGAAAGACCGCTGACATCGATCTAGGCATAAATAAAAGAGTTCCGTGCCCAGAAAACCACCTTGAAAAATATTTATAATACAATAAATAAAAATATTTTATAATTACATTTATGAAATATGTGACAAAAAAATTATTATTGTTTTCATTTTATAATTTATTATTGTTGTTACATAAATTACAGTGAATATTATATTGTGAATACTCGAGACAACATTCATCGAGATATATACATTTATTCTGAATAAAATAAGAAAAAAACTATATAGATACGTAATAATAAATATAAAGTTGGCATTTGATATTCGAACTGTTAAATTATAAAAAATATATTAATTTTAAAAAAATAATAAAAAAAATATTTAATTAATTATATATCTTTTACATATGTACTGTGTTTATAAATTAAGTAATCAAATTTAAGGAAAAATAACTCTCAAAAGTTGGGGAACTTATAAATGCTTCGAAGTTTATGTCCAAAGACACTTGGAGCAAAGGAACAAAGAAGTTACTGTAGGCAGAGGACAATGGTCGGACACGTGGCGTCTGTCGGGGTCATTCCAGTTGTGCTAATTCGGGTTTCACGTCATCTATACACATTTACACATTTAGTGGCACATAAGATATACATTTAATTAATTTAATAATATTTAATAATATATATATATATATATAAATTTAATATATTTTTTTATAATTTAATAATTTAAATTATTATATACTCACCAAATTTTTATAATTACGTACCCAAATTAGCTTTGTTGTGGCTGTTGGAATTCAAGTTGCTTAGAAAATCGGGTATATATATATATATATATATATATATATACGAATTGTAAAAGAGGCCAAATTACGTGGGCAGAATTTGAGGCAAAATTATGTGGCCAAAATTTAGAGTTTAAACTTTAAATTTTATAGTTAATAATTACTATGCTCAAATACTTCAGTTATACTCAACCCACAATAAATTATATCTTCCAAGCATGTCATGTGATAAGAACTCTCTTAAGAGTGAAGTGAAATGGAATTAGAATATCGATGGGACCTGCGGCCCAGCCTATGACTACATCCCGATTGCCCAATTTTCTTCTTGAAAAGAATTGGGCTAGTTTTTAGATCTCAGATTAGGAAAATCTTTTACAGACTCAAATTTGCGGACTGAAGTAGATTCAAAATGAGTATACATTACATGTAAGATATTATGTTATATGAATTACATTTGATACACCTTACAAAAAGATTTACAGTAACATAATAAATATTCAGAAAAAGTACATGGCCAAACAATTATATGGCTAAATAGAATAAAGATTGTGATAACAAGTGTATTTTACATAACTATAATAACAAAAATATGAATAAACATTATTAATTTTTTATTTATATTTTTAATTCTAGTTGCGCAAAATGCTTTTATCATTGCAATCTGAATATTATTTGAACAATTTTTCAGTCTGACCATATAATAAGGGCCATAAATATTAATGTAAATATCTTTTACGTTACACAAAATATTACGTGTATAGTTTGTGCTGGAAGATCCTTTTGAATTCATGAGAAATTGGGTGTGCAGTCAATCCCAAATTAGAGAAATCACGTTTTCTGATTTTGAACGGGTCATGTTTCGGTCAAGGTCAGAACATGCTTTTGCCTCGGACGGTGCCAGGCTACCAGCATTTCCTGTTAGAAAAAACAATAAAATTTGAAAGTTTCACATGAGAACTTTAAAAAGTTTTAATATAATATGAATTATTTGATAGTATAATTTAAAAAAATAAAAAATAAATAAATTATTAAATAATATTAATTAAAATGTTATTATTATTTTAATAATACTCTCATTTCTCTCGTACAGGGCTTTCGCTCAGAAGTCTACATTGGCAGACATAAATACAGTATTCATGGTCATGGACAAAAGAGTAATTGGCCCACATTTGACAAGGTTTTTTAAAAAAAAAAAAATTAAAATGATTAATAATTAATCAGTTTGGTGTTAGTTAAAAAAAAAAAAAACAAATTCATATACGCCGTAAAAAATATACAGCATCTTAAAGTGACCAAAGCCCCTCAAATCCTACTAAGTGGGACAAGGATGGATAAGCATGTACAATAGATAAGCATAAAAGTGAGACCATTGCAATGTCTAATACTGTATTTGGATAAAATTTTTAAAGAATAGAAAAATGAAGGAGAGAAAAGTGGAGAAAATGATTATTAGAGGAAGAGAATATTTTCTATCTTCTTTTGTATTTGGAAAGAGGTGATGGGAGAAAGAAAAATTATAAATTCTTTTGTTTTGGAAATGGTGAAAAGTTGGGGAGAGGAATATAAAATGTGTTGAAATAACAATTTTATCTTTCATAATAAATTCTATTAAGATATTTTGTTTAGGTAAAATTGTAATTTTTAAATTATGTAAGGGTAATTGAGTCATTTAATAAATTTAATAGGAGAATTAACAACTTTCCTCTTATTTTTTAGAGAATTGATTTTGGTCGGGTAGGTAAAATTAAGAGAATTAAAAATTTTTATCTCCCTCACTTTTTAAATATTTTTTAAATATAACAATTTATTTTAATTCTCTCACTTTTCACTCCCTTTCTCTATTCTCCTCCTTCCAAACACAACGTAAGGATGCCTCATGCTTTTCACTAGTTTTCACCTCATACGGAACTGCACTGAGAAGGACGCCGAAACACTGGAAAGCGGATTTATATTTAAAAAGATGTAAGGTGTGGGGAATTCTTTATTTATTTATTTTTTTTGGAAAAAAACCTACAATAAGATCAGCTTTTTGCTCATACTTTCTTGTGCACTGGAAGCAGGGATAAATTTACCAACTTGGGTAGATACAATTATGGGAGTAGAGTCATTGGTTATTCTGGTTCAGTATCATGAAATTTGTTTTTTTTCATAATTTAGTTTATAATTAAATTCATTGTATAGTATGAAGGCTATATCTTACTTTTATTTTCTTTTATTTTTTTTATAAAAAGATGTATGCATTGCGTATCATTCTCAACTCAATAATTGTGAGCTTATGTTTAACAAACAATTTAATCCATCTATGTGGGCATGTCGTATTTCTCCAAATTTGGCGTGGGAACGATATATCTTTAACTCGAAATTTGTTGTATTTCCATCCAGTTCAAATTATGGATGCTCTGTGTTCGTCCCAGAGAGCTCCATTTTGGGGGAGCGTTTGTATATCATTTTTCTCACTTTCAATTGGTTCGATTAAATTGATTTGATTTCTTGGAAAGTAATTTTCTTTTTTTTTTTCAAATTGAAAAAAAAAAGAAGAAAACTACTTGTGCCATATGAACGCACAACAAGAATATTTGACCTAATAGTTAAGTTTTGCCAATTAAAATTTAGTTTTCCTCTTCCATTTCTTTTTTCGAAAAAATAAGACCTGACGTCGTTAATTATAATTAAAATTTCTCCTATTGGAATACAATATTCTCACACGACATTCCAATAATTAGATGATGTTTTCAATTTTTATTTTGTCATTATTTTAGTAGCGTCGTGTCACCTGTGGCGTACAGCTGGCAAAAGGCGGTGAAGTAGGCGATCACAAATGTTGCTGACGTAACAGTCCGGACAAACAAAATGTGACGCTAATGCTGAGCTAAAAAAAAAATGTGACACTAATACTCTGTTTAAATTTTAAAAAATAAATAAATAAAAAATAATATAATAATAATATTATTATAATTGATAAAGAATAATAATTAAAAAATTTTGAAAAAAAATAAATAGTAATTTATGAAAAAAATAAAAATTAATTGTTTAAATTGATAAATAAATAAATAATAAATTTTTTTTCCTTATTTTTTCTTTTTTCCTTTAAAAGTTCTCAAACAGAGCATAAATTTAAGTTTGTTTTTGACCAAACAATGTATACATATAAATTTGTTTTTTTCACGGAAAAACTAGGGGCGTAGATTTTCTAACTTGAAATGAAGAAAAAAAAAAAAGAGGGGGATCAACCTCCTTCCAAAAAATTATCTGGTCCGTTGTGGCTGTTTCATCCTTCGGGGAATTACAAAGAGATGATCAAAATTAATTTTAACTTTTTTCTTTTTTTAATTAGCAATCTCTATTGTAATAAAAAAATTAATTGTATATTTAGAACATATAGGCATATACCCCGAATATTTGCATCACTTTTATTAGAAGAAAGAAATAAATGTCCACCAAAAGACACTAACACATTATGAATACATAATCAATGTCAAACATCATCCTCAAGTATAATCAGACGAAAAATTAACAAAAAATTGTAATTTTTAATTTTGTATGTAAAGGAAAGGAGAAAAGATAAATTCAGAACTTCTTTTTTTTTTTTTTTGTTTTAAAGATTCAGAACATTTGGAGAAAATAAATAAATAATCTGAAAAACCAACTAGCTAAATTAATGGAAATTAAAAAAAAACAATTGGATGCTTAATTAGTGACCAATAATTGCGTAATATGACAATCCTCATAATTTATAAGGTGCAGCTTTTATTGTGTTGCCTTCCCGTAGTGGAGGAAGCCACTACAAGATGTTTTGCCATTCGAATGCTTTGTCAGAACCTTGTGTACTATAACTTCAATAATTATATATTTGTTGAAACAACCTATCCAATGGAATGGTAAAAAATTACTACGAAAAATTGGAGTCGTGAGCTTTTGTGGGCAGCCAGGGACCTTTGAAGTTCCCCGTTGACTTGTTGCATTTGATAGTGGTCAGTAAGTTGTCGTGCAAATGCATGTGCTTTCTTGTCCACCAAACAATTAATCACTAATATCACACAAGTGGGTTTTTTTTTTTTTTTGGAGTAGATCAAAATTTTAAATTACTATTTTAAATTAGTCGAACCTCAGATATCAATAATAGTTAAATCTCTTTTTGTTAATAAGAAATTTCCGTTTCAAGAAAATCGGAATATCAACAGCGTTTTGAGATGTCTTGCATATTAAGATTGACAACAAGTAGCTATTATGAGCATAAATAAATTAATTGGAATGTTGTTGTTCTTTTTTATAATGAAGGTAGGTGTGTGGGATGACTCAGCTTTGAATTAAAAAGCACAACATCATTATCAAGTGGCTGTCCCTTTTATTTGGATTGGAAAATTAGTATAAAGACAAGGGTTGACCTATACTTAATAGAAACATTGTGTTTATTACATTTATTTACATTTGGAAGTGTTTCTACCGCATCAACTTTGGGACCAAAACTTAAGATATCCACAAAATAGAATATTAGAATGTAAATATACTACTTTACCGAAAAATAATAATTATAATAAAATTCAAACCTCCAATTTATTAAACTGAATTTCGTCCACTTAACCGCCTTAGGCACCCCTTGGAGGCAGTGGATGTCCCTTTTAGCTTCCCACCCATCCAAAGTGACTCCCCATGAACGTCCATGCTGATAGGAGGAGATGAGGACTATTGGAAATTTAGTAATTTTTTTGGCATTTTTAAATATTTGCACGAGTAAAGAATAAATGATGACAATAGCCATTTTTGGCTTTAATGGGAAGTCCAAATCACATGTCCAATTGTTAATGTCTTGTCAACTTTTGATAAGTTGCATAGGTGATGAGATTCTTTGTGGATTGGTTAACCACCTTATATTTTGATACACCGGTGAGCTTTTATTGCAAGTAGATGACAAAAGGGAATTGTTGACACCCCGTAAGCACGACTTGTAGCTCATTCTTGATACCTTTTACTTTAAAATTAGTCTAAGGACAAATTGAGGTTCAAAAATTTCTGCATGACCATGGCCCCTCTCCTTTTCGTTAATTATTTTTCTGAACATAAATAAAGGCCTGTGTCCCAATATCCTTGTTGTTCTGTCTTTTTTTTTTCTTTTTTTTTTGTTAAGTATTATTAATTTAAGTGATTTCAAATTTCATCCCTAGCAAGTGCAGAATAACTTCAAGGAATTTATATTTATTCCCTAGTGGCAATATTTTATTTTGCTGTAAAAATAGTAGTCTATCATTGAAGAGAAGACAAATAAGGAAAAGGACTGGAACTTGAATCTCAATTCTTTCAATAAAAAACACACACTTTCAACTACTCATACAAGGCACAATCCTCTCTTTAGTGAGATTATAGAACATCAATGCAAGTCATTAGCAATCTCTCTCTCATAAACTAGCCGCTTAGCTTTCATGAAAATTGTTTTAAGAAGATTATTTTAAATTTTCTGTCGAATAGTAGTTCACAATAGGAGACCTATTGATTGCTTATAATTACTTAATTGTATGATTCATCTCCAGTTGGCTCACGTAAGTGGAAAATTTTGGAAATAGGTTGATTAATGAGTTGAATCTGGAGGAAATGTTGGAATTTGTAAAGGCACAACGTTAAATTTAATGGAAGAAAAATTATTTTGTCCGCACGAATTCACTATGAATGAGACGCAATATGCAAATTGCCATATTGGGTCTTCCAAGGAAGACTGGGATGTTGATCGTAGGAACCTTTTTAGAATGAGTAATGATATTCATTCTGACTAAATATCATAATTAAAATTTTAAAATATATTTATAAGAAAACATATAAAATTAAACGAAATCAAAAAATATTATTAAATACAATATTTTGTAATGTAATTTAATTTTCTTTCTTATTTAATATATTCAGTATAATTCATGATATGAGTTTGGGATAAATGATATTATTCTTTTAAAATTGGGCAGATATCCTTATGGTTTTTTTTTTTTTGGCTGAACATGCTTAGGTTGTTGAAAATTGAAAATCTCGAAGTTGATATTCCTTTTTTTTTTTTTTTCCATATAGAGTCCAATTTGGGAGCCATGCGTATATGGAATATTTAGCTTCAAATTTTGAGTTAGTTGCATATAACCAGATTATCTTGAAAATATGAACTCTAAGCTAAGGTCAAGGCCTAATTGGACTAAGGGAAATATTTGTGGAGCTTTTTAACGAGAACAAAGTGATATAATCTGATAAAGAACTAAATTAAAAAAAAATTATTAGTTGTTATCAAATAAATTACATAACCATTTTAGTATTATTCAAAATACAGTGAGTTTTTAAACTAATGTCACCCACCATCCTAAGTAAGCCAAATGAGCAAAAGAAATTTTGAGTAAAACTATACGGGCACACTTAATTAGGTACGCAAGAGGCAAGGAGGGAAATATTTGTGGAACTTAAAAGAAAAAAATTTTTTGAGAAATTTTTTCAAAGAAAAGGTTAGACCAGCGAGTCGGGGACTACTTCCAAAAAAAAAAAAAAAGAAAATGGAAAAAAGCTGTATTGTTGATCAATGCACGAGAAGCATCTGAACCAACTCACGTGCTGCCATCATCAGGATCTCCCCAATATTTTTCTCCTTCAGCAAAACTTCTTTAGTGTTTTTTTTTTTTTTTGACCGAAAAAACTTCTTTAGTTTTTTTTTTTTTTGCTGGCTTTCAGCAATATTTCAAATGAGCTTCGAGACAATAATTTTATGAGTTATTGATAAGGATGAGACACTACGCGTTAAAGCTTTTGTTAATCCACCATCAAGTCTCAAATTCTTGTCAAATGCGCACACAGGGATGTGCATTACCAAAACAATATGTTTATTAGAATTTAGTGCATACAGATACAAAGGAATTGACACATATGCTAAAAGTTCGGTAATTCATCTCCATAAAAATTCATTCAAAAATTGATATTAAATCTCGCTCAATGAATGAATCAAATTTCGTTTAATAAATAAATTAAATTTAAGTAAAGTAATGTTTGACTCGTTTAAAATCAAAAATAGATTGTTTAAAAATCATTTAAAAAAGTTATTTATTATGTTATTAATTAGAGTAAAATAGCTTTTTTGCAAAAGCAAAAGTAAAATTACGCACCTTTCATCCTTTCACAAACATCATATATGTAAGCACTTTGTGCATTGAGACTCCTTTTTATTGTTATAATTATACCCTAAAAACAAACACTTATATTTTTAACGAGTTAATTTTGTTATAATACATTTTTATCGATTTAATTTTATATATAACAATAATTTTAATATTTTCAAATATTTCTATTCATAAAAATTCAAAACTTGACTCCATTTGTCTTATTAATTAAACAAGTTAACTTTAAAAATATTAAATTCCTATTTAACTTGGCTCAACTCCTTTACACGGTTAAAACCACCGGATGTTTATAAAAGAGAGGAAAGGAGACCCACGGAGAGGGAGGCTGCATGTTATATGCAACAAATATTTTATTTCGTAAATATTAAATATTTACTTTAATGATTAAGAAATGTGTCTTCCAACTATAAAATAGAAAGCTCAACTCCTAATAAATTTACTTTTCTCTTTCTTCGTATGCTTAATAAATCTCTTTATAAATAAAAAATATATATTTTATTCCGCTAAGCCTTACGGTCCAAGATGATGAATCCGAGGCACGTGTGGAATGATAAGGGACAATCACAGCGATACAAGTATTATCAAGAGTTTGTCATCTAATCATCCATCATCAGGCATCCATCGACTATCGTCGCATCATGGACATGCACATTTCACAAATAAAACAATTCAATCTCACTAAGAAATTATTATTTAAGGTTATAGTCTAACAATAATTTAACGCATCTTCTTTCGTATTTATTTAAGTTTAAGCTTCTATATTAATATTCGTCTTCATTAATTAGGGACTTTCTACAGAATGTGATATTATTGGTTCAAAATTTGATAACACTGTAGTCAGATATAAAAAAGACTCGAGCAGATGAGAGAAATATTTGCTTGAGTCCAGTAGTGTTCGAGTGAGCGTCTCTTCTTATAGATTAGATTGAAAGGAACATGCAAAATGAGGATTATCCTAATTCCAACTCATATATTTGATGATCGATATATTTATAATAAATTTTTTTTAATAAAAAAAAAGTCTCATGAAGAAACTTTGTGCATTATATTGACCCACTAAAAATGGAAGAGTAATTATTTTACAAAGTAGCAAGGTTTATCAATTCAAATTTTGAGTTGGTGTAAATTTTGATTTATTAAGAAGTAATATTTGAATTACAAACCTATCTCCTCAATTCAAAAACTAGAAAACCCAAAATGCGATGAGAGGATTTTTTAAACTCTCGCTACTCATTTCTTTTTTTTAACACAAATAATAATTGACAATTAATCACGTTAGTTGTTAGAATAGAAGGAGAATACAAACTTAAATACACAATAAAGAGTTCACACCACGTTTCAACCCAATGAAATGGGACCTACAGAAGTTGAAATACCTCGAAAAAGAGAACATTGGTATGTCTACCATTCATATTACCCATTTCTCTACCATTCATTACAAGACTATCTTATAAAGCAACTAATGCGTCATCTATAGACTTAATTAATATTTGGTACATGTCAGTTTTGAGTAGTATTTTTTATTTAATAGTTGAACATTAATTTACCATAAGTTTATGGGCGTACTTAATTTTTTCCTTTGGGAGGTTGTCAGGTCATATCATGAAGGCTACCAGAGCTAGCAAGTAGTACCATTGAATAGTGATGGGTTTCTTACATTTTGTTATTCTTATTTTTTTTTTCTTTTTATTACGAAAGAGATTAAAAATTAAAAAATAAAAAATAAATAAAATTATTAAAATTTAAATATAAAATCAAAAAATATCAACTGAATGTTACAATTAACTGTACTAGAACTGAAAGCACATTGGGCACATGTTGTCAGTTTTGTAGAGTAAAGAAATGCGTGAAAGGGACAATACATAAGACATCGAAACATTCAAATCCGTGTGGGAAAATACGAGAGAATTTTGGACCCCAATAGCATTGTCCATATGCGAGAGCACATCTCATATGATATACATCCACTTATCTTATAATACTCGCGCCTGCCCAGCCCTGATAAGTAAGGTTGTGTTCTTATGCAATCCGAACAAATCCATTCAATTCAAATTGAAAGCATCCTCTGAAAATAGATTAGATATAAACGATAAGTTGAGTACGACATTCCGAATATACATATAAAAAAAAAGAAATTAAAAAGAAATAAGAAAAATTAATTAAATATAATTTTTTAATTTATTTTATTTTTTAATATATTTGAGACAATTAATAATATTATTTTGAAATGAATAATATTATTTTTTAAATAAAACCAAGATTTATTATTTCATTGATCGGCAATTAAACTCAAATCAGAGCTGCTATATATCCGTATGGATATGATGTGATGTTTAGGGTACAAAATTATATATATATATATATTATTAAGATTGGATCTTATTATTAAGATTGGATCTGCCAGTGAATCCTTGAATTTACAATCATATCTCTACTTATGGCATAGTCCTTTAAAATTAGGAAAAAGTTAAAATTTTCGATAAATAAATATTTAAAAAAATATTTGAATATAATTAATTAAATTTAATATGTAATTTTTTAAATTAAAAATATAATTATATAGAGAAAAAAGAAATTTTATTTTTTTATTTAATTACACTTATAATAAAAATAATTATATATTAAATTTAATTAATTATATTTAAGAGTTTTTTTCTAACATATTTTTTCTTAAAAACATTATAAAATCCTCAAAATTATATCAAGAGATATATGAAAAATAAAGACAAAGATACGAAATCACAAATTCAAGATTATAATCGTACAATAATCATTAGTTACCATTGAAAAAATCAGACCAATGGCTCTAAACCGTTTTAAAAGAACCAATAAAAAAAAAAAAAGGTGCAAGTAGGATCGATGCACGTGGTAAAACCCCACCCTATATATATTTTCCCCGAAAACTCCAGTCTCCTTCCAATCCAACAACGCTCTCTCTTCCTACTTCTTTTGGCCTTCAGGCTGATCCCTCTCTCACTCCACTTTCTCTCTCTTCACGTTTCTCTTTTTTTTTTTTTTTTGTTTTTCCAGACATTTACGCATTTTCAGTGCCCATAATACAAATTTAGGGTTTTCATATAAACGCAGAAAAGAACAAACAGAAAAATAAATAAATAAATAAATAAATAAAGATTTATTTTCTGTTCTGGCTTGTTTGGCTTCTCTGTTTTTTTTTTTTTCTCTCTGTTTCTTGAATCTTGAAGGTTTCTTTTATATATAGAGAGAGAGGAGAGGGAAAGGGCAGGCTGTGGAGTGGGAGAGAAAGAGGTAAAGAAAGAGGAGTGCTGTATGTCAGTAGATTGTATAGAGACTTACTTTGGTGGAATTGGCGAGCTCGCGAACCCTCTGCAATGGCCTCAACTACGCAAAAGACGACGTCTCCTTCTCCTTCTCCTTCTCCTTCTTCTTCTTGTCACTCCGCCGCCGCCGCTCCGGCCGCTGCTCCGAGTGCCGTGCAACATTGGACCGTTTCTTCATCATCCTCCTCCTCCTCCGATGGCCGCCCCGACGACGATCAGCTCGCCAAGAAGCCCTCCGTTCCTTCCATCGTTCGCCCCGTCGATTCCCATCCCGAACCTTCCGCCACAGCCACCGCCTCCAAAGGCACACACTCTCACTTTCTCTATCTTTTTCTTTCTCAATACTTTTCTTTCTTGATCTTTTTTTTTTTTTTCTCTATTTCTTTTCTTTTTTTGTTGTCTTTTCTGTTTTTGCGTCCGTGAAATCGCCTTTTCCGTGCATCTTTTCGATCTTTTTTTATGACTTGGAAAAGTGCATGAGATGTTTCGCGACTCGGTCAAATAGAATGGATCAGTATTCTTTCTTTGTTGCTTATAAGGATACTTTTGAGAAGGACTTTTTTTTTTTTTTTTTTTTCCGAATGGCTAAAGATGGTGCATGTTTTGTGATTATTGATTTTTGAAAATTTTAATTTGATTCACATCCTTTTGAAACGATTGGGTAAATTCACCATTTTGCGTAATTATTTACTTAATTGCCTGAGAAAAGCCGCTGATGGATTGAATAATAATGCCATGTGTTGCATTACACTGCAGGCATTCCAGTCATGTTGAGGGCTCAGACTCGCCACCCTTTGGACCCTTTATCTGCTGCTGAAATCTCTGTGGCGGTAGCAACTGTCAGGGCTGCTGGAGCCACTCCAGAGGTCATCCAATATCCCCCAATTTTTTTTTTTTTTTTTGTTGGGTTTTTGTATTCATTTAGTTACTGTTTTAATTTTGAAGTGGTGGGATAACTAACACCTCTAATTTCAGGTCAGAGATGGCATGCGTTTCATTGAGGTGGTTCTGTTAGAACCAGACAAACACATCGTTGCTTTGGCAGATGCATATTTCTTCCCTCCGTTCCAACCGTCTTTGCTTCCCAGGACAAAAGGTGGCCCTGTAATTCCTACCAAGCTTCCTCCCAGAAGAGCTAGACTCGTTGTTTACAACAAAAAGTCAAATGAGACTAGCGTATGGATCGTGGAGCTATCAGAAGTACATGCAGTTACGAGAGGTGGACATCATAGGGGAAAAGTTGTTTCATCACGAGTTGTTCCGGACGTTCAGCCTCCAATGGTTTGTTGTGCTTCCTTGCCATCTAATTTAGTTGTTTCTGCTCATCATGTACTCTGAGGTTTTAAAATTGGATGAATAATGGATTTGATTGTTGTTTTATTGGTTTGACAATCGCTCAAATCTTTCATTCCTAGAGATAGAATTTAAAAATATGTAGCTAGAAAGAGCTGAATCCTCATATCTATAAAGTACACGACGTTGAGTGTTTCTTAGGACTGTCAGTTATTCAGAGACATTTGTTGGTGAAGAGGACAAATGGAATTCCCTCTTGGATATTGAATAATGGACAATATGAGTCTATAGTTAAATTTGCATGTTGCAGTCGTAGTCTATTTTCGAAGTTGTTGCATTTG